>JAODVP010000004.1:239421-250477 GCA_025400035.1 Tetradonia laticeps
TCAGATTGAAAGAAGTCTTAGATTTACAATCCGTATATCTTTCCAATGACAATTTGGGCAATATTAAGATTGGAAAAAGAAATTTCATTGATATGATATGATAGATATGATAGAAGATTTAAGAATATATCATTTTGTGATTTGACGCCTTCTCACACTTTAATAGTAAAGTGGCAATACTTCCGAATGAAGAATTTTTTCTGAAAAATAGCATAAACTAAGTTATATTTCAATTATAAATTATATATGATCTTGTACTCCCAAATTAATAATTTTAGCAATACACCTAATTAACTAGTAGTTCAAGTGGAAAAATATCATCAGGTTCTTCTTCAACAAAATGGTAACGTTTAAAAAATATAGGAACCATCGGAGAGCATACCTAATATGAAAGTACTCAGTTCTGTCTCACCCTGTATATACATAATTAAAGAAAATCACAGATAAGTTCTGTACTTTACAGATAACAATATAGACACATCTTTCCAATTTTATGATTGAAAGATGCCTTGGGGTTACAATTAATGAAACTTCTTCTTGCAGTATTAATTGAGCACAAATTATCAAATGCGGTAACCGGGACTCGAACCCAGAGCTCCTTTTCATTGATAATTTGAACTCATTAATATTGGAGAAAGTAGTATCAATAATTTACATGTTACAAATATTTACCTTCTGCTGTGCTATATCTCTTTGAAAGAGGAAGTTTTTAGCAATTTACCGTGATAACCGACATTATGACAGAAGTGAAATCTGAGCCAAATTATATAGTGGGAAGGTTGACCAATTTATTAGGCCCATCCCTGAAAACCTATTATAGAAGGATCAAGTTGTTAAAGTCAACTGAAGCTTTGATATCATGAATTTCCAAGTTTCATGTTACTCTGTGGTAGACGTTGACACGAATATTATTTATCTATACTAAGCGCAGATTAACCTCAAACATTACCCACGTACTTCATTCAAAGGGGGACAAATTCCATAAAGCAGACCAATTGCAGCACTGCATAAATAATGATTCTAGTTAAAGTTAAAATTAGGGGCTTGTTTACGTTCATATTTTAATGTGTAGTTAAATATTAATCCAAATATGGATTTTCTACATACTACAGAAAGTGATTGTATCCACTTCGTAAAACATGTCCATCGTGTGTCGAACGAAGTGAATTAATGCAAATGAATACGCGTGGAATGTACAAGCATGGGGTGCGTTTGCAAGTGCACTCAAGCGATTCTACCCCCAGTGACCGTGTTATTATGAACCCCTAGCCCTAAATACATTTCTGCTGTCGCAGGACTCCATGCCAGAAACCCACTAGCGACTTATGCAGTATCATAAAAGGCTGCAAACACACAAACACTGCAAGGAAATATATTCCGGTATTGATTTAACGATAAAACGCGACTTTACTACTTGGCTTTCCTCGCATTTTCCTCGGAACTAGAAGTTTTAGTTGCTGGGAGTTGCCAGGCCTGCAACGAAAAATAGAATAATAAAATAATCGATACATGATTTTTAACATTTATATGCAGATGAAAATGTAAATTCGGTAATTCCAGCTGTTTTTATAATATATTACACTGTTGTTGCCTGACTGGTTGGTGCAATCTCCGCACGGCGTGGGAGTCGCATGGCGCTGCCGCCCTAGCCTAGGGGTGGCGATAGACTAACCCCAGACGCGCCGTCGCGACGCTTCGTATTGAACGCTGACGTCACGAGGCGTCGCCGGGTGATTGCAATATCATTGCAACGCACCACTTACAACCAACGTCGACCAACTTGCTAGAGCAAACACTCAGAACCAAAAATATTTCAAATCAATTATCTATATATACCTCGGTATAAATATCAATTTATCAGTCAAGAGCAATCAGCAACTGGTGGGCCATGCATAATTAATTGTTGCAATTAATTTTCCGCAAGACTGAATACTATGGAAACTTAGTGTGTGAGGGAATATTTAATATTATGTGCTACTAGAAGAAAATTAGTATATTCTAACAATAAGTGTTTAACTGTGATAAGTGTCGGCTTAAACATACTTGTACCTGTTGACAGTGTTGCTTCTTTGCTACTACATTTATCTATACATTTTCTGAGTGGTTTTAAAGTAATTTAAGGTTAGGAAGTTGACTTCAAGCGATGGAATCGCTTCTTATGTAATTTCGACGTAATATGCCTCTGTGCTTTAAATTTCCACGAATGGTAAGAAGTAGGAAGTGAAACAAAATGGCGGATTATATATTAATATAGACTTTTACATACATACGATATAAAAATTGATGAAATGTCCTCCTCTATTTCAGTCTGATGGCAACACCTCCTTTTTGCGCGCAGCGCGTGCAGGACACCTTGACAAAGTCCTCGAACACCTCAAACAGAATATCGATATAAACACAAGCAATGCTGTGAGTTTTCCCATCGACTTCTTAGCTGTACAATTTAAGAATGAATGATATGTTCCAGAACGGTCTCAATGCTTTACACTTAGCTTCAAAAGATGGCCACACCGATGTGGTTGCCGAGCTACTCAAGAGAGGCGCAGCTGTGGACGCGGCAACCAAGAAAGGTAACACCGCACTGCACATCGCGTCACTTGCTGGCCAGGAAGACGTAGTGAAGCTACTAGTCAATCACGGCGCCAAAGTCAATGTCCAGAGCCAGAATGGCTTCACGCCGTTGTACATGGCCGCTCAAGAGAACCACGACAATGTCGTGCGGTATTTGCTTTCCAATGGAGCGAATCAGACGCTTGCCACCGAAGACGGTTTCACACCGCTTGCGGTTGCTATGCAGCAGGGCCATGATAAGGTGGTCACAGTCCTGCTGGAGAGCGACACACGTGGCAAGGTCCGATTACCTGCTCTCCACATAGCAGCGAAGAAAGATGATGTTAAGGCTGCTAAGCTTTTGCTCGAAGTAAGTATAGATTTTTCATCATTACATAGGCGGATAGATGGTAATGAGTAAAGAATTCCTTACAGAATGATCACAATCCTGATGTCACCTCAAAATCAGGCTTCACTCCACTACACATCGCTTCGCACTATGGCAACGAAGCCATCGCGCATTTGCTGATTCAGAAGAAAGCCGACGTTAACTACGCGGCGAAGCACAACATTACACCTCTGCACGTGGCGGCTAAATGGGGTAAGACGAATATGGTCGCGCTGCTTCTGGAGAAGGGCGCGACGATAGAATCCAAGACCCGAGATGGCCTGACGCCGCTGCACTGTGCTGCACGCAGTGGACACGAGCAGGTGGTGGATATGCTGCTGGAACGAGAGGCGCCGATCAGCTGCAAGACGAAAAATGGATTGGCACCTCTACACATGGCCGCTCAAGGCGATCACGTCGACGCCGCGCGCATTCTCCTCTACCATCGCGCGCCCGTCGATGAAGTCACCGTTGACTATCTCACCGCGCTGCACGTCGCCGCTCACTGTGGACACGTGCGCGTTGCCAAGTTGCTCCTAGACCGGCAAGCAGACTCAAACGCGCGGGCTTTAAACGGCTTCACACCGCTGCATATTGCCTGCAAGAAGAACCGTATCAAGGTGGTGGAATTACTCCTGAAGCATGGAGCAAGCATCAGCGCCACCACCGAGAGCGGACTTACGCCCTTGCACGTGGCCAGTTTCATGGGCTGCATGAATATTGTCATCTATCTCCTGCAGCATGACGCTAATCCGGACGTGCCGACTGTGAGAGGGGAGACGCCGCTGCATTTAGCTGCGCGCGCGAATCAGGTGAGCATCGGAGCATCTCCCGCTGCTGTTTTTCTACAAACGCTTCAAAGTTTCAAACGACGGGCGAACGTCGGTGCGCGAACTGCATGAGCTACTAGACAAACAACGCGAACAACACGGTAATAAACATTTCTCAATTGCAGACTGACATCATTAGAATCCTGCTGCGTAATGGCGCCCAAGTAGATGCAAGAGCACGCGAGCAGCAAACTCCATTACACATCGCGTCGCGACTTGGTAATGTGGATATTGTTATGTTGTTGTTGCAACACGGCGCTAAGGTAGACACTACAACGAAGGATATGTACACCGCGCTGCACATAGCTGCCAAGGAGGGCCAGGATGAGGTAAGGCAGCTTCTCCTTGCACGCCTTGTGACCTACATTGATATTACCAACTCTCTTGACTTGTTCTGGCTCCATTATAAAGAAGTTTTAATTTGACTCATGTCTATTTTTATTTCCACTTTCATTCACCGCATCCACTACCTACTAAAAATCCCACTTGGCACTTAATCAATTTCACTTATTATATAGTAGTTAACTTCACTGCATCTATTGTTAACTTGCGTCATCTTGGTTGCCTATTACTACTACCTACTACTGACTATTACTACCATTACACCACACCACGTTTTCTTAGGTCGCTGGTATCCTCATCGACAATGGCGCAGCTCTCAACGCAGTCACCAAGAAAGGCTTCACTCCATTGCACCTCGCCGCCAAGTATGGCAACATCAAAGTCGCCAAACTTCTACTGCAGAAAGACGCTCCAGTAGACCCCCAGGGTAAAAATGGCGTCACACCGCTACATGTCGCATCCCACTATGATCACCAAAATGTCGCACTGCTGCTCCTCGACAAGGGAGCCTCGCCGCACGCCACTGCCAAAAATGGACATACTCCGCTACATATCGCCGCCAAGAAAAACCAGATGGACATCGCCAACACCCTGCTGGAGTACGGTGCCAAGCCCAGTGCAGAAAGCAAGGCCGGTTTCACTCCGCTACATTTGAGTGCGCAGGAAGGACACGTGGATATGTCTTCTTTGCTAATCGAACACGATGCGGATACCAATAGTCAGGCTAAGAATGGGCTTACGCCGCTTCACCTCTGCGCGCAGGAGGACCGCGTTGCAGTAGCTGATGTCCTCGTGAAGAACAAAGCTGTTGTGGATAAAACCACCAAAGCTGGATACACACCCTTGCACGTTGCTTCGCATTATGGACAGAACAACATGGTGAAGTTTCTACTGGCACAGAACGCGGATGTAAAGGCTACTACACAACTGGGTTACACTCCTTTACATCAAGCTGCCCAGCAGGGACACACGAATGTCGTCAATGTTTTATTGGAGAATTCCGCTCAGCCCAACGCTATTACTCATGTTAGTTTACGAAAGTATTCGTTTATGTATTTAGTTACTTAACACAGTTGTTTATTTACAGAACGGCCAAACACCTTTGCACATCGCACAGAAGTTGGGTTACATTACCGTTATTGACACACTCAAGGTGGTCACGGAGTCTTCAGCGGACGATCCCACCGAAGAGAAGTACAAAGTGGTTGCGCCGGAAGCAATGCACGAGACTTTCATGTCTGATTCCGAGGAAGAAGGCGGTAAGTGTTATAAATTTCATCTTATTTGTAGTAAAAGCTTCTGCATTTTTTGGTTCCTTATTGGTTCACCATTGCATGATCATCACCTGACTAAATTGCAACCTCGAAATTTGACAATTTGTCTAGTTTCACCCTTCAGTCATGCGTCTAACCTTAAAGTTTGGAAATGATTGGCTTGAAATTAAACCTCGAATTTCGCGTGCTTACTACTCTATCTGCTTACAAATTAATGTTCAATCGCTAGTTCGATGAGCGAGTATATCCTTAACCGTGACCGAAATTCGCAACTTGTTGACATTTTTGATCATTGAATATCACCCAGGCGAGGAAATTCTGGAAGGATTCGGATGTGCACCGCACGAACAACATGTCTATCTTCCTTATTACAGCGGTACTACTTTACTAACTAGTAAGTCACCTCGGCAAGCCCTTTTCTAACTACCTAATTAACTAATTGTTAATGCACAAAGACCACTAATAAGTACCTACACCCTCAACACCATAGCTCAACACCGATACAAGAAATACGAGAGGCAATTAGTGTACACGTGACAAATTGGAAGCCACAAATCATCTTTTTAGTTGAACTCATCTATTTTACTCATACTTCTTGGTTTTTTAATAGTTAGTAACCTGGACAATGACCTACACGCTTTTCTAGAGTAAAGTAATAGTCACTTAGTCACACTGGCACTAATTATAAGTCAACATTGATAATATGAAGGACTATAACAGCTGAAGATAATCATATCATACATTTTCGTGTTATAGGGGAAGATACAATGCTGGGTGACAATGCTTACCGGTATCTGACTGCTGATGAAATGAAATCTTTGGGAGACGACTCCTTGCCTATTGATGTGACTAGAGATGAACGCATAGACTCGAACAGAATCATGGATAGTAATACTCTACCCCCACAAGCTATTGAAGACTCTATTAGCCCCCACTACTATCAACAGAGCTATGCAGAGATGAAGAAATACACACCTGATAATGTCGATATCGCCAGGCATCCCATCAACATCGGGTATGTTCGAGTAGACTATACTATAACCTAAAATTGACTACAGTCGAACCTTGATTTGGGTATAAAACCTAAGTTTATATTAACTATAAGCTAACAATGTGCTTAATTTTAACAAATGCTGCCCTTTGATAACGTAGAAAGTTACATTGGAAGAAGTAAGTTGCTAGTATCATAACTTACCTTCTAGTTAGTCCCTTTACCAAGTTAATTACTGTTGATTTACTATTTATAAACAAACGAATTTTTAGCTTCCTAGTGTCCTTCTTAGTGGATGCGCGTGGAGGAGCGATGAGAGGATGCAGACACAGCGGTGTGAGGGTTATAGTTCCGCCGCGATCAGCTGGTAGCCCGACAAGGATCACTTGCCGATATGTCCGCCCACAGAGGTCGCCGCACCCTCCACCGCTCATGGAAGGAGAAGCTTTGGCATCGAGAGTCTTGGAGTTGGGACCTGTTTCTGCCAAGTTTCTAGGGTAATTAATTCAATGACGAATATATGTGCTATAATTTGCTATAATGATGGGTTTATATAGGCCGGTCATCATTGAAGTCCCACACTTTGCCGCTCTCCGCGGTAAAGAGCGTGAAATTGTAATCCTGCGCTCTGATAACGGGGAGACCTGGAGAGAACACACTGTAGAGTCTGCAGAGGAGATTCTAAATGAGGTTCTGCACTCCAGCTTTGAAGCAGAAGGTAGGTGTTTGGATGGGGCTTGGTTTGTACCATTCCGTGTGTCTATTCCCATTTGATCTTTTAACTAAACTGCCGAATTTTGCTCGGAAATCAAGCATTTACATCAAGGGGAATCGGTACGTGGAACGGTACATATGCGGGCGCACCTTTAGCAATATATGTATATAATTTTTTGCCTTTGGTGTAGATATAAGTCAGATGGAAGACACAGCGTCGGGTAGAATAACGCGTATTGTCACACACGACTTCCCGCAGTATTTCGCGGTGGTCTCGCGCATCCGGCAGGAAGTACACGCCATTGGGCCCGATGGCGGCATGGTGTCAAGCACGGTAGTGCCGCAAGTGCAAGCAGTGTTCCCACAGGGCGCGCTCACCAAAAAAATCAAAGTCGGACTACAGGTAAATCTCTTTAAGCCGCGGAAGGGCGTCCCCTTTGAATGCCTGCGGCGCATTACCGTTAATCACATACCCAAAAAGAAGCGCTGGTCGTTGGTGTGGTGAGGCGGATGGCCGAACCGCATCGCAAATTGCTTTTGTTTGCATGACGTTTTGCATAACGCCTTAATTAACATACTCGTATTTAATTCTAACGAATTAATGATAATTATCTAGTCCATGAGCAAGTATGCTGTATAATAAGAGATATTTTCGTAGCGGGCTGTGGCCTGACCTAACCTTAAATTAGGTTAGGGTTAGGATTTGAATTGACAGTTTATACTGGGTCAGAGTACAAATTTATCAGATCGAATATATTGCTAACACTGCGCAAAGTGTAATATTTAATATATGCATGACTTTTAACAGTTTGACAATAAGATTAAGGTTGAGATTTGGAGATTACTTAAGCTTTCTTTGAAAGTTCAAAGAGATAACTTAGATATGCAAAAATTTCTTGAATATTTTAGTCATGCAGAGATATAACAAGTCGATTTACATTCAAATGAAGAACTGCCAAGAACATGATCAAAAGATTTTATAACTAACTTACTTCAATTGCTGTTTAGTTATTTTCTTACAACATAACTTAAACATGTGAACTGATTGAACTAACTTTCTTTGTTTAACACTAGATTTCTTTAATACTTAATTGTGCGTAAAATAAGTTGACCCACAACTTACTTAAGATTGTAAATGTAAGGATGCACTAGTTTCACGATGCACTGAATTCACTGAACGAAAATATGTCATTTATAGTTAGACCACACTGTAGGCAACTTTAGTTACACTACATGAAAACAACCCAGGGTCGGTTTTAATTTAAAGTGGCTGAAGTGAGTGATAAAATTTGTAAATTTGCTTATATATTATAATTTTTAAGCCCTGGTCTGTTCCAATGCGAGTGTATCAATTTGCCTACATTCAGCATTAAATTTTTATGGGTTTGTCTATAAGTGTCAAATGTAACTACCCGCATAACTAATTTTACTGATTAAGTGCCCAATAAAAAACTTCTAAACTAGTTAAATAACTTTTGACTCTAACACAATGTCGTTTTCCTTTTCTCAGCCGCAGAAAATGAAAATTGTGAGAAATGTAACTAAAATCACTCAAAACAATCACACAGCAATAGTGTGCACATACAAAGCAATGGTTCGCATTCGACGGCGTTTTCATGTAAAGTTGTTTAACTGTTTCGAAATTTTTCTTATTGGGCGCTCGTGCTCCAACATCACACACTGCGTTGCTACATGATATGTCTTGCTCTTTTGATCAGGTCTAGCAAGACATGTTCCTTGCTCAATTTGCATTTTGTTTGATTTTCATTTGTCACATTTCTTTCAAGTTTTGCCTTTCTTATTTTGCTGCACTTGGCTTTGAGTTAGTTTACAATTAATCTTACTTTATTACTTTGTTGGCTGTCGAACCTTGCTTTGTGTCTTATTGTTTTCTTTACGAATTTTCATTCGCGATGGCTGCGCCCCTATCCCCCACGAATCATGCTGATCATCTCACCATAACCTCGAACCCTCGAACCCGAATCACCTACAAAACCTTAATGTTTGCCAGGCCCAACCAATCGACCCGGAGTTAACAGCGAAGCTGTTGGGGCACGGAGTGGCCGTCTCGCCTGTCGTGACGGTCGAGCCGCGTCGTCGCAAATTCCACAAGGCGATCACGCTCAGTATGCCTGCACCCAGGGCTCATTCGCAGGGAATGATCAACCAATATTCGGGCTCCACACCTACCCTACGCCTGCTGTGCTCGATTACTGGTGAGTTTGTATTTTTAGTCGTAGAGATTTAGACTTAATACTAGTTATAGGTAACAATGTTATAATTTTGAGTCAAAACGTTTAATGAAACCAGAAGTCTTTATGTTTTTACACTGTTTTAGTCTTTATTTTATCAAACTGACGCACAATTTTTGTTTCTCATCATAATTGAGTGCGTTTGCGTTTCGTTCTGTTGAATATTTGTATATTTGAATGTTTTTCTTTCGAAATTAGTTACATGAGTGTTACATGAAGTGAGTTCTACCTATGTTTTTCTTGAATTTTCGAAAATTTTAACAATAGTATTCGAATATATATAATATGCATAGATTAATGCACTTTCTACCAATTGTCGAGTACTTAATTGAATGTTGGGATGGTTTATAATATGAGCTATACAATCTTAATGTCAATAGTTCATCAAAGCGTAAAGGGCAACATTTTTGCTGTTATTCGAGCGAATTTCAAGGTTCTGTTTTTGTATACAATGCAAAAAGCCTAATTGCTGATTGCAAATTTAAAGTATGCCATTTCCATTTTACTAAACAGTCGCTCCCAATTCATACGTTTTGTTCATAAAAGTCGATAAATTCGTATATTGATCATTTATGGTCGTAACCGGAATATTGTCTTGTTCACTTCACACCAGAACGAGCTGAATCGAATATTGCATTTTGCAAAATCCCTTATAAGTAGTTTTAGAAAGGGCTGTGTTTTTTTTAAATATTTTGTTTGATGCTAGCACCTTCTGATCCCTAAGAATTTGGTTAGTTCTGAAACCGAAAATTAGAAATGTTACTGTTAACACTTACTCTTGCTACAGCAAATCGTAAGATTTTTTTGATAGATATAAAAGAGCAAAATTATGCTAAAAAATCCCCAGAAAAAAGTGAAATCTGGAGGCTACAATTCAACATAGATTCTACGGGGTGGGTCAGAACTCCACTGACAAACTTTTAAGCGATGTTGCCTGAGTATTTTGATATCAAAAATATATAAGGTTTGTTCCAAGCAGCGACTCGTGAACGCTAATATTACCATACTGAACTGATTTATGCGCATTCATCAACTAATTCCGTATTTTGAAATGGAAATTATGAAGTAATGCTTGGAGCCGTTTTGTTATAATACATGAACATATTCAATTGGATGTTAAGCAGATGTCAACGTAGGCAGTGGTACCCTATGTTGGTTTTAACGGTTCAAACGATTCCTGCTTCAGAACTAGAACTGGAATCGAAATAACGGTAATTGACTAGGTTCTATATCGTTTGCTATCTTGAATCGGTTATAGAACTGGGACTGTTCGCTTGGACCGTTTTTTTGCGAACTGCGCATACGAACCTAAATACCATTCATGCTTGGACAAACATACAGTCGGTGGTGGCCGGTTACGGATTTATTGTATTTTGTTCTAGTACAAGATTTCATTAAAGAGAATTTTAATGACAAATCTACTGATAACCTTCCAGGGGCTACTCAGAGATGTTCCCTGAGTATTTTATTATAAGGAAATACGTCCAGTATACGTGTCAGAAGTCTACCGACGAACTCGCATGGAATTATCACATAAGGAACGTATGCTGACTCTTTCGAAAGTCATTCTACTTTGTAATAGTATAACACAGGACAATAAAGTATGAAAAAAAATCGACCACATAAATGAAATATACTTTTAGCAGGGTGACGACTTCATATCCGCAAAGCATTTTTTTCTTTTTAATGTATGGAAATCAAGTTATTTAGGACGA
>JAODVP010000004.1:250577-262157 GCA_025400035.1 Tetradonia laticeps
TACCGACAAACTCTCAGAGGTTGTTCAGGGATGTTATGTTAGTTGGATATGGAACGACGAATATAAATATTTATTTGCAAACTAGTTTCGGCAATACATTATTAGCCATCATCAGGGTAATATAAACAAAAATTATTGAAGAAATAAAATTTGAATGAAATTGAAGGTGAATTGAAAATGTAAGTAAAAACGACAAATAGGGCCACTTTAAGTTTGGGCCCACTGTAGGGGTTATGCCCGAACGTCTATGCTGGCGCGCACCAGATCGTCGGCTGCTATCGGCTGCACGACGCCACACAAAAACCAATAGTTTAGCAATAAGCCATCCGAATCAAATACAAAAATATAAGTTTGATGATTCACGAACGCAAAATTAAATTTTGACTTGGTAGGCGTTTACATTAATAACATCCCGACTTTTCAAGTAGGTACTCGACCTGTTCATATTGCGAATACTATTGTCGAAACTAAATACAAACTTATTCTCTGCGTTTCACACGTTTTTCTTATTACATCAACCAAATTTCATTGTTCCAAGTTGTTTTGTTTTTGATATTAAGCATTTTTCGTCAGTACGCAACTACTGCGATCTAAACATAATTTTTGGTGTTGTTTGTGCCTTTGTATTCAGTTGTTTGTTGAGGGGTTGGCAAGCTTCAAGTACCATTTTAGCAAATATCCGTAGATTATGCGTAAACATATGCATATTAATTAATATAAATATACATACATTAGGTAATCGTAATTGTGTATAGTTTCAAGTTTTGATTTCATTCTTTGAATTACATTGAATTAGACCCTTTTAGTTGTGTCTTAATTTCATTATACGTATTTATTTAGATAGTGAATTACATAGTTAAATACTAATAAAATAGTAATAAGTAGATTTCACTAGGGGTATATAACAATCTAGACATTTGTTACGAATACAATTATCCTTTGTTTTCTGATTGACTTCCTATTCTATGTATAAAGGTATAGTTTTGGGCAATAGAATCGTACTTTGTGTTCTTATACTCTCATTTCGAAGTGTGTGATCAGCTAATTTGTTTATACACTTTGGTTTCAAATTATTCATGTCGGTTTCTCATCATATCCACATTGATACAAGCATGAATGAATCATATATGAATGAGTACATTAGTTTTGTCTGCTGTCTGCAGAAATTTATTAAGATTAATCAGAAGTTATTGATTTATACAGCAGAGTAAGGAAAGTTTGCCAGCCGCCTGCTTTACAATGACTCATCGAGAGTCAGGAAATATCATGACGTCATTAGCTAAAAAGTTAGGTTATACAGTTTTTGGTTTTTTGGTTCCACTCAGTTTAGTCTGCGTTTGTAACCATTCGTTTTCTTAGCTTAACATAACGTCATGATAGTCAATATATCAATGGACATATCGCGAATTAAAATGAATAAAGCAAATAATGGTAATTAACTAATGCGCTCCTTAATCATTTTCACACGCGATCCAGGGGTGTTTCGGAAAAGATCGCTCAAAGGTAACTAACTCATATTGTGGGCTGCCCCCTATTATTAGAATGTATACATCTTTCTATATTATTACAACATATTATTCTAACAGAGGATTTTTATCATCAAGTCTTTATTATTATGTATGATCTCTTGATTATTAATTAACATGTTAATTTCCAATCGGGTGTTCTTATTTTGGGTTTGAAAACAGATTTTTACAGATTACCATCATCAATTCTCGTTTTCTGATTGATTTCTATTATATGATATTATAAGATATATTGTTTAATTTAAGTTGGTAACTTTCGAAAAAGTGGAATTTTATATTATAATTAATTATTATAAATAAATTCACTCAACACCAATTATTGCAATATTTACAATAATTACTAATCACCTCTACTCTCTGCTGCATTAGTTTTGGTTTGGTTTCTGAACGATTACTATGATTTCACTGATTTTCAATACATTTCGACCACAATCAAACATTAGTTAGATCAGTCGTACTTTTCGAAAATTATTTTCCTTCTCCCCACTCAATTTAGTTCGTGTCTTTTCTATGTATCATTATAAACCGGAAGTTAGTTGCCCCGCGACTGGTCTTTTCTGAAACCACACGTGTCAATGTATATTAACAATAAATGCCTTGAAAAATACTCGAGACGAGACTGAAATTATAAACGAAATAATTGCTTTCAACTGTGTTTTTTGCTGCTGCTGCAACCGCCATTTTGCTGCTGTTATTGAAACCAACAAAATGCTTTCGTCTGTTTTGCTGATCACTGGAATGTCTTTATCTCTTTCTCTATCTATCAACTTATCAACTATTCATACACTTCTAAGTTGCATTCACTTTATTACCATCTTGAGTTCTTCATGGGGTTGCTTCCTTTGTTTGGGATTTTCTTGGTTTGGTTGTTGACACGTTATTGTTGTGGCTGTTTGTGAATGGATAATCAAGTTTATTACCAACAAATTTTAACCCCATCAATAAATAACTTAAGTGTGTTCTCCCATACTTTTGTACAACATGCTTCAAGGATATGCTTTTGAGTAATCTTCAATAATTACATAATAATTCGATTATTACTGCACTATAACGGGAGAAAACACTTAGCTGCATGTTTTCTGAATGTTACGCGTAAGTAAGTTATCTAGTGACAAGCGGGTGTTAATAGCGGGAGGAAACAATTGTGCATTCTGTGATTTTCTTCGAAGGTGGGACCACTCGAGCCCAGTGGGAGGATGTCACCGGTTCTACACCACTCACATTTGTCAACGATTGCGTGTCCTTTACCACCACGGTGTCGGCGAGGTTTTGGCTGATGGACTGTCGGAATGTGGGCGATGCTACCAAAATGGCTACCGAGCTGTATAGGTTGGTTTTTGATATCCGTTGCTTGTTCTTGGTGATTGTATTATTCGGTTTATAGGGAAGCTATTCACGTCCCATTCATGGCGAAGTTTGTTGTCTTTGCAAAGCGCGTAGATCCATTGGAAGCCCGATTAAGGGTGTTCTGTATGACGGATGATAAGGAAGATAAGACTTTGGAACATCAAGAGCACTTCACGGAAGTGGCCAAGTCGCGTGATGTCGAAGTACTGGAGGGAAAACCTCAGTATATCGAATTTGCAGGTAATCTAGTGCCTATTACGAAGAGTGGAGAGCAGTTGCAGTTTGCATTCCGAGCGTTCCGGGAGAACCGGCTGCCATTCTCCGTTCGCGTTAAGGACCAGCACGCTGAGGCGTTGGGCAGAAGTTTGTTTATGCGAGAACCTAAAGTAAGTGACAGTGCGTGGCTGGGAAATGCATATTTATGAGTTGTTGTGTTCTTCTTTATTTAGGTCGCTAAAGGAGAACCGCCTCAGCAACCAATCTGCATCCTCAACATTGTTTTACCTGACGATATCGTAGCTGACACAATATCACTAACTGATGGTGAACATATTAAGCGGCACGAGTTCCTTAAGGATGGTTATGAGTACCATCGACCTGATCCCCGTCTAGCGGACATGAGCAATCTCCTAGGTGAAGATTGGGTTGCGCTGGCAGGACAACTGGGTCTCACCTCGTCCGAGATTAATGTGATAAAATCGGAGTATCCGGAAAGCGTAGCCAAGCAGGCGCAGTCCATGCTACGCATGTGGATATCGCAGTCGAGCAACCGTGCACAGAGCAGTGTTCTCGAGGAGGCCTTACGGAAGATCGGACGGGATGATATTATACCCCAGTGCCTGAATGTTGAGGAGACGGTCGTGAAATATCGAATTAGGAGTGACGTAGAGAGTAAAGGTATTGACAAGGATCCAGAGCATATTGATGCAGTTCTTCGAAGTGAGAAGAAGGGTCCAAGCTATGACAAGTATTCGGCAGAAGAGAAAGTGGTGGAAGACTCGTCAGAAGAAGAAGATTTCACTAAATCTGTGAAAGAGAAACGGGACATTATCGAAAAGAGATTGTCCGTGGACAGAACCATACCTGCTTCGTCACAACGGGTTGAAATCGTGCAGGAGATCAGTTCAATCAAACGACAGAGTATGGTGGAAGACAAAATTGCGGAAGTCGAACAAAAAGCCATCCAACCCGCGTCTGCTACAGAGGAAGTAAAAACCACAAAATCCTCTGTAACAGACGCAATGCAGGATCTTGAAGTTGAGACTACCACAACGAGAACGACCACCACCGTGACAGAAACACGCACAATGCAAGTAACAGATACTACGCACAGCAGAGACACTAAAGATACAGACAAAGATAAGGATAAAGATAAGAAGGAAGAGAAAGACACCAAGGAATCAGTCCTTGTGGAGGAGGTGACGCATGGGTTGGAGCAGAAGACGCCAATACCCAAGATTGTGTCATCTAAAGAAGGTAGGTTTGATCACGTCGGGGTCACCAATAGTGCCAATGAATGATTTTGTATATATTCATTCTCAGATCTAAAATCTCCAAAACTATCCAAGACGCCCCCACCGAGTCCAGCGGACTTCATTCTGCGAGAACAAATGGCCGCCCTACAAGGTAGGATTTCTATTCTATTAGCACTCCTAAGCTTTAGTAGATTTAACAACCGAGAACATAGTTTCCTCCCGAGTGAACAGCGAAAAGCTGTTCACTCACTTTTGGGATCATGAAAGTGTGTTTTCACGTTGGCATAATGTGGCATATCAATTGATGTACACGTACGCGTAACTGGCAGACCGAGGTCAACACCGAACTGGCCGTAATGAACTAAATTGAATTATAACACATACTACCGGGTAGTGCTCTGAATAATTCCGAGCTATTATTGGAAAACACAGTAAGCACTTGCAGTGCTTCTAATGTCATTATGGCGCTATCCGTCTTGACATTTCTTTCGACGCCATTGTTAGTCGCCGGTGAGTCGCGTCGGGACTAGTGTCGTTGATTTGTTGCACGTGGAAGCGGTGAGTGATCGCATATTTCTTTCTTTCGATCGATTGCCATGTACTTAAAACGAATTGATATGCCATGTTCAAATGGGGTTTGCAACGGTACAAGAAGTTTTTTTAGTTCATACTTTTGGTAGACCTAATTTTAAGTAAGACTTAAATGAACGCCAACCAGTATTAATTTAATTCGATACCTGCCTAACCTTGATTGTTTCCTTGATCAACACATAATCGGTGTTTGTATCCCCATGTGTTTGATTTGATTTCTTATGTTTACACCACACTCTCTTGCTCTGACAAACAAATCACATTTACCCCAATTAGACAAAGACGACAAACACCCAGTACACTAACTTTTTCGATGTATTATTACTAATTGCTTTGATGCGATATGCTTATGCGATTGAAGATTTTGAAGATAAACATAAATCTAATATTTCCATACGTTTGTATTGATTGACAATGCTGACTATGAGGTAATGAAGTAATGAAGTAATGAAGTAACGGTAATACCTTTGGGCGTTTTGTTGAACAGTATTTACTAACCTAACTGACTTGATTTGGAACGTAATTGGATGATGATAAATCAGAAAATAAATCATTTTTATGAGGGAGCGATTTTCCTTGTTTAAACAAATGAATCGTCTCCCCTAGAAGCCACGAGTGTAGTTTATTTCTCTCTTTGATTCTATTGATTCTACAACTTAATAGATTTTATTGGTCTTAGAATTTTAGAAGGACATTGCGCTATTTGCATTGCTTTTTGTTGTACGCTCTAAATACCACTAGCTTTGATGTACTGTCACTTTAAGCTCCTACTTTCTGCACAGTCATATTTATTGATTTAATTTGGAGTGGTTGTAAATAAGTGTGTGAAGATGGGTATAGTTGCATATAGAAAACGAACCTTGGTTGCAACTTTAATTACGTCGCTTCTTTCGTATTGGGGCATGGCTTTATTTAATTTTTGATTTTAAACTAACGTACCGGCTTTAAAAAAAATAATTACTAACTAATTAACAGACGTTTTGTTTATGGATGTGTGTGAACTTAGCTTGTGTAATAATTTTTGTCACGAGATGCAACGGATGAAACTCTAGTATTCAAGATTATGAAATGTGAGCGAATCGGAATCGGCATTGACTTTAAGAAATTAACATCGTCAAATGGCCGAATCTGCAACCGATTCCAATGTGAATAGAGTTACAACCGCTTGACAATCCGTGGTTCATCATAAGTATTTCATTAACCACACTTTTTTTGTCATCGTTTCTCCTCATCATGCATAACTAACATAATACGTTTCATGGTACACAAAACTTAATCCGATTTCGTTGAACATACTCTTTGCTGTTGCCTATTCTCTAACTCACTATTTGTTTCCGAATATTGGTGCTAATAAATGCCGACCAGCCATAATAGGAGGGTGTCATTTGTGTTGTTCACTTAATGGCTGCCATTGAGATTTTTCATTTAAAAACTTAAATACACAGAAGGAAAGCTTGGTGGACCGTAATGCAAACTCCATTTCAAGTAGGGTTTTGTTTCTATTATTCTTGTATGTGCATGAAGATGTCCAGCCCACAATCATTTTTACCAATGCGAGTGTTTGCTATGTTGTGGTGTGTCAGTATTCGTCGCGTGTGTTGTTTTCATGGCGCGATTGTGGGCTGGGAATTTTCAGACGGGGTCAAATGCTTGAGTCAACATTCAACTAAGGTCAGTAAGGGTTTTATTTGATAATTTTAATATGTAAATTGTGCAAATATGCTATATCCGATAATGCGCGCCATTGATTGACGATTAGAGAAGGTATTAGGAAAGTGGGTTCGCGGGACGCTGCGTGTTTTGTTTTTCGCTTTCTGGATACGCTCAATTTACGATTTCATTTGCCTTTCAAGTACCTATAGTCTTTTAGTTTAGTCCTGGCGCAGAGCGGAGAGCTGAGCTTCTTCTGATAGAAGTTCCAGCCACCTCAACGCTTTTGACAGAATGTCTTGCTCTCGCTTTAATACATTTTTACATACATGGCTGTGGACATCCCTTGATCCTCCTCGTCGACGCTCCTAAATCGCCCTCCATTCACAAAGTACATCCTTTCATCAAGCGACCAGTTTTTATTCATACACTTTTTTGTTAGTATCAAATGAAAAGTTGAGTGCAGATGGTGAGTGCGAGTGTGGGTCTGAGTTGGTTGCCCTCACTATGATTTATTTTCTGGTACTCTTCGTGGATGTAAATTTGCTAATGTGAAACAGAAATACTTCATGATAAGACAGACTGGTTTACATAATTGACACATACTATTTCCCGGTGTTTAAATGAATCAATCTACACAAAGAGTAAAGTCGTGCAATCCTCACAACCTTTTTTTGTATCTCCTTGCGTCAACAGCCAGCGCGTCCCCGCAAGACGACGATGATTCGTTAGACACGGACGGCTTCCGCGAGGACACATGTCTCTTGGAGACTCCTACGCCGGGTACTGAATGTCCGCTGGACTGTTACCAGAATCGTGAGCCCGAAGCGTATTTCGAAGATATTACTGCGCAAGACATCACTGCTTGTGATGATATTCGTCAGTATTATCAAGACCAAGCGCGGCTCTTTGTTGGCCAACGCAAGCGTTTGGCCTCTACAGAGGACTTGGACGGTGATACGATTGGGGCACCTGAGACTAGTGAACAAATTCCCTCGACAATTGTCGATAAGATAGATAGTAATATTGGTGATAGTGATTTAAAGGGCATTGTGCGCGTGGAACGTGATCTAGTTAAAGTCATCGATTACGACCCGGTTCGTCCTGGTCAGTTAAGGATTCGTGCGTTTGGATCACCTGAAGAAAAGGGTGCAAAAGATTCAAAGAAACCTGAAGATTGGGAAAGGAAAGAGGCGAAGACTGTGGAACGTTTGCATGGTGGAGCTGGAGAGGAAAAAGGAGTAGAGACTAAGATAAGCAGTACTACGGTTACTACTGAATCTTCTATTAGAGATAATAATACACAGAGCACTACTACAACAGAGACGTCAGTTGCTATTCAGAAAACTCCAGAGAAACACATTTCTTTTAGCACCGACCAGGAAGAGATTCCTAAAGTTCAAGCATTTACTACACGCGGTACCTCACCATTAGATAAGAAGCATATTCCACGAGATGATAATTCTCCTATAACTAAAATTAATCCTACTTTAGAGTTGGTAATTGGTCGTAAAGAAGTTCATACAAAGGATACAACTGCTACTGCTGAGAGTCGCCTTACACTGTATAGTACAAAGGACGTTGAGATTTCTATTCATTCCAAGTCTCACATTTCTGTTACGACAACTCGTAAGGATACGAGTGGAACGGAAACTTCCCAAAGGGTCGATGTTGGAGTGACTACTACTGCCGACACTAGCGATTCCAGAGATTCTAAATCTTCCGACGAGAGTATCATTAAGAAAGAAGAAACTTATATAATTCAACCAATGAGTGTTTCAGAAGCCACAACAATTACAGAAGCAACCCAACGAAAACGTGATGAGACTGTCAATTTTAGTGGTACCAAAAAGGTGTACAGGTATGATTCGGAAGGCACTGATACTCAAATGGAATCGCCTGTTACGGATGGCAGTGGATCTCATCATATTACCGATACTGGAATATCAATTACACGTGGATTAACTGATACTATGACTAGTTTTGTTCAACCACCTTCTGGTTTTGTAGTGGGAATGCAAACAACCGGATTTGTTTCAGATAATGTCGATGGACAGGAGGAGCATGAGTTGACTGACGCTGGATTGAGTCCAATACTGCCGGATGATTTTGCTACGATTGGAGCTTTTAACGAAGAAGATTCCCCACAATATACGGACACTGGTACTAGTCCTATAGATTTCCCGGAAAGTTCTTCGGCAGGAATTACTAATATTGATACATCTGAAGCAGCGACTTCGACTGATTTGATTGATACTAAGGATGCTTCTATAAGTCCAATTAAACCAGAGGATTACATACGTGCTGAGCAAATTGTCTTAGTTCGACGTGGATCTTCTGATGTACGAGCTAAAATTAGAAGTTTTGAAGAACATGCTATCAAGTCTTCAGTGCAGGTAGAGGCGTTGAGGAAAATACAGAAAGAATTGGTAGACTCTGAAGATGAACTATCCAGCATGAAAGAGGAGGAAGGTGTTCTGAAAGGATCAACAGAGACACTTGCTCAAATTGACGATGATAATTATGAAAAAATTGAAAGTATTTCAGAAAAGTATTCTGCGAGAGATGTTGATTTTGAAACTGACGATCCTACTCTATCTGAGAGCAAGAAAGAAGCACGGTTTTCAACACCTACACATCGTGTTGGACCAAAAATAGCAGAATTGCAGAAAGTATTTTCTAGATCTTCCGAGGATGTTAGTGATATTAGTGAAAGAGTTAAGAAACTATCAGTAAAAGAAGCACAAAGAGTAGATAAGAAACAAGATTATATTACATCCGACGAAGTTGAAGAAGAAGGTATCAAAAGTGTAAAAGAAACGAAAACAATGTTTGAAGAACTCATTTCTAAGTCAACAGAGACCACGCCGATTAAGAAGGTGAAAAGAAGTGGAGATCAGGCAGTGCCTGATCGTAATCATATGGCAGTAGAGAAAGTTGAACTCTCGGATGAAGCTTTAGCAAATAGAATATTAGAATTGGAGCAGCAAATATTACATGGGGATGAGGATGAAATTGTAATTGAAGGGAAACAATCTGCTAAACATGATGATGAGGAAGCTGATGAGGAAGTTCCGATGTCACCTATATTACCAATTTCTAAGCGATCAAAGCGACATATTCAAGAGCGATATATACCGGATGTAGAATCTCCGGATGAATGTATTGAGCCAGTCTGTGTCAAGAAAAGAATTTCATGTGTTGCAGATGACGATGTGGAAGAAGTCATAGAACCACAACTTACAGAGAGTGTCCTTAAGAGTTCAGAATGTCTTCCAGAAAAACCACAAGACACAATTTTAGGAATTACAGAAAGCTTCATTCATACTGAAAAGCAAGCTCAAATGTTGTACGGTGATTTTTCTAAGTATACAGCAACATCCGAAATTTCGGAATCGAAAATAATAAATGTTAAAGACTATCATAAGGAAACGACTAGTAGTTTGGCAATAGACGAAACGATACACACAAATAAAGTTTCGGAGAGCATTGATACTGATACTGAATTGACAAAACCTACCTCGTTGAATTTAGGAACGGCAACAACAAAAACAATTTCGTCAGCGCTTAGCCATTCTACTAAACTCTTATCAGGTGTAGTTTTAAGTGAACAGGAAAGTACAGAAAAACAAAGTACTGCTGATTTAAGTAAGGAAGGGGTTATTCTTAGTATGGATATTGACCAAGCATTGAATGATGTATTGGAGGCTTCAAAGATGATTCGTGCCAATGTGAAAGAACTTAAGCCAGATTTGACACCTACGCCTGAAGGACAATCATACACAATTATGCCATCCTCTTCAATTGACCAATTAAAATGTATCATTGAACGACAAGAAGAGATGTTATTAAATGAAATAACAAGAGATACTAAAGTAACTTTAATTTCATTAAGTAATAAAAATGCAACCACCAAGAGGAAGAAAATTGTCACAAAAGGCGAATCACCTACTGCCGAAATTATAGATGCGGCTCATAAACCTGCCGAAGTTATAGAGGCGAAAGCACCAGTTACAGCTGACAGCAGTACAGCAAACGATCAACTTATTCTGACTGGGGTTGATAAATCCCCAATTGACGATAAGGAGAAAACTTCGGAAGTGAAACCAGCCGAAGTAATATTAGCACTTGAAAAGCATGAATCTACAGGTAGTGAAACTGAGAAATCACCCATTATAGACAAGGTCAAAGGGGAGGAAGCAATAGAAGGAACAATACCAACAGTGCCTATATCGCTAGTTACAGATCGTATTAGTACTTCTACAAAGGATGTCCACGTAAAAACAGAGACTCATGAATTATCATTAGTTAGTATTACTGCAAAGGAAGAATCCTACAAAACAACAGTAGATATTGTAACGAAATCCACAGGACACGCAAGTATTCCTGCAGATGCAAACTATGTAAAAATTATGCCTGAGGATAAAGTAAAGTATCTGGATGAAGAAGCACCAATATGTACAGCAGAGACAGTGTGTATAAAGTCGCCAATAAGTGAAAAATCTGAAAAGGATGCAGAAGGGCAAACCGTAACTACTGCCGGAAAAGTTGAATTTACACCAATTATAGCTCGTAAGCCTCCACTTGTTGAAAAAAGCAAAGCACCAGGGTACGCTTACGAAGGAACAATAGCTACCGCAGTAAAATCAAAAATTGTCGACTTTATCAGCACTCCTTCGATGGATGAAATTGCAAAGACTCTGCCTGAAACAGCGAAACTCTTCGAAAAAGTCCGAACTTTTGAAGAAACGACGTCAGAGGAAACTGCAGTTACGCTAGCAAAATCACCAATTGCGGAACAGATCATTACTCCAGCGAAGTATAAACCTGCACTAACAGTGGCTGAGAAGACACCAGTCGTTGAAAAGGCACAAATACCAGCAATGACGCATGAAACTGCAACACCAATTGCAGAACAAGTTTGTTCTCCTGCAAAGGATGAACCTGCACCGACTATGGCTGTCAAGACACCAGTTGCTGAGAAGATACTA
>JAODVP010000004.1:269258-283757 GCA_025400035.1 Tetradonia laticeps
GGAGACATCCAACATTTCGTATAATTAAATTGCAACTTAGTAAAATGCGATGAGTTCTGAATAACGGTTGCACATCAATTAGGTAAATCTATAAGGTAAAGCACACGATGCGCTCCCATTGTGTGTAAATAAAAAATGACTTTAATCGATCGCGATAGTTTATCTATTATTCCGAGGAATTGAGGATACGTGCTCGCGTGCGCTACGCGTGCTGAGCATAGTATCAACGGTATCAGGCATGAGTGTGATAAGGTTATTACTCGGCACATTACATTCAGCTATCATCTGACAGTCATCTGCTAGAGACAAATTGTCTGAATTTCCTCGGTTCTTCATTATTATCATTTTCATGAGAAATTCACTTACATATATTTAATTATGCCGGTATCTACATACAAATTTACTGCAGATTTAAATTCCATTATTTCAATAAGTTCTATATTAACGTTGTATAAATCTGCAGTGGTCGGTGACCTACAGTTACTAATTAAAACATTTCAATTAGTCCTTGGCCGCTTAATTACCCAGCTGGACTATAAAACATAAAGTTCTGAAATAATTCGTTGTTGTATTGTAAACTTGTTTGCATCCAGCTCGTGGCTAACATTAGCAATATAGGAATTTGCGTGTATTTGGTATGTTATATATACCTGTAACTAATAGCACGCAGGAAATATGCGATTTAAACTTTTACTCGAAAGTTTGTCTAGAGCGCGCTCGACAATAGTCTGGTCGGCCAGAACACGAGCTTGGATGATGCGGTAAACACTTCAATTGGACGATAAGTGACGCATGCACACAACACATCATCGGCACAGCGACAATGAAAAATGTGATAAATTTCTCAATTACATTGCTTTGTTTTTCAATAAGGATATAAGGACAATGTCAACTCTCTCACCGCATTATTTTGATATTTATTACATATTCCCCACGTGCCAGTTCGACTTAAAAATGTGAGGAATTTGGTTATCGTTTTAAGTTATATGATTAAGCACTATTTTTGCAAGCCGTACACATGCTGCCATCAAATGTTGGTACACAATGTGTAATGGCATAATATGTAATGTACATTACTGTAATGCGATTTGATGAATGCGCCATGCTTCAATCTTATCAGCGCTCACCGAACACTTGCTCGCCACAAACGAGCGGCGGTTGCTGTTGAGCTGGTGTCCTGATGTCGCAGCGTTCAGTCTAGTCGCAGGCCTGCGAGCTACCAGTCGATGTCACACTTTTACTTATCCGAAACAAGTTAATCCCAACCAGCCACCATGGTACAGACTTCAAAACTACTAAATACCTAACATAAATTCGATCGCTAGTTTTCGTATTGAACGGTAACTAAATTTCCTTGTTTCTTTCAGAGTGCAATGCCCAATCACGTATTAGAGTCGTCGCCAAACGCGGCCCTCAACAAAGCCATCATCAACCGCTTCATGGACCTGCCGATCCCCGACGGGAAATGCCAAGCGATGTACATTTGGATCGACGGCACTGGCGAAAATCTTCGGGCGAAGACCAGGACCTTAGACTTCGTGCCCCAGAAGGCCGAGGGTGAGTTAATCACAACTAGCTAATGAAATCACAGCTGGTGCAACTGCAAACAACATATTTCAAGTCTTGCCGCGCTAATTGTCAGTTCCTGCGACTGGGAATATTCCATTCAGTAGGTCAAGCCGGTCAAACTTGGGAAATTATGCATTAAGATTGCACGCGCGCTTTCGCCCATTTACCATTCGCTTTTGTACGCGTTGTACGCGTATGACTATAAGTGTGAGCGTGCAATTAGTTGATTAGTCATTTAGTCTTTGTTAGAGGCGGCTGATGCAGATGGAACAAAGTAATCCGTGACATTTAATCAACGGACTACTCGCGAACTTGTAAATCAGTCTGCACCTAGACGTCTGACTCTCTAAAACTGCTTTCGCTCTTCATTAAATTCCACGCGTTGCATTAACATGACCAATTTCTTCAGAACTACCAATTTGGAACTACGATGGCAGTTCGACATACCAAGCGGAAGGAGCCAACTCTGACACCTACCTGAATCCAGTTGCACTCTACAGGGATCCATTCAGACGTGGAAATAACAAATTAGTCCTTTGCGAAACCTTCAAGTACAATAACAAGCCCACCGGTGAGTATATACATAAAATGCAGACGTAATTGACTGCTGTGCTGCTGGGATAGTGCAGCGCCAGTTCAATTAGAGCGTCTTTATGCAAAGATTTCCGCAAGCTGTGCCACGCGGTTCCATTTACAATACACGCCACTTCCGGCGCTGCCAGACTCGTAAAATTCAACTTATTACGAATGGTTAATCTTGACATTGCGGTTTTCATTATACTTTCCAACGATATTGCAAATAGCAGAACTTGTTTTGAGGTTATACCTTATATTGTCTTCAATAGAAGTAATTCATTCCAGATACGAATAATAGGAACACCTGTAAAAAGGTAATGGACGCTGCACAGGATGCAATACCTTGGTTCGGAATCGAACAAGAGTATACTCTCCTCGACATGGATTTGAGGCCCTTCGGATGGCCGAAAAACGGCTTCCCGGGTCCACAAGGCCCCTACTACTGTGGAGTGGGTGCTAACAAGGTCTACGCGCGTGATATCGTCGAAGCGCACTACCGAGCGTGTTTGTATGCGGGTATCAACATTTCGGGATCCAATGCCGAAGTGATGCCGTCTCAGGTTGGTCCCTAATTCTAATTCCCAGTGACAAACATAACCAGTTGTTTTCTACTAGTGGGAATACCAAGTGGGACCCTGTACGGGAATCGACATCGGGGACCAACTGTGGGTCTCCCGCTTCCTCCTACACCGCGTGGCTGAAGAATTCGGCGTGGTCGCCACCTTGGACCCTAAGCCAATGCCGGGTGACTGGAACGGCGCTGGGGCTCATACCAACTTCTCCACCAAAGCCATGCGAGAAGATAATGGTATCATGTAAGTTAAAAGTAGTTGTTAGATCATCCACGTGAATTTGGCTAACAAGGAAGTGTTTAATAATAATACGTCCTGTTTCCCGTTGCAATTGAACCCAATTGATCAATATATGTACTTATATGTACTAATAATGTGTTCCAATTGCAGTGAAATTGAAAAGGCTATTGACAAATTGAGCCGCCATCATTTGCGACATATCCAGGCGTATGATCCCAACCAGGGGAAGGACAACGAGCGTCGGCTAACCGGAAAACACGAGACGTCATCCATCCATGATTTCAGTGCAGGTTAGTTTTGCTATCCCACAGTTACATCATTGTTGGTTACGACCTTCCTTTGACATTGTTATGACCTTGTAGGCGTTGCAAATCGTGGTGCCAGTATTCGTATCCCACGCGGCGTTGCCGAAGAGAAGAAGGGCTATCTGGAAGACAGACGACCATCATCCAACTGTGATCCGTACTCGGTGACTGAAGCCATCGTGAGGACTTGCATTTTAAACGAATAAGCGTCCCCGGCGGACGTTGGGACAGAATAAACACCAATCACAAAATAAGGAAACAAGCACAGTCACATAACTAACCAAAACGAAGATAGTGAATAAGGAGTCAAATTCCATTCGATTATAATAATCGCCGATAACGAAATTTTCTACTATAACTTATACACTCACTATAAATTTAGCCAAGTTGTTACAATGCGTGATGCTCAAGCGAAACTTGTTCAAGTGACCAAAACATTTTTCACGACCACCCGTGCGTTCATTAGTGCACTACCGAATTGCATTAGGTATTGATTGCGACTAACTAACATTTCCAGATGCGCGGCTTACGCGCGAGGAACCAGATGAAAGATTCACGGTTACTAAATTTTTATTAGTGATTAGCTAATGGAATTATGTAAATCTGAACGACTGGTCGGGAGAGGAAACACAAGAGAAGTGAAAGTGAAACATTTCATAATATTTTTCTATGCATACAATACGTATAACGTTAGTATTCTAGTTAAATTTAACACAATATCATATCATTAAGTAGACTCACATAGGAGATTATATTTTCTGGACAACTTGCCGGACGTTGTTTTCTTGTTTTGGTTTTACGTATTGTGTACATTATGTGAGCAGTTAGTTGTTTACTTTAACAAAAATCAAAAGAGGTTGAGGGGTAGAGCAGAACAGAGCCGAGCAGCTCTTAAAAGCACCAAATTTGATGAGGGTATCGGGTTATTAGTAGAGTTTTAACGCGCACTTTGATTGACAGGTTTTTGTTTTATTATTCTACTCTTCATTGTTGCATTGTCGTAGGACCTAATATTATGAATTAGTCTAATTATTATTATGTATCTATGATAGTATATTTAATAGTTGAATGATTATTGTTACAATTGAGAGAGGACATTATGCAGATACTTTTAAGTGATAAAACGACGAATATATCTATATTTGTTAATAAAATACTGTAACTTTTAAATTCCGTGTTTTATTTAGTATGGTGGGTGGCGTATAGAGGGCGCCTTTGAAAAGCTTGTGTTAATTTTTTATGTTGCAGACTATAAATCTACGAAATGCGTGGTTGTAGTTGGGCTGGTGGCGATTGTTGAAGTTTTTATATTACAATCCGATACTTAAAGGTACGTAAATTGGTACTTACTTTAATTTTTTATAATTTGTAGACATCTGGAAAGTCAATAAACATGGATAAAAGAAATGAAGTGTTTTATATCATCGTATTAGTATTTATATTTCATATATTTATATAATGCCTGATAGAGTAATAGAGTTTCATAATCATATTCATATAAGAGTCAAGTTTTAAACACATTATCATAATAATCTTATACGAAAAACTGAAACGCAAGGCGATCACAGATAAACAACTGCCAAATTTAAACATGCAGAACTTGTTCCATTCCTTAAAGATATTCTCAGTGTGCTCGTATCTCATATGCTCACATCTTCCCTCCACCGCCACTAATATTTCGGTAAATTGCACATTTCGTTTGATATGAATGATATCAACGCCATTTTGGGTTTGTGTTTGTGTTATGGTTTGCACATTTGCATATCGAGTCGTTTTCATTCATTTTCTCGTATCCTATCATATTTATATTTATATAATGTACTTATATTCAATTATTTAAAAACATTCAGCTACTCTACGTTGTACTGGAACAACACAAATCTATTTTTGCGTGGGTCTCGGTTACCAACGAAAAAAGTGGTTACCTCTTCTTCACTGCCAGTGTGCGGCTCTGCTTCAGAAGCTAGGCGAACACCGAGCAGTCGTTTCGTTTGATTTGATTGATTTGCAAACCAACATGGACACTGCCAAATAATACGCGCCAAATTTCAACATATCAACGCGTCCTTGTAGTAATTGTAATCGTACGGATGGCACCGTGGTTGCGTTTTGAGTTTTGCGTGTGTAACCAGTACATAGATTTGGTTTGTAATTGTTTAATTTGTAGTATTATATTAAAACGTCCACACTGCGAACGCAGTAGTGCACGATGTGATAGTACTAAAGTATTAAAAGTCTAACATCCCAATACTTCAGTGCATTATCAATTATAATTATGTATTCATATGTTCATAATATTTTAATCATAATAATCAGTTAGGAAGTATGAAGGCATATAGATAGTTATTTTTGTTTTTTCTTCTTGCTTTGACTTTGTTTTCTTCCCTCGCATCTCGCACATCACTTGCACCTCTGTCCGCCATTTTGTGCCGGAAGCCATTTTGGAAACAGCTCGGCGGAGCCATTTGCAAAATGGGATTCTGTTTGTCCTTATCGTTATAATATTTATACAGTGTTAGAGACATTTTCAAAACCTTCTCAATTCTCAGATTCTGGAAATGAATGCCATGTTTGTAAGAAAGTACAATTCCCTTCTGCACTCGACATTTGCTCGCGTTACAATTCACAGATGAGTACATTCAAGATGGACATATTTCCAGCACTGTCAACATTTTGACATAGTACCTCCAACGCAAAACGTGTAAAACGCGTAAATGTGTAGGTATATATAAGACGTTTATAAAGCCACAAGATGTACAAGCAGGTAATGCGTGTTTAAGTTGTAAATATGTATGAATGTTCAGTCGTAGAATTTGTTATTAGATTAGTTAAGTTATTATTTCATTACTTTTGTAAAAAGCTAAGAAGGTTATTGCTTGCCCGTTTTACAGTATGTTAGAATATGTCTAGTTCCTTAAGGAATTAAGTACAGGATGCACATGATGACAGGAATAACAATGAATTATAATTAAAGTTAATGCAAGGGTTTGTACAATTGCTCCACTGACTGACAATCACTGAACGTGCAAACAGAGAAATCGGACTTGGATTGTTCTTAGCACTACACACATTTGTGCATAATTTACACCTAAAATTTTTAATTAGCAACATTGTTATATTGCTTTGATATACCATAGTCGATGATTCGAATGATTGTAAGTCAGTGAGCAATCTACACTTGTTGGTAATTTCTTTGGTTATGTTTAACTACGAAATTATAAAGTAATCAATGAAGAGTGTTAATTACAGAGTGGAATCCGTTACATTCTCACCAGTTAAGTTTGCCCTGGTTAACAATAATTAGATTAGGTTATATTAGGTTAGGTTAGACTAGATTGTGCGATTAAAATCTCCAACCACGCATGTAAGTAAACATACAAATCTCATTAAATTACAAAACACTTTGTAAATAAATCACTCAATTTCCACAAAGAGTTTGACATTTTAATTGTAAGACTATTCTGCATCTTCATTTGATTTATTTCCGAAGTCTTTACTCTTTAGTCCTATCGAAGGTTAAGTTACTTAATTGAATTAATACAAGGAGTAACACATTCACTCGTCACACACCACTCCATTAACTATTTATTCAGTGCACAACATTTCGAATTGATGCTTACTCAAAATATCAATTCCACTTCAATGTCAAATCTTTAGCAACTCAAATTGTGTTATAGTAAAACTAATGCAACAAACAGAAAGTCAAGCATATTCTACTGCATTCACAATTATAAAATAAAGTAACACAAGCCAAAACCACAAAAATCATCGTCAGTAAACAGTGAATAGTGAACAACTACAAACAAACATTGAAATCAACATTTTATTTCCAATTAAATCGACATAATTGTACACATTGAATAGAATAGAATAAGTTAAATCGTAAGAATCGGCGTTGGAACGAACGACGAATTGATATTTTGAGTATAATATATATATAGTGTGTATTATATATCTATCTATATATATATATGAGAACAAAACATGTTTTTATATAAATAAACAAATAACCATTTAAAATGTACAATAACACAATGCATTAATTTAATTACTTCATTAATTCAATGAATTCAATCGTCAACCATCTTATCGTAGGTAATTTCATTTTGTCGTCATCGTTAAACCTTTAACTAGCGGTTCTCCTGCGCATGCGCATATGCACATTTTGTACAATGGAAAAATATAAGTACAGCACGTAGTAACAAAGATGTGTGGTATCGTTAATTAGTAGATTTAATTATGTAATTCAATATATGAATAGATAACGCTTAACGAATTAAGTATATGTAGGTAGTTTGATATAGTTAAACAGAGGGACACTTCTTGTTTTTGGTTGGGACTAGAGTGATTCTTGTAAAACTCATTTTTACTCATTGTGTTCTTGTGCCATTTGCCACTAATGAGTTTTCAAAGAATCAGTCAGGAGATCAATATCTCCATTCAGAGAAGAGCCAATTAGGGACCAAGAATATGAAATTTCGTTTCTGTTTCCCATTCTGGTTTAACAATTTGACTTAAGTGGACTTAAGTTGACTTAAATAGACTTAAGTTGACTTACGTCAATCTTCCCCATTGCCGCGATCGTTTTACAATTATTTTACGAATTATCATTATTAGATAGTAATATCCATCATTTTTTTTATCAATTGTATCAATTTATCAATCGTAAAGTGTCTTGTTACTGCTCATTAGTCGAATAATCAATAGTCATCATAACCTTACTTCGTAGGTAGGTATTTTATAAATGTTATTGTAGTAAATTTAATTTGTTGTTAATTTGACGTAATAGTAGCTATAGAGCGTTCGTTCAGGCGGAAATTAGTCAGATTTTCAGTGTTTTTTGTTGTTGTTCAAAATTAATTTGTATTTTAGGTTATATATCCCATAACTAGCGGTTTTTGGAATTAATTTCAGCCTGAACAAAAGCTCTATTGTTACTTATAATTATAAAAGCAATTTATACACACAGAGACGAATGTTTCTCCACTCAATATCATCATCATCATCATGATCGTGTTCATAAATAATGCATATATAGATTTCATTAATTTTTGTTTAAATATATATTTATATGTATGTATATTATATATAATTAAGTGTTGCATGACGTAGGTACGGTAAGATAAGATAAGGTAGGTAATAAGACGATATAGAATGAGAATGAGTGGCGCTTGTGAGAGTAGTGCGGGCGGATGATAACAATGTGACGCAGATGACACATTGCCGCCATCTTGAATCGGGTTATGTATAATATGTATAATAGATTAAGTGGTATGGCACGCTTTTTGTATCACTCGTGCATTGTAACCGTCTTATTTATGTTTTGCTTGGTTGCTTCTAAACGTTCAATATGAAGTCCCGCGTTGCGAACAATCATCCCTACGACTGCACAATCAGGCAATATGTAAATCCGATCTTGTCAACATCGAAATGTGGTACGAAGAAAGAGCGACCGCGAGTTGGGCGAGACGAGTGCACGTTTAGACTCCACGGGTGATACCGAATATTGATTGATTGTCAGTCGTGGGATTCTCACCGAAGAAGATATTTCATTAAGTTCGATATATTTTAATTATCATTAATAATAAGTATAATCATATAGTACACACTTGAAAGTTTCTTGTTTTTCTTTTTTTTTGCAATTTATCCTTAATATGTATATATTATATTATATTATCATCGGGAAGGAAGGAAAGCAGTCCAGCTACTTGAAGAGAGATGTTTGTTTGCTTTGTGGTCTGTCGCTGATATTGGCGGTGTGTTATCAGCCTGACACCGAGTTAAGAAAGTGTTGCTCTTGTGTTTTGTGTGACGAGCCTGCCGTCCCCGCTGTGAATCTTTGGCGCAATGCGCTCGTATGCTTAGAGATTTTCCATACAATGTTAATAAAACGTCGCCTAGAAGCCTAGTTACTTGAAAAGATGAATTGTTTTTGTGATTTTTCTCAATTTATGTATTAAGTATATTAATAATAACATGTAGAGTAGAGGGAGTGGTTTTGTGGTGAATGGACGACCGCATCGAGCAGCGCACTCGACAATGTTCGCTGTGAAACACACATCATCATAACCTCAACTGCTGACTGTCACTTACGGGTCACTTACAATTGCGGAAGTGGTTGCTCAACTGTGGACGACAATGCGATGCTGCTGTCTAGGTAACTTCAGCTCACGAGTGCGCGTTAGACTGGGTGTGATTATGGTCCTGCGGCGCGTCGTCCGCAGGCGAGAGGGGCGCATCCTTCCGGGGCGGCATGCGCTCGTTGATGGCGTCCAAGCCTTTCGCCTCTGCGAAGCTTGTGATCTTGTGGTTGGGCGAGAAGCCTTGCAAAGCTACAATATTTCCATATATCAGACTATATGATGTTATTGAGGTTATGACAATTACCATTCTTTAGACTAGTCTTGCCACCTGATAAAGCGCCCAGGGGCAAAGCGCCGGTCGGTGTGAGACCTTTAAGCTGAAGTACAGATTCACTTTCCTCCCTAAAACATTAACCTCATTAAAAACATTATAATAAACCAAATTATGAATGGGTTCTTGCCTCAAAACAGAGAATACCCGCGCCATCTTGCCAATGGCTCGTATCTTGTTACGAATCACTTCCTTTCGCAGGTTCGCTGCAGTGCCTACAACAAAACCAATCAAAATATTGCATTAATAAAGGCTTGGGACCTGAACTAACAAGGATTAACATCGTCACTAGGTCTATGTTAGCACAGAAAATGGAAGTTGATGATAATGAAAAATGTGTCTGTATCTCTCGCTGTTACCTTACGTGTTAATGGTCAGGAGATTGATTGGTAATTGTGATTGACTACCAAGCAAATCTGATGTGCTGATTTGCTGACTTCCGGTAGATGATTACAAAAAAGTCCAAAAACGGACTATGATTACGATTACTCATGAGGTGCATGCGATAGCAAAACAATCTTTGGTTATTCACTGTGTAACTACAGTGAAATTTCATATTAATTGAGTTCCACAGTTTCTTACACAATGAATCATTACCAGAAAGATCTAGAAGAGGTTAGAAGAAGATAATTGATTTCAGCACTAGCTACTACAGTACACTTCTACTTCTATGTAGATGACTGAACACAGCAATCACTCAAAGGATCATTCATTAATGGCACTCATTCATTTTGGGCTCTAGGCTATAATTTTCATCCCTTCAATGGCACATTGAGTGGCCATGATGAATGTCCCTTTGAATGATTGATCGGTGAAAAAGCGCGCCACTTACCAAAGTTTGATTTGTGTCCCAGCCGCAAAATGGTGCGATTTCGGTATCAAATCATATTTGATTGTTGATTTGATGCCGGTGGTTGGTGGTGGTAGGTAGGAAAACAACGTGTGTGTCGAAACGGAGCGTCAACAGCGTAATTGGGGTTGCAGTGGCGCAAAATGTAGCAGAACGCAGAAGTTATAGAAACAAACAACAAAACAAATGGTGCGTATATAGAAAACTATACCAGAACCCATAGGACCATTACTTATAAGTATGAATTCATGTAATTCAAAGAATTTAAGTAATTTTATTATTCTACTAACTGATTTAACACTGAAAATCGATTGGTAACTTTATTCAGTTTGATGGTATAAATTGTTCGTTTATACCACTAAATTTTTAGGAACAATAAAGTAATAACAAGTTATCAATCGATTTTCATCTAATAATTGAATTTCGGATTGATCAATCAAACGAAACATCGAAATATAAAATGACTACAAATTCTACTCTAGATAAACAATCAAATATGAAAATCATCAACTGAAGGTTTAGTTGAAAACAATCAAAATTTTATTCTTCAGCATACTGCAAAATGTCAGCCAATTAAAAACAAACTTTTTTCACAACCAAAATCGCCAAACAAAGCGCGATTAATCACAAACCCAACCAGCAACTGTTAATCGAATCAAAACCGAAACTTTAATCCAAACTGAGATATATTCAACAATATAACATAACATAACATGTCGAGACGGATAGATAAATCGTATGAAATGAACATGGAGGCTTCAACAATGAGGACGAACATTGTGTTGTTGTCAAACCAAACAAAACCTACGATCTACATTTCACGAGCATACATTTTACTACAAAAAGGCATACGGATCATTAAATATACGGAAATTTCGACTGATCAACATAGGATACTGAAGAATACTGAAGAATAGAATGCATCAACAGCATGCCAAAATAGTAGATATTGATTGCAGAGAGATTGATAAAAATTCGTCAATGGTAACTCACAATCAGTAACTGATGAAATAAACTCAAAGGAAACAAAAGAGTTGAGAGATTAGGTAATAATGAAAGAAGATTAGTGGTCGCACTTTATTTTGAACACCCGAAAAGCCAATATGCAATGAATTTTGGAGCAGTTTGTAATTTCGTTCAGAATTTTGTACCGAATTTAGTACCGAATTTGATGATGCATGGAACAAATCGATTCGAAACGCATAGAAAAACTCGTATATAGATATATAATAACAACGAAATCATTAAATGCAGTGTTATTATTAATTGGAAAAACTCCCTCTTGTCAAGCTGCAGATGTTTGGAATCTGTGATCAACTTACCAGGTTTTTTAATAACAATTTTTGCCTGTTTCGCTGTGTAGGGGCGCGAATCCAAGCCGAATATAGATAAAATAGTGAAAAATAGAAGTGTCAGAATATAAAGGAGAAAAATATAAAGCGAAAAGTTACGTGTGCAAAAATGAAATTAGTTTAGATTATATATTCTAACTAACGGTAAATGCCGGCGAAAAATTCAACACCGAAAGACGATGCCCACAGTTGCTTCAGGACAACTTTCAAAAAGAGAAACGTAAAAACATCAGTGCAGGATTCTGATTTCTGATTCGTGTCATTAATCACTGATAGGTTATCACTGATAAAGGTGCCGTCAGGTGCAAATCAGAAAGGAAGCGAGTGATACCAGTGCGGATCCAACGTACACGAGAATAGAAAGGGCATCAATCGTAGAAGAAATTAACAAATTAACAGAAATGCATTTAGGTCTACTTTCCAAAAAGAAATCTAAACTTTGGTGGGATTTATATACACAAATTAATTTCGCTTATAATATGTAACAAGTGAAATTAAGAGCGGGTGTCAAATGATACTTACAATCAGCTACAAATCGAACTGAACGCAAAATAATTGTAATTATCAATTATCAATTATAATTCAACCAAAGAGCTATCATAATATGTTCAGGCATCTCTAATGGCACTACATTTCAACGTTCGAAGCATTTAATCTCTCAAAGAAATGAATCGAACGGAAAAAAATCGCTGGAACAACTCAAATTTTAATTTGAACAGAATCCAATTAAATCATATAATTTCGTATATATTGTGGATAATTCAGGTACTTGTCGCTTATCAATATGAAAAACTGAACCTTACCATCTGCAAGTTCCACGAATAGCAATGTAAACAAACGTCAAGTCTTATTAAAACACATTATTCATATTATTATATTCGTATTATAGGCATGTCCTTAGATACGTTAAATTGGCGGAATATTATTAGGCAGCTCTCCAAACAAATGATACTAATTTCTCCGAAAACGTTTTCGTAGGACTAGGTCAGGTCATAATTTAACCCCGCCATAATTTAACTCTTTCATTAAAATAACTAGCGAACTAAGAATGTGATTGAATGTAAATCGATAACATGACAAATCATACCTTCTTCGAGCGCATCATCACCCTCGGAGACAAGCTCATCGTCCGAGCAGATGTTGAGTACGTTGACGAGCATCTCCGTTACCTTCTCGCCCACGAACGGCAGCGACCACGTGAAGACGTCCATGAAGTTGGGCAGCCAGTATGGATGCGGCGAACAGTTGAACTGACGGATGTTCATCACGTTGTTCTCGTATTTCAGAACGGCCGCCTGCAATCCGGAAGTTCGTTTACTGCGGATGACGATAGCTGGCGATGATGCAGCTGACTTACCTTATTATTATAGACATCCAAGTAGTTGGGTGCGGAGAATATTGTTATGAGTGATGGGAAACCAGTAGTTTGACTTTTCCTGTACATTCGGTAACTGAAACCAAGCGCGAGCAATCAGTGATACTTTAAGAGAATGCTATATTAATGTAGTTCTATTTCCGCTTTAGTAAAGCAAGAGGGGTGAAAATCTGTGCGAAATAAAAGGACAAAACAACCTGAAATTTTAAACCACGTTGCAATTTTGTTTTATATTAACTTGTTTTACAACTTCCAACTAGATTCCAATTAAAATATTAATTACACTGTGGTTGGTTTAAAAAAAAGTCCGCTCAGTTGATGAGCAGCATTTTTGTAGTCTGTGTGCTATTAGGCTACTGCACTAATGTAAAGAAATAGAGATGGATGATATTGCTATTCTTTTTTGCTCAGTGCTTCGCTTTCGCACTTACGAGAACTTGCACTAACTGCAATTCGATTGGTTGTTCGACGCACGATTCGAAGAATTGGAAATATTGTAACTCCACCAAATTATTCGCTGATTGCACCAACTTCCGAATGATATGCATTTTACTTCCAGAAATCCCAAAACTTTAACATCTTTAGTGGAAAAATGAATATCTGAACTGGAATATGTGAAGATAGCAAAAAATAAAGCAAAAATTACGATTTTTTCTATACTACAATCAACCGAGCGGCTTTTTGAGTCACCCAAAGACTCAAATCGTTTGAAAAACTTGAAAATTGATAGAACGGTACATTTTCGAAAAAGATAACTATAAAATTTTAAATTAGGAGATTAAAACCTAACTTTTTAATTTGTAAATATGTAAATTCCTTAAGTGTTGAATAAAATACTATAAAGTCATGGTACAACTTCCACAGTAATGGAAAAGGAATAAATTCTTGGACAGCAAGAAAGCGAAAAATTTCTGGATAGGTAAGTATAAGTATAAATTTGAATCGCGTAAGATGTAAAAGTTTTGGAAATTCCATAAAATAAAACTTATAAACTTCGAATTTCTATGAATAATCTATTCATCTATAGATTATCCAAACACCACAGATGCAACCGGGCTTGGAAACTTGAAATTTGATAGAAGGATAGTATTGGGAAAAGAAAAACTATAAAATTTTACATTTCTGTAGATTAACTACGCATAATTTCGGAGGAAGCGGGAAATATGGAGTCTTGGAGAGAAAGAGAGTTGACAATTTGTAAATAGACAAATTCATTGGGTATAGAATGCTATAAAAATTTGATAAC
>JAODVP010000004.1:311182-323900 GCA_025400035.1 Tetradonia laticeps
TTTTTTGCCAATATCTCAAAAACTACAACTCCCAGCTTAAAAATTTCAACAGTATGAAAGTTCTGAGGAAATTTCTTTATACCTAACATATTTTTAAATAGAAAAACTTTCAAATTCCATTTTTTTTTTAATTTTCTGGTGGAGGAGCTGACGGTTTTTTGCCAATATCTCAAAAACTACAAGTCCCAGCTTGAAATTTTAAACAGTATTAAATTCCTGAGGAAATTTCGGTATATTCACCACATTTTTAATAGAAAATTAATCAATTTGAAAATTTTTACTGTTTTTCTAAAAATTTTTGGTGGAGGCGCCGACAACTTTTTACAAATATCTCAAAAACTATAAGTCCCAGCTTGAAATTTAAATCAGCAGTGTATTTTTGAGGTAATTGCTGCATATTCAGCAATTTATAAATAGACAATGGTTCAAATTTCATATTTTTACCGATTTTCGTAATTTTATGGTGGAGCCGCTGAAGGTTTTTTGCCAATATCTCAAAAACTACAACTCCCAACTTGAAAATTTAAACAGTATTGAATTCCTGAGGAAATTTCTAAATTCTTTAACACATTATAAATAGAAAATATTTTAAATTCCAATTTTTTTAGTGTTATGGTGGAGGCGCTAACGGTTTTTTGCCAATATCTCAAAAACTACAACTCCCAGCTTGAAAATTTAAACAGTATTGAATTCCTGAGGAAATTTCCGTATACTTAACATATTCTTAATAGAAAATTAATCAATTTACAAATTTTTACACGTTTTTTAAAAATTTTTGGTGGAGGCGCCGACAACTTTTTACAAATATCTCAAAAACTACGAGTCCCAGATCAAAACTATTAATGTAAACCCAATCTAACCTATCCTAATAAACCCCTAAATAATTTCTATTATATATATAGCAATTAAACTAAATTAGAATTGATTTTCCTTAATAAAAAATCCACTCCGTTTGAGTATGCCGTGCTGACGACAATCATAGCAAACTGTGTGGTGCTGGCGCTGGAGGAGCACCTGCCCAATCATGATAAGACTATGCTAGCACAAAAATTAGTAAGTACCACTATACCCCTAATCACTGAACAAAATGACCTAAACAACACGTGTGTCCACAGGAAAAAACAGAGGCATACTTTCTAGGAATATTCTGTGTTGAAGCTTCGTTGAAGATTCTAGCGCTAGGTTTCGTTTTACATAGAGGATCATATCTCAGAAACATTTGGAACATTATGGATTTCTTTGTCGTGCTCACAGGGTAAGTGCTTCCACATTCCACCCCCACAAGAACAACTAATCAATGATTTGTGTCAAAATCTCCAAATTCTAAACATAGGTTGGATCACATCGCCACTGAATGTGTACATGTGTGAATGTTTGTGTGTGCGTAGTACATTGTGCTGATGCTATTCATGTTGATGTGTTGGCTCAGATCGATGACCATTTTTGCGGAGGCGAACGTTGACGTTGATCTGCGGATGTTGAGGTCGTTTCGCGTGTTGAGGCCATTGAAGCTGGTGTCCCGGATCCCAAGTAAGGGGGTCTCACCTCGGCTCACATCTCAACTATTATAGACCGAGTTTATTTCACACTCACACACACTGTATCTCTTCCTGCCTTCTCTTTCTTGACCTGCCAGTTGACTGTCTCTGTCTAGCTCAATTTCAGTGGGCCCGCTGTAGCATTTAGTCCTTTCTTTCATAGTTTAGTCGACTAAGCAGTACCGGCGTTTCACCACACACGTTTCCTTATGATTTCCATTTGTTTCTTTATTAATTGGACCGTTTTTCGTTCGATTTCGTTGACGATTGCTTTCAGTAGAGGGTAATTGGTTATTCATTGTACTTTGTAAGAGAAACCTAGTTGATGATTCGGTGTCTCAATCGCAGTGACTTTTTGAACGCAGTTGGTGAATTACAATGACACTCCTAGACGATTAATCAGGTGGATTAATCCAGTATGCATGTTTTGTAGATGGACAGTGCTCGATTGCATTCATTGTAGTTTTTATATATATCCATAGCATTTGATTTATGATCATTAATGACGAACATCGCACGTGTTTAATTAATGATTGTTTACTTGATGGGCAGACATTTGAGAGCAAATCATTATGATGAGTTATAATGTACATATCATAAACGGCATATTTTCCAAGATGTTGTATATAAATTCATGTAAATATTTTTATCAACATAATATTCAACATAATATTGATTCATATCGACGTCGCACACAATTATTCACCGAGCACATTACACCAATTCCTAGCGCATCGAGCATTGTTTATCACTAACAAAATAACAAAACGCGTAAACCTAAATCAAACCTGCAACTATTACTAATGTATTCAAACGTATATCCTTTTATTATGTTCATTTCCTTTTTATATATATAATTTCCTATAATTTCGAGCACTTAGGCATTTTTTCCAGTGTCGCCATCTGTGGACAACACGTAAATCAATAGATGAAGAGACGCAGATTTAGTTAACGTTACTCGTAGTTAGTTCCAGTCTTCAGACGCTAGATGGCAGCAGATGTCCGCTAGTTTATAGATGGCGCTGGCGTTCCAGTAGTACAGCATTTTCTTTTATTTCTCTGATTGGTTGAAAACATAAAGCGTTCTAGTATGTCTAGTATGGAGTAGTTTTGCTGGAGGCTAGTATTTTGCAGGTTTCTAACGATGTTCCCTCAAGATATCGTAGAGGTGGACCTGCGCACGTTGCGCGCTATTCGAGTGCTAAGACCTCTCAAGCTAGTCTCTGGCATCCCTAGTAAGTAGATTAAACATGACCTTTTTCATTTAACCCCATTCGTTTCGTTCTTTTCTTATTTGCATCGGTGATAACTTTGATTATTTATTTATCAGGTATTATGAGGTATTAATGATGATAATCACGTGAATAATTACTTAAGAAAGGAGATTTATGCTCGATTCTAATCAAATTGACACACTCCCAGATACATCTCTAAATTAGTACAATCAGCGACTTGTAATTCAATGACAAATGCTCTTCATAATGATTTCCACTAAGTACTAATTTCTACTTAACTAGAGAACACTTATTCAGTACCTTAGTGAGTAAAGTAAAGTACAGTTAAAGAGATGACGTTCTTTGGTACTCGTACGATTTAGATGCACAACAAACCCTGTTCTTGTTGATTTTCTAGTAATTGATGCGATGACGATTGTACAATGTAGTTTTGTTAATTACACTCTGTATATATTTTTATATAGAAAATTATAGTGATTTAGAAGGAAAGAATATTACATAAGACAACATGGTTTGGTTATAATTCAAAATTGTGCACACAGAGGGCGCTGCGAAACAGTTTTCAGGCGTTGTGTGTCTCTGAGTGTATATAACTGCGAATTGCGGTGGCTAGGTTGGGCCGGGGGCGATTGACACGAGACCGAAACGTACCGAAAATGTTGTCTTAGGTAATATGTGATTTTGACGAATGATTGAAAATATGTACAACAGTGTAATTATGGTAATATATCTTTAGAGATTATTTGCAGAGTGTTGGCCATTTTAACCGCCATCGGGTTAAAATGAACGCATGACTTAAATCTCCACTTAATTTGTCGTAAATTCAAATTGAAATCCAAACATAAAATCTTTATTTTATTTCTGCTAATTTATGTAATTGACAAAAGATAATACCCAAAAGATCAATGTAGTGGATAATTAATGGGATTTTAATTTCTCTCATTGAATTATTGAATTTGGTGAAACAAAAGGGAAAATTGGCATAAATTCAATCGGTTTTCGTTCCATTCTATTATCAGTTAATGGTTTTTTCGATTAAACGAAATTATAATTACCTACTTATAGTACACAACGTAGACCAATATGTAAAACATAGACAATAGCCGAATTTGTACAAAGTAGTGCGTATATCGAGTTTCTCTAATTGACTCTAGACTTAGAAACAATTAGAACGCTTCGTAATTTCATTGAGACGCTGCCACTGTACGAGTACGAGTATTGATTGGATAATAATAGATGTCTGTGTTTCACACGCTGCGTGTGTGTATATAAACCTATATTTGATTATTTGACTCTACTTGATATGTGATCATGGCAACACCAACCGTTTAGTTCATTTACATATTACGTAGTTGTTGATCTCACTGAAATACTGTAAAAACCTACAATGTTTACCTACTTATTGTTAGACTAGGACACTAGGCCATTTCTTACGTTCGCTTTCTGTTCGGACATGTAGAGTGATTTATGGTGTATTCATGGTTTCGCGCGAGATGCAGGCGCTGCAAACTGTGAATGCATTGAAGCACTTGAATGTGGATTAACGTGAGTGTGTGAATTCTAGGCCTGCAGGTCGTTTTGAAGTCCATCATCAAAGCGATGGCTCCCTTGCTGCAAATTGGTTTGTTAGTATTGTTTGCCATCGTTATATTCGCGATCATTGGTTTAGAATTCTACTCGGGAGCGCTACACAGGACCTGTTATAGTCTCTACGATATAGGTGAGTGATATTTTCATCGTTAAAAATCATGGATACTGCGCCTAAAGTATATAAATATACCGAAATGAAGAAAAATCTGTGTAGGAGTTTTTATTGTCTTGCCATTTGGCCAAATTTTGACTGGGGACCTTGGTAAACTTCCAGAAAAACACATTTTTCCTACAAACCCCATCAAAAAACTCACGACGTGGTACTCTTCAAACTACAAATTTTAGAAATAGTTCTCTATAGAAATATCAAATTAAAACTGACAATGAATACATCATAATAAATTTCTCTACTCTCCACACACCCACAGATGAAATTGTTAAGGATGGGGACGCGGCGGCCCCCTGCAACACCGACAACAAGTCGGAGGCCGAGCAGCAGGGGAGCAATTGGTGTCGCGACGGCAACTCGGTGTGTCTGGAGCGGTGGCAGGGGCCCAACAATGGCATCACCTCCTTCGACAACATCGGCTTTGCCATGCTCACCGTGTTCCAGTGCATTACCATGGAGGGATGGACGTCGATTCTGTACTGGGTAATGACCCCACTAATCCTCATCCGACAACCACTCCGTCCACTTAGTAACATCAGTAATCCATATCTAATTGCAAGGGGGGGAGGCTGGAATACTGTGTGATTTATTGAATCCTTGTCTATAGATGAACGACGCGGTGGGCAGCTACTTCAATTGGATGTACTTTGTGCCGCTGATAGTGCTCGGTTCGTTCTTCATGCTCAATCTGGTTCTTGGTGTGCTTAGTGGGTACGTTACTCTTAATCTCATTTGTTATATTTAACCAAATCAATTCAAATGAAAATCAAACAGAGAGTTTTCCAATGAGAGGTTGAGAGTTGCGAGGCGTGAAACCTTTCATAGGGTGCGCTCGAAATTGCTCGTGCAGGAAGCTCTCGAACGGTATTTGGAGTGGATAACTCGAGCAGGTGATTGGTAGAGTTTGGGGGTATGCTAGGAGCTAGTAATTTATATTAAAATTGACCTATAATTAGTTATAATATTAAGAAGTAAGCTAAGCTTGTCTCCTGTATCTAGTGAGTTTGCCAAGGAAAGAGAAAAAGTAGAAAACCGTCAAGAGTTTTTAAAGCTACGCCGTGCTGCGCAGTTAGAGCGAGAGCTAAACGGCTACGTTCAATGGATTTGCAAAGCTGGTAAGATATTAGGAAATCCTATGCCTTGAACTCAGATTTTTATTATTTATGCCTTAAAATGCCTTAAAACTGATTAAAAATTTCCAGAGGAAGTAATACTGGCTGAGGAACGCACCACAGAAGAGGAAAAGATGCACATAATGGAAGCGCGGCGTCGCGCAGCCAAGAAAAAGAAGCTGAAGAAAATGGGGAAGAGTAAAAGCACCGACACGGAGGAAGAGGAGCAGGAGGAGGAGCTGGGCGACGATGGTACGATCCATTTTATAGCCGCCTGCCTCACTTTGGTCACTTTTCTTAATTTCAATCGAAATTCATCCCTCCACGTCTCTCTCAATCTCTTTCAAAAACACATGGCGATTTCTCCTCGGTTGCTGCACTCATTTATTCACCTCCATCTTGATTTCCTGTTCTACATAGAGAGACTATACCCACCTACATGTAATGACCGGAAGTTCGATTTCTATCGTTGTTCGTTTTTGTTTCAATGTGCACTAAACTGATGTCATGTTTTAATCCACAGTATTTCTTACAGAGTCTAAGAAAAAACTAAAAGGTATGCGGAACTGGTGGACACTACATTAATATGTAACAATACTTAGATCTTGTTTAGTATGAGTAATGACTACTATTAACTTATTAACTTATTATTAGCGTAATGAGAGTCTCTGTAGCGCGACCACTTTCATTCATTTGTTTCAATATGATTTCGTTAGTTCCAAGGGAAATATTCTTTCTACTAATGAGAAATGCACTAATTAGTTTAGAGGATTAGAAGTTTAGCGGCACCGACCGCCATCTTGTCCTCTGACGCCCAAGATGGCGTCGAGTAGCACTGCTTGCGTATGATTTCGTCATTTTTGTGTTGCCTGCATTTGTTTTCATTTGGTTTTTTAGTCGTTAGTGACACCATTGTTCTCATTAACTAACTTTCAACTCTTTTCTACTAAACAATAGCCGTAGGTATAGACGTAGGTAATTTGATTTTGACTGCATACTTGTAAACTTGTAAACTTGTAAACACTAGGAACTTGTTAGCTTGCGTAGGACCAGTAGGGTGGATTAGCAACTCCAATCCACACACTAACCAAGCGACTTACTAACTCACACGTGACATCACTAGACACTGCGTGCATTGGCAGGCAATGTGACTGGTCGACACCATTGCTGCCTCGCAGCCATGGTGTGGACGTGAATGTCCTTTCTCTGTGTGTGTGTGTGTTTATTTCGGAATGCTGGACACACACTTGACTCTGAGTGCGGGGGCGACGCATGCTGAAGGTGGCTTACTTTGTTAGCAGGTTTCGGCCGCGCCGGATACATGAAGACCCGGGCGCAGGGCCCGGGCGGCTGCGCGTCCTTCTGGCGCGCCGAGAAGCGCTTCCGGTTCGCCATTCGGCACGCCGTCAAGACGCAGTGCTTCTATTGGTCAGTCATCGTCCTGGTTTTCTTCAACACTGTGTGCGTCGCTGTGGAGTACCATGGTCAGCCGTCTTGGCTCACGGACTTTCTTTGTAAGACCTTGTACCGTACATGACCTTCAAATGATGTATATGGTTATGGCCTTGCGATGTAGATTACGCTGAATACGCATTCCTGGGTCTCTTCATGTTGGAGATGGTGGTGAAGATGTACGCGCTAGGCCCCCGCATCTACTTCGAATCGGCCTTCAACCGTTTCGACTGCGTGGTCATCACCGGCTCCATTTTCGAGGTGGTGTGGTCCGAGGTGAAGGGCGGCTCCTTCGGCCTTTCAGTGCTGAGAGCTCTAAGACTGCTGCGCATCTTCAAGGTGACCAAGTACTGGTCGTCCTTGCGTAATCTCGTCATCTCGCTGCTGAACTCCATGCGGTCCATCATCTCGCTGCTGTTCCTGCTCTTCTTGTTCATTCTCATCTTTGCTCTGCTGGGTATGCAGCTATTTGGAGGGCAGTTTAACTTCGATGATGGAACGCCGCCCACGAACTTCAACACGTTTCCTATTGCGCTTCTCACTGTGTTCCAAGTAAGGCTTTGTACCTCCAATTACTTCCAAATACCTCCAAATACGGTTTTTGATACATAATTTGCTGTTTTGTAGATATTAACCGGTGAGGATTGGAACGAGGTGATGTACTATGGTATAGACGCGTTGGGCGGCCACAAGGTCGGCATGATCTACTCGCTTTACTTCATCATTCTCATGCTGTTTGGCAACTACACTTTGCTCAATGTGTTCTTGGCTATCGCCGTCGATAACTTAGCCAACGCCCAGGAACTCACAGCTGCCGAAGAGGAACAGGCTGAGGAAAACAAAGAGAAGCAAGCGCTAGAGCTGGAGAAGGAGATGGAAGCCTTGCAGATGGAAGGTGGGGCACATTTAGACGGTGGCAGTTCCCCAACTCGAGGTCGGAAGAAAAAGAACGAGAAACCCGAGGAAGAGGAGGAAATTGTTGGACCCAAACCTATGCTGCCATATTCTAGCATGTTCATATTTTCACCCACAAATCCGTAAGCAACCTCATTTTTTGTTAACCCCACATTGATTGTATATCTTCTTCCAGTGTAAGAAAAGGGGCACATTGGGTAGTTAATTTAAAGTACTTCGATGTTTTCATCATGATAGTGATAAGTCTGAGTTCGATAGCGTTAGCGTGCGAGAATCCTATCGAGGAGCACTCGGCCACGAATAAGTTTCTCAACACAGTCGACATCGGATTCACCGGCGTGTTCGCGGTCGAGCTGCTTCTCAAGATCATCGATCTGGGCATCATCCTGCATCCAGGGTCGTATCTGCGCGAATTCTGGAATCTGATGGATGCCATCGTCGTCGTCTGCGCGCTCATCTCGATGGCATTCGAGAGAATGTAAGTTGTCCTTATATAACACCAAATTTTTTCAAATATTGACTTAACTGTGGTGGTCTTTCTGTTTTATAAGGGGCGCGTCTACAAACCTCTCGACGATTAAATCCCTTCGAGTGCTACGAGTGCTGAGACCTTTAAAAACAATTAAACGAGTGCCCAAATTAAAAGCAGTGTTTGACTGCTTAGTGAACTCATTAAAAAACGTGATAAACATTCTGATAGTGTACATATTATTCCAGTTTATATTCGCTGTGATCGCCGTTCAGTTGTTTAATGGGAAGTTTTTTCACTGCACTGATTCGAGTAAATTTACCGAACCTACATGTCAGTAAGTATTCGTCTTATTACCACCAAAAGCTTGAGGGTAGGATGTAAATTATGGGTTTCCGCAGGGGGACATACTTTGTATATGAAGAGGACGCTGATGTGCCCCGTATAGAGAATAGAGAATGGAAACTCCAAAGTTTCCACTACGATGACGTGGCCATGGCGATGTTGACACTATTTGCTGTGCAAACTGGTGAAGGATGGCCACAGTGAGTTTTCATCGAAAATCCCCTCTCCTAGTAGCTCTGACTATGTTTTTCTAGGGTTTTACAAAATTCAATGGCTGCCACATACGAGGATCAAGGCCCAATACAAAATTTTCGTATTGAAATGTCCATTTTCTACATCGTGTACTTCATAGTGTTTCCTTTCTTCTTTGTAAATATATTCGTTGCCTTGATTATCATCACATTCCAAGAACAGGGTGAGGCCGAGCTACAGAGTGGCGAGATTGATAAGAATCAGGTATTACTATCATGTTAACCATATGGCACCATGTTAACCGAACTGCTTCACCGCAGAAATCTTGTATTGACTTTACGATACAAGCGCGCCCTCTGGAGAGATACATGCCCAACAAGCGCAACAGCTTCAAGTACAAGATCTGGCGCATTGTGGTCTCGACGCCCTTCGAGTACTTCATCATGATGCTGATCGTGTTCAACACGCTGCTGTTGATGATGAAGGTATGCTTTCCGCCCTTTGGTGTCCTCGTGCCATTCTGTACTAACCAAGTGACGCATTGCAATGTTTGATGTATTCTATGGAAAAAGTCGGCAGCCTGATCAACACTGACGTTTTTAAAGTCGTGGACACGATTTGCACCCACCACTCCAACGCCAATGTGAAGGAGCCACACTACCCACACTCTGATACAATTGCTTTTCAGCAACTAATCAAAGACCTTAGAGCCACCAGCAGTGCAACCTCCCTGGTGGTGGCTCTGGGGATCTCTGACACCCACATCACCACATGAGAATGTCCAAGAAACAACGCACTTGTTACTGAATCATGCGTCTTCGAGACAGCATCTTGTCATTGTGTGTCTTTCGTTCCTTTTCATCATGCGGCCACCTCATAACCTCACTTCCGCGCGCGCCAAATTACAGTGTGAATGTACGTGTCTAGCTACTGCGCGTCTTCCGTAATGACTCATCAAACCATCAGGCATGTTTCAGCACAAATCAACACCAATGTTGCAAAAATGTTGTTGGTTTGTGACACTTCGATGCGGGCGTATTGATTGATTGAGTTGATTGCGTTGTTGATCCAGTTGATCCAGGCGGATGTGTAATTACAGCAAAGCATGTGTCTTAACTTATATGTGTATGTTGTTACTCTAAACTCGAACGCAAGCGGATTGACGGTGGGACGTCCCAAGTCTGCACATGCAGAGCGGCCCACTTCCCACCTCAATCCATCTGGTCTCACACTTGGTCACTTAGTCACTGAACCTTGGTCAATTTGCATATTTGGAGACATTTCAAGACCGAAATGTCCCCAAATATGACGCTGTTGCTTCCTTTCACTGCCAACTTCCTCCGGATGAGAGTACACGACAAACAAATACCTGTATGTTAACAGCATGATGGGCAAACCGAAATCTTCTCGAATACGCTTAAGTACCTCAACTGGGGCTTTACGAGCATGTTCACGGTGGAGTGCATCCTCAAGATTCTTGCCTACGGCGTGCGGGTAAGGAGCCATCACGGCGTGATTAACAATCCGGTTTTCTTTCTGTTACATTCCATTTATTTTCAATATTTTGAAGCAGACAGGAATCCTAACCTTAAACGCCTTAATCCCTACACTCACTATCGGCTTATAGCATTGTTATTCTTGTTGTTGTTGCTGTCTTTTTATTATTACTGTGGTTGTCACTGTCCATGTTGCATGTAGATGGCGCTAGTAGCTTGAGTAGCGTGCATGACTTTTGGTGATTCTCTGCAAGTGTCGCACGTTGTCGACTCACACGCACCCAGAGAACACACGACCACCAACAAACCAATCGAATCGCAAGCCGGGAACGTTCGAACGACTGCCGACTTTTCAAATCTCGCACAAAGTCAAGCGAAACTAACCGTTAACTAAGCAGACACAGGTAGGCAGAGTGCTTGTAGAGCCGCGTAGCTACAATTTGTCAGTTGTTTGTAGTACCACGATTCTCCACCCGTGCTCTCCGACACCCTGGCGGCAATGAATATTCTGTTTACTTTCCTCTTCCTTTGTGAAACCGTACTCAAGCTCATCGCTTTCGGAGTCAAGGTAACGTTTATCTCAGTCTATCTTACCCTATTATGTGAATTGTACTGAACGCAAATGTTTCATGTGTTTCTCACGTCTAACCTCCACTTCACGTACACACAGACACCGAACACAGTTGTTCAATTAGTGGTTCCATCTACATGTAGCACACTTATTTTGGACTCTACATGTTTTGGCGTAGATGATTTTTTTCCGTAATTCGTAGAACTTCGTCAATGGCAATGGTGCTCCGATTATGACACGTGGACCATTCAGCTGTTGATCGTAGACTGAGCTTACAATAGAAAACGTAGTTGCATGTGGGGTACCTACAGAACATTCCTATCAAAGTCTTCAACATACCTTGGATTCTATGTATAAGTCTTTCTGTTCCTAAATTGGGTCTTCCTTCTTACTCCTTCGACCAATATCTTTTGCTATTTCTTATCTTCTTCATCCTCTGGTTACCATTTTGTATTCATGTGTTATTCCTTGCTATTTCATCTATTCCTACACCTACAAGTACTAGCCCTTACGTCCTGCTATGGATAATCTTCCTTTTCAATCCATCTCTCAAATCTCAAAAATACCTTGTATTCTGTGTACAAATCTTTCTCTGAATGTACAATTATTCATCCTTCTAGCCCCTCCTATTTCCTTACTCAATCTTATATTCCTTTTGCTCCTCCTACCATTCCTACACCTCTGCCAACAACCTTTTTTTCTTCCCAGACCCTGTAAACATTCTGGTAATCGCCTCGTAATGTTGTTCTTTCTATTCTTCCTCCTCCCAAAGTCTGAAAACTACCTTTAATTCCATATATATATATATATATATAACTCTTTCTATTAGATATGGAACACCATCTTACTCCTCCATCTTGCCTATACTCCTCCTCGTTCGTCCCTACTGCTCTTCCATCGCCTCTACTCCTCCTCCTCTTACTTCCAGCTTTCCTCTATATTTCATCCGCTGTTATTCCTTCTTGTTTTATACCTATCCAAACTTTCTCTTTCTCCTCTTACTCCTACTCCTTCTTTAAACTCTAGTCCTATCCAAGAACCCTTCTTTCTTCTCTTTGTCTTCCTTATTCGAGAACGACAAGTATTTCCTTACTCAATCTCCCTTGTATTCTTTTTGTTATTCCTCTTCTTCTTCTCTCTAAATCCTAGTTTTGTTTATGTGTTGATGTTCCTCCCTACTCCTGCATATCTAACTATAGTCCTTGTCTTCCTTGTCTCACCATGCCTACATCTCCGCCTCAAGTCTTTCTGTTTATTTCATCTTTTGTTTCTTTGGATATTTTTCATTTCCCAACGCCTACATCTCCTACATCTTTTTAAAATCCTCCCACTGCTAATAGTTCTTCTCTTCCTTATATTTTAATGATATTTCTCCCAATTCCTACGCCTACGTCTACTTCACTGCCCATTTCTATGTCTCCTACCCTTTCTGTTCTTGATCTTTCTATTCATCCCTCTCCTAAAGTCCCAAAAATACTTTGAATTCTATTTACAAAGCCTGCTCTCAATCAATATGCAATTGATCCTCTTTATTGAACTACCTAGTCCCTCATTTCTTGTTTGTTTTGGTATTCTTCTTACCATAGCAACTCTTTCCAAGCCTACCAATCTTGCTCTTCTTACTTTTTCCTAAT
>JAODVP010000004.1:324000-337260 GCA_025400035.1 Tetradonia laticeps
CCTACTATACTTTCTTCTCCCATACTTCCAATTCTTTCAACTTGGTCCTCTTAACTCTAGTTTTACCAGTCTTCCTAATCCTCTATGTGCTTTCACAACTATAATTTTTTTCCCACGTATTCCTGCTTCTTTCTTCTTAGTTTTCATCCACCTCGTACTGCTAAGTTTCATAAATCAATTCCGTTCCAGCGGAAAAGTTCTCTACCAAGAGATGTACGACATGCTAAAAAACATGGACCCCCCACTGGGCTTCGGAAACAAATGCCCCAATCGCCTAGCATACAAAAAGCTAATACGAATGAATATGCCGGTGGACGACGACCAAAAAGTCAACTTCACAACCACATTATTCGCCCTTATACGGGAAAACCTGGCGATAAAAATGCGACCAGCTGAAGAGATGGACGTAGCCGATGAAGAACTCCGAGAAACGATCAAGATCATCTGGCCCCTACAAGCGAAGAACATGGTGGACCTTCTAGTCCCTCCTCCGGATCAAGTAAACAACGGTAAGATGACAGTGGGGAAGATCTACGCCGGCTACCTGATCCTCGAAAGTTGGCGGACCACACGCTTCGGACAATTGGAATCGTCCGGCGGCAATCAGGTACACTATTGAATGTTGCTCCTGCATTACGCCACTTACAAACGCTGCTGATTACTAACATCCACACCGATCTAGGTTTAACCCGTTAAAGTCCGGAAACATCGCTGATAATTCACGCTAGAGTAGTGAACGTAAAGGTTTTAAAGATGCCCCTTGTCGTATCGAATAATGGAGACTCGAACAGAGACAATTGTATAGTCGGTGTTTAATGTACTTCTCTTTTATTCGTATACGCACCTATGCTGATCGTATAGACGACTGATTTGTTATACCCCATGGTAGATCACCCGAGAGAGGCTACTTGTAGGTTATGTCATAAACATCCAACATAACCTCAATCCATTTCTGCAAACATGGAAGTTGCTCTCTTGCAAAGTAGTCTGGACTGTGTTTCGATGACGTGTGCACGTGTGTCGATACTCGATGTCCTTGAACACGAGACTAGCTGCCCCTCTGTTCCTTTATCTTCAAATCTCTATCTTCAAATCGCCTTGTTGACTTGTTCATGTCGCCCCCACTTTTTACTAGACCACCCATCCAGATGAATCAACGTTCTGTTGTATCTATTTCAGGGTTTTGGAAATAGCCCCTCAGCCAATCACGCGGTAGTATATTTGTTATTTTCTTCCTTATTCTAAGAAAAGTTTCATAATTCCACATTTTGACACGTTCCTCTCGCATCTACCACTTGTGATGAATTTTTAGAACGTTCTGTTCAATTTTTGACATAGCTAACAATGAATGAAGTTCATAGTAGGGTCCGGTAGCTGGATCTCGTTTGAATGCCTTGTCTGTCTCTTTCTATTTGAATTTGCATCTGCATTTGTACATAACCTGATTGTGCACACCACAAGAGTCCTCGTCATGTTGTATATATTTGTCTAATATGCATGATTGAGTAATCAATTTCTGTATATACCGCTGTGATCTGATACTTGCATGCATGTGCATTATGTTCTATTTCTACCTGTATATATAATGTCGTAACATAACGCGCGATATTTTGGGCATAATTCTTTAAAACTTGAAAGCGTAATTTTTGTATTATGCTAGAGTTACGGTATATCTGTTTGTATATGCCATGTACCGCAGCGGAATAGGTGAAGGCGTAGGCAGATGCCTGTTAGCGCAGTTTATGTGTCTTAGCCCTGTGCGCAGGCGCGCAGAATGTACGCTAAAGCTGTGATTGGATATATGGCAGAAGGCGTCGTTTTTTGACTGTCTGCTGGACATGGCCGGCCAACTGAGCAGCCGCGCCGGCTCGATTAGTCTCGAGGGCGCGCCGCTCATGGGCGGGCAGGAGCATTCCGACCAATCGGGCGCGGCCGCCAAGAGCGGCAGTTTCTCGCACCCGCACGCCCACACACTGCACCCGCACGGACTGGCCCCGCATGCCGAGGATGGGAAGTCGCTCGCCACGCTCGCCAGACGCAATACGAAGCGGCGCTCGATGAGGTAACGCCTTGCTGCAATCTCATTGGACGTTCTAAAAGCGCTGTATTCTTGTTACAGGAACAAAAAGGTGAAGATAACGTCTTGATGGTAACAAACTCGATGTGTTAGGGCAGAACTTAGGTTTAGGCTCAGACGAATCACGATATTAATTGTTGAATGTCTATAAGATTTTTACAGATCCATTTTTTAAATAATCGTGAAAGATCGTGAGATAGAAACAGTTTAGTGAGGTATAGAAGGTACTAACTAGGATTAACGAAAGCATAGGATCTGCATGTTCACGTGTTGGAAGACTAGCGCTTAACTAGGAAATCTCTTGACTTAATCTATAACTAAATTCGTCACGCAATACTGAATGTTGTAATGAATTAACTAATTAGTTACTAATCTGTCTTACAATTAGTGCACTTTACTTATAATATGGTCATGTGTATAAAGTTTGAGGTTAAGGTTTATTTGCACTTTAGAACTGCACGTATCTGCATGCATTCTCTCTCTTTCTATCTGTCTATGTACGTTTATTAGGGGACTTGGATGAATGGGACTGTTTGTTAGTTTATCAGTTTCGTATCAAATCATTCGCAACTCTTATAATACTTGAACCTATACAAAGAAGACTAGTAGTAGCCTAGTAGGTTGGCATAGACCACGCCTTACTTACTCACATGTCAAGCAGGTGATGGAGCTGCAGGATGTCCTTGGGTCCCGTCGTCCTTCGATGGAGAGTATTACCGATCAGCAGCATTTACACGCGGGTGGGCCTTATCCGAACGTCCATCGGCGATCACCAAGTTTAAGGTATGTGCTGTCTAGACCTAGACCTAGACCTAGATACACAAAATTTCCTCCTTCTTTAGACGAGGCAACTCCCCGGCAATGCAACGCAGCCCGTCTCCTAGCCGTAGGTACCCCCCACATCTGCACCACGACATCGGGTTCTCCGATACTGTATCCAATGTAGTGGAGATTGTGAAGCATGAGCATCAGCGGTCCACCCAGCGGCACCGGAAAGGAGGTAGTAAGTCATCCACAACCGTAGATCGTTAGAAACGCCCTTGTTGATTGCCACCTTTGCATAGGTGAATTCCTTGGCTCCTGGTCAGCATCCACCAGCCCGGCGAGGTCCCCCTCGCCTACCAACAACCGGCACCACTACAACGCGCGCCATGGCGGAGGCAGTGGAGGCTACAGAGCGCCGCACCGGGGTGCCGCTTACGGTACTACCAGCCTTTGCCAGAGATCTAGATCCCCAAGTCCCACACATCCCGTGCCTCATCAACACGGTCCTCCTACAATCGGTATTAGCAGCACTGATCATCTGCAGCCCATTCCTCTAATTGTTTTTGTTGTTGACAGCCTGCGCGGTCGTGGGTCTTCCGGTGCATCACTCAGCCGCCATGCAGGGCAGTGTACAGCATAGTCATCCAGTGTTGGGGTCTAGGCGTGGCCAGGGACGACGCCTACCGCCCACTCCGTGTAAACCATCCACGCTTCAACTGAGGCCGGGGCCCATCAACTTCCCGAAGTTGAATGCATCACCCACGCATGTAGGTCTATACTGATTCGATGCTTTTTGATGTGGGCGTGACCGTGGGCGTAGTTTGATCTCTTACAGATGCAATCCCACTCGGCACACGCCACGCCCCATGCCTCCCACAACATGGCATTGGTGCGCGAGCGGGAACCACCGCGCGACATGGTCGCCCCCCTGCGCGACACCCCCGCCGCCCCGCTGAGCTTCGAGCAGGCGATGGCGCTGGGCCGCGGCGGCCGCATGCTGCCCAGCCCGGTGCCCAACGGCTACAAGCCCAAGCCGACGCGCTCGCGCCACTCCGACTCCGACGACGACGACTGGTGCTAACACTAGGGGACCTACTCAGTCACATGAGTACCCAGCCACCGCCCCCACTCCAAGGAATTGATTACGTACTGTGTTTCTAAACAAGCCGTGATGCAACCGCGCGTGTGGGACGCGAACAATCGGCACGCGTCGTGTCAACATTCACCATTCGTAGACCCTACACTAGCGACACTTCATTCCTCGTTGAATATTTGAGGTTAAGTAAACGCGTGCAAATGCGCATAGGCATTTTTATACTTTTCTATGACTATAGCGCTTTGTTTGGAACATCCGGTACGTTGTGTTACACAAGCCACACCATTTCGTAACTGCCAGCGCATGCGCCAGTCAGACACTGTGAGGTGGAAACACAACAATAGCGTAACTATACCTCTGTACATACATCTACATGTCTAGTTAAATTCCTTGATTACTCACCCGACACACATAACCTTAAAGTGAACGACGAACAATGGCGAGCAGTTACAGTGAGACATATTATTGACATAATTGTAATTCTTCCCTAAAGTGCTTTAAAATCACGAAATTTACGAGAGTGGACAGCGCCACTAGACATAACCTCACGCCACTGGGCTGGACATGTTACATTGTTCAACAACAACAGCAGTAGGCAACTCACGTGTTCCAAGCGCTGACTTAACAGCTGTGGGGTTATTTCTGTGATATGTAACATGAGCAGCGGGAAATCTAGTGACACGTACCATTCTGATCCTTTCCCACCGACAGCTATAGTTACACTAGTTCAACTAGTAACAGTTTGGTTAGGTGTCGTTCATTTCCGATGCAATTATCAATCAATTTACAGCTTGTTTGCTAGCATTTTCTACCGAATCATCAACTACCGATGCAACTAACGTAATCTTTGTGAATTTATACCGGAGCGACGTGTTAGACTACCTAATTTATTGTATAGTTGTATTTTTAACAAAAGAGATGCCTTATATATAAAAGAAGTGAAGTTAAAGCGAGAACTAGAGGGCGTAACGGATTCTTAATGTCATGCAAGTATCGAGCACTGAGGGACGAGAGGTTAAGTACAGTTAAGTGTAGAATGCGCACCTTTCCACATTCTTATCGTGCATTGCAGTCTTTAACCTTGTCTCTAGCTAGTATTCGATGCATTAACCTAAACAGACCTAACCAATAACGTACGCAGGTTGACACATGTCAACGTTTTTATATAATGCAGCGTGGAGCACTGGCGTGTACTGTATATATTATAAATATTGTGGGTTAGGTTAGTAGTTAGATGTATCCAGTAAGGGGATCGTTTCATTTGTTTATTAATAGCAATTAGCTACTACATGTTGAAGGTTGACGGTTACAGAAGGTTTACTTACTGTTGATTTGTGATTATGGCATTGCTTTTACACTTTACACACTCACATCTACAAACCTACAAAAAGATTGAGGTTACTAAAACACTATATGATAGATAACATAATTAAACGTAAATTTTAACTTACGTGAGAATAAATACTACTATCTCTGCCAATATCATGAAGTGTAACGGGTTGCAGACACATCGTTGATTGTCTTGTCGTTAATCATTTACAAAGTTTATACATTCGTACACTCTGTATGTGTATATACCCAACTACCCAAAACTACCCAGCAAGCTCTCTATGTTCTCATCACTAATTAGAACACACAATTAAGTACTCAAGTTAGTTACAAGTTGCTGGTTGCCATCGTTAACATGGTTAACGTTGTGAAAGAGTTATGTTCGCTTCAGTCTCGTGCGGCTCGTGCGTCTCGTGTCTAGCGCCGCAGCGTGCGAACAACATGGCCGCGCCGCGCATGCGCCGCAAACGTCTCCCAATGATGTTGTGTTCCCTAGACCTAGCAGCTACTTCTCCTTACGCGATGGACTTTTACATTTGCTAATACTAATCGGAGTACTACAGATGCGCAGGCGGAATTCAGACAAAACACATTCGTACTTGTAACTTACATTTAATTAAATACTAGACTATACCTTATCGTAAGTACATATAAATATAAATACGAGTTCAAAGTCCAAATTTTATAAAATTCAGCATCTGTACATATATTTTACCTAAATCTAGATATGAGAAGTACTATAACCCACTTGCATTGAAAGATTGAAACATTGAAACATTGAAACATTGAAACATTGAAAGATTGAAAAGCGGTGTGACGTGTGTGGTAAGGCAAGATGGCCGCCACGCGCCGCCATTGACATTTCAAAAATGATGCTGGGTTATGTTTTTCGAGCACGAGACATGTAACTTCTCAGTATGTACCGACATGCTGGAGGAATGCAAGCACGCAAATATACCAGAGAAACAAAACTATAAGCAAGTATTATTATGATGTTACATACATAAATTCTAAGTGCATAATTTATCTACTATAGTTGTTAAGCCTTGAACGGCAACATTTTTGAAGTTTGCTGAGCCACTCGCAGGTGAAGTGAGGTGAACCACCGACGTTGACAATTCCAATTGAAATTCAAATGCAAAACCAAAAATTTCAGCATCTAAGAGAATGAATAAGATTTATATACATATAAATATATTATAATTAAATGACATAAAATCTTTTTCATAATTATGTTATGTATTGAATATTTATGTAATTTATTATTAATATCTAATGATATCAGTTAGACTATTTGCATTAGTGTTATAACTAAACAGAAAAGGCAAAAAACAAAAATATTATCATCGCTTTAAAGCCCATTTTTTAATGAAAATCGTAAATAAATTATGATAATATATGAAAACACAATGCGCACAAGAAATAATTCCTAAATCGCACTTTGTTTCATTTTGTACTCGCATCTCACTGTGTTGTGTTGAGTTTTCCTGAATTCCCCACATTTTTGATGCAAGCGACATCTTACGGCTTGGATTTTAACCGAAACCATCAAGTTACGTGTTATTCTTACTTGCAGCGTGATTTTTTTAATTTATAATTTATACATATGATTTATTATTTCAATTTATCACTTATAAATTATCTGTAAACATTTAAAAATTTAAATTTTCCCGCATAATTGACAGAAGCGACATCTTACGTTTTGGATTGCAACTCTAGCGCCCTCTATATCCATGTCATTAAGTTGTGTTGATGTGTACACGCGCTTGCAGATCTCTGACCGTTACTTTTGTTAATTTGTTAGCATTATTAGCATTGTTAGCTTTTGTCGTTGCATTCGACAGTACTTACTTGTGTCGTTGTCCAAAATTTTCAGTTCAAACGCACATGTCACGAACTTGTCCACAGAAAGGTAATTAAATAGAACTAGAGTACAATTACAATGTGACTAAATGACTGTGTAAACAGCAGCGTCGTAACCTCACAAGCGTGAGGTTCATCATAATCGGCTATATGTAATATAATTTTAATTAACTTCTCTACAGCATGAATCCAATACAACACGTGTTAAGCGCCGAAATATCCACAACACCGACGATACCGGCGCAAACGACTAATCAACTATCAGCATCCAATAGATTACTTCTTCCAAACGTCAATGAATCCTTCATGACAGCTGATGAAAGTGGGAATAACTCTACACAGTTCTTCTCAATATTGGAAGACCCCAGCGATGAGACTATTCTAGAAGAGATCACTCATCAAAATATAGATGCTGAGGATGTTTTAGATTTTGATGGCACGTTTCAAAACTCCACAGCGGTGAATGTAGAAGATCCCGAAGTGGAAGAGGCACAGGAGTTGGTGATTTTCAAGTCACCACATTGCCCTAAATTGTATGGATTACAAGCTGGACAGGATGAAGATGGGAATTTTGTGAAATATCAGTATGAAGTTCGGTAAGTTACTAGCGTAGTTTTAGACAGACCACGGACGCCATTTTGTCTGAATTATGTACATTTCATCGTCGAGTGTAATAAAAGTGGTAATATCTTAAATTCTAGTGAAAATGAAGACGGGGAGTTTGAAAGTATCGCGGAAACCATCAAAATTGTTCCGTTTGAGACAACACCAGCTTGTGTGATCAGTAAAGTTGAGAAAATCCAAGAGGAATTGGCAGCTTGTACTAGGGACGACGATGTAGGCAACTTTATTAACAACAATGAAGATGATGCAATACAAAGCAGTGAAGTTGATGTCTCTGCACCAATTCTTCCTCCTGTTATTCATGAAGACAAGAGATTGGAGGCAGATACACAAATTTTCATCTCGAAGAGTCATCCGGGAGGAACTGCGGAGGTTCAATGTGAGACTGTTGAAATTGAGAAGGTTTCTAGTGGATCTCAAGTTAATGAGCATAACCTCGAAAAAGTTCATATCGACCTTACAGCAGCGGATGAGTATGAGGAAGGAACATCTGGTGAAATGTTTTTGGAATTATCAGATACCGAAGATGATGCTGAGATCACCAGTGGAAAAAAAGAAGAAACAAGCTTAGTGTCATCTCTTAAGTCTGGTGTACCACGTATATTTGTTGAAAATGAAGTTGAAGCGAGGCCAGTTCTTGAAGAAACTGTCAAATCACCAAGAACAGTAGCCTTGTATCCTATCAACAAGGAAGGTGTGATCGAAACCCGCGGACAAATTATGCGAGTGGTTCGTGTGCCTAACAGAAACATCACTAAACTAGTTCCGGTTAAGGTTAACAACATTGCTCCGTTAAATACTGTGAAGCGTGTCAACTCATCTACTCCTTCATCTAGTGTGGTTCCACCTTTGAGAGAAATTCAACAGAAAACACCAGTAGGTGTGGTGAAGAACACTGGGAAGCGCACTTTTCGACGGTTGGAGACTTTTGACAGTTATCTGGTTGAGGTGGATCCTAGTAGGACTGCGGAATCCAGCGATAACAGCAAAACTGAACGGGAGAGGAAGAAATCGGGGATGTGGAATGTAGAGAACATGATTTCCCAGACTACAATAGTCGAAGCTCCTGTACGACAGGAGCGTCTGCCTAGAAAACAGAAAATTGAGCCTTTGGAGAGATTAGGGGGCTTAGAGTTTCATCATGTTACACTTAATGCTAGTGGGAAGATTAAATCTTCCAGAAAGGATGCAATAAATACAAGAAAGGGTAGAAAGCGACAACTTCAAAATGTTGTTATTAGTGATGATTCAGAAGAAACAGAGGGGGAAAATGAAGATGAAGTTGAGGATGATGACGATGAAGATGAAGATTTAGAGATTGTCGACTCTGAGTCGGCCTCCGAAGAAGATGAAGATCCTGTTATTACAAAATCCGAAAATATAGAAGAGGATAACACTGAAGGAGATAAAGGTGAGAAAAGTGAAACAATTCCTTCGCCTAAATCCACTAATAATGTTAAAGAACAACCGACTGAGAAACCGAAATGTTTAAAATGTTCCAAAGTCTTTCCCACCCTAAGCCGTCTAAGAACTCATACATGTAATAATAAAATTCTTCAACCTACCAAGAAACACAAGTGTTCCATATGCTCCGAACTGTTTATAAACGCGTTTTTGACCACTAAACACGAAAAACTGCATCAATCTCGCACTAAAAACGAGTGCAACGTCTGCAAAAAGCTTTTTAATACTCCAAAAGAAGTGCTCACACACAAAAAATCACACGGAATTACAACAAACCCGATTAAACCAGCAGAAAGTACAAGATCTTTGAGGAGTTTATCGAAATCTTCATCTTCTTTGCCATCAGGTGATGGTGGGTCACCTGATGGCAAACCTGATAGCAAACTCGATGGTAAACCTGCACTTAAAAGTACAAGAAAATCTCAACAAATAGCGAAACCCACTAGAAAATCAATTGGAGCAGCAGCTAGAGGCAGAAAATTAGCGGTTCCATCAACATCTAGTCATAAAACAGGACGAAGAACACTTATATCCTCTAAAATACCATCACCCTCACCTGGTACGTCGAGAATTACGCGTAGATCTATGTTAAGATCAACTATGGGACCACCTGGGCCTGTAACAAGGACTAGATCTTCTGTAGGCACTGCAAGTGGAAGTCCTGCAACACCAGGAGTTCAAAAGACTTTCAAGTGTTTGTCGTGTAGTACAGTATTCGACAGCAAAATACTCTTGGAGCAGCATGTTATTAAGAAATGCGTGAAATTACCGAGCAGGACACCGCGAATGTCGATGAAGCCACGTAGTCCCTCTAAGGCAGGGTCAAGGTTACAGGTATGTGCATCATCCGCGTCAAAATCAACCACAGCCCTTGATAAAATGAAGGCTGCGGGTTCGAATACAAATAAACCAGGAACTCACCAGAAAACACCTCTGGATAGTGCGAGAAGTATGCGATCGTTGAGCCGGCGTCGGATTGAGAAGTTTGCTGGGATTAAAGCCAATCCGAAGATGAGTAAGGCATTTGCTGATTTGATGGCTGGTATGGCGGCGGTGCATAGCGATGCAAGTGTGTTTGTGGAAAAAGGGGCCGAATTTTAATGTGTATTTTAATATTAATTTATAGATTTTATATAAAATTGCGAAATTGATTATATATTTGACTGGAAATGTTACATATGTGCGGGTTGCAGTTTTAAATGTGTTTGAATGAAATTCTTTTAAAAAGTCAATAAAATTTGCTAAACTAGTGTGTGGATCTTTCGTAAATTTAGCTAAGTGGCAAGCATGGCAAGTGACTAGCATTTTCGTCAGTCGTCTGTGATTGGAGGAAAAATCGTAACCAGATGCAGCCAAAGAAAGTTACTAAATATTGCTACAGTTACAGTGTAGTTTGATTTAAATTAATATCAAATGCAATCAAGTAAAAGTCACCAAATGTAACAGCGGTTGGTAGTATTGTATTCGGGTTGGTTCGTGAATATAATACAAATTCCACGAACAAAAACTAGTATGCAGCGTGATTTATTAAATATGTGAGTACTGAATCTATTTATATAATATACTTAATGTTAATCAAAGGGAAAGAAATGCTGCTGTGTAAATTATAAACGAATTGCCGAACTGTTTACTCCTGGTGACCTGGGTGACCTTAGCACTAATGACAGAAATGACGGTCAACGTGCACTGTTGCCCGAATCACAATTTTATCAACATCTGGAATTATAGCTGAACATAGATTAGAGAGATTATTGTCAATGCTCCATACATCTGGTATTTATGCTGTATTGCTCTCATTATGCTATCTATTTTCGGTTTAAAAATAACATATGTACATATTGCATATCTCACTTCAAGTGCATAACCTCTCACTCAAAATGAAACAACGCCAAACGACTACTTCCAAATCTATTTCCTTCTCGCTACTGTAAGCTAGGCATCTCCCAACTCTCTCAAGTTGAACAGTGTTGGCCATGTTGGTCGTACTTCCCCATAATATGGCAACAACGCCGGTGACGCTTGGTAATTCACATGAATTCACATCATTCACATGGCCGGCTGATAGACACAAGCACAGGAAGCACATGAAGCATATTTCGACGTCATCCTGACCGGGAGTTAGTGGGAATCCCAGTTCCACTCGTGCGTAATAAGTCTCTGGGATTCACAACTATATTCTGAACGTCTTGAATAGATTGAAATCGGTGAGTATTGCTCAGTTTTTCAGTAGCGGTAGTAGTCAGTGAGCGCCCACTGCAACATTCGATCAAACGATACACATCGTTACAGTGATAGGTTAAAGTGATTACACTTGAGTGTCTCTGAGTGATTGTAAGGGAATACAGTGACTACAGTCACTAGACTGTACCTCGTGTTGTGTTGTAATCGTCGTTAAACTATAGACATCGAAGTGGTATTCAACTCTTTACAAAATGGACGCCACTGAAATTTACCTTCCTTACAGTGAACATGCTCCAGTATATACTGGTACATACAACATATGTCGTTATATACGAAGTAAAACAATGATCATATATTCATTACCTCATTTCCACTTGTTCTAGATATAAGTATGAATTATCCACACAAATATCCGACACCATCGCCGAGTTCTGATGCTTCACAGTCTCCAACGTATATGATGCTGGGCAATACACAAGAAATTCAAGCTGGTTTGTTGCAGGATTTCGAAAGCATGAATTGTAATAATCCTACTCGGAAGTTTGGAGGTTATTATCATATATTAACATAGTATATTAACTTTATTTGTGATCATTTCCATGCTTTACTTCATTGTGAAGAGTGTGGAGTGTGTTTATGTGTTAGATTGTTAGATACAGGTACTGATTATGTTTATTTACAAATAGATTGCCGCTTGGTGATACTCGAACAACCTGTTGAGAAGTTCAGGTTCAGATACAAGTCTGAAATGTCTGGGACACATGGGAGTCTGCAAGGAGCTACTTCAGAGAAGAATAGGAAAGCTACTTATCCAAGTGTTCAAGTAATTTTCTATTTTTAACTTAAATATATCAATAAGTATCTGAATACAAGTATATATGAGCCTAAATTAAATATTTTGATATCTTCACAGTTGAAAAACTATAGAAATCCAGTTATTATACGCTGCGCATTATATAGCTACTCGAAAGAAGCTCCAGAAGAATGCAGAACGCCACATCCACATCGACTGGTGATGAGAAACGATGCTGAGGAACGTGTCGACCCACATGATAAACGTTTAAGTCGAGAGATTAATCCTCACATGGCTATTGTGTAAGTATTTCTATATTTACTTTTATTTATCTATTATATTCACTTATACTCACGAAAAATTAGTAATAATATGTGGTTAATTGTGGGTAATCCCAAACAGATTTAAAGGAATGGGAATTATACACACAGCAAAGAAGCATATTCAAGATGAGCTCCGAATTAAGAAAACAAAGCTGCGAAGGGAATATATTAAGCTTACGGAAGGGTCTCGTCCACTCACTACTAGAGAAGAAATCGATATCAAGCAACAGATTGTTGATGAAGAGAAGTCGGTGAATTTAAATGTGGTTTGTCTGCGATTTGACGCGTTTAGAGAGGATGTCAGTGGTGCATTGCATCCTGTGTGTGAACCCGTGTACAGCAATCCAATATTTAATCTTAGTAAGTGCACTTATAATAGTTTTTTCTTTGTTTTTGTTAATTTACGGGTTATATTACACTAGCCAACAGGAATTATGTCACCTAAATTTAAATCCCCAATAGGTTTTTATTTGTACTGGACAAACAAGAATTATTTAGGGGAAAAGTTACCTAAATAACGTTTTTCCTCTCCAGTAAAACTAAAAATCGCGCAAGTAAAGATCGGAAATTTCATTTGTGCGGCTGGTGACGGAAAAAGCCGTTCGGTTGATTTTAGTACACAAAAATTCAAATTTTTTTGCTTTATTTTTTACAATCTTAAAATACTTCAGTTCAGACGTTCATTTTTCTGCAAAAAATTGTTAAAGTTTTGGAATTTCTGTAAGCAAAATGCATATCATTCGAA
>JAODVP010000004.1:351601-372700 GCA_025400035.1 Tetradonia laticeps
TCTACAAAAAACCTAACTACACTTTTGCTCTAAAATAATTAGGGAAGCCAATAATATAATTAAACATTTTGAAATCCCTATGGTGCGTCAGTCAAGTCAGCACGCGGTATGACGGTAATTGACGATTTTCTATTTAATATTATACAAGTACGGACAAACGATTGTTTATTGTCGTATATCTCTGCATATAGAACGCACATTGAAGACCAAAGGTAGTTCAAACTTTTTCGGGTTTGTTCAATACGCCATGAGTGAAAACTCATGCAAATTTCAAACTTAATCTACCTTGCCGCAACTTATGCACAGTTAAATAATATATCAACTATGTAATTCAATAAACAACTTAATTTCCGAAATCTGACAGAAACATATTTTCTACCAAAATCGTTACATTTATAGTAAATATAGAACAATTTATTGTTTCACTACAGGGTTACATTAAAATTGTTTTTATGTTTAACCAAATGTATCAATTTCTCTGAAAAAATGGCGATAAGGAGTTGAGAGGATACTGTACATGTTGCCAATAATTATATTCATAAAAGCATACAATTCATGTTAAAAAAAATTACGAAACTTAGAAGATAGTAATTTTTTAGTTAAAAAATTATATCTTAAGAAACTGGGCTGATATTAATGCTATTTCTGAAGTTAGAGCATCAAATCAGTTCGAACTACAATGCCACCAAAATTGCTGTTGAACTGTGTTATATTTATTAAACACAGATTCTGTATATGGTATTTGTTGCTTGCTGTTTGAAACACGAGATACAATACGGAATAGATTTGCCGACGGATATGTTATAACTGGAGAAAACAGATTTTTAAAACGCATAAATTAGGAAAATTTCATTTTTGTCAATGGCAAGAACTACATAGACGTTTCAATATTAATCAAACAATAGATAAAGCAAATCTAATGATGAATTTGGCACAAACAAGAACGGAAATTTGTTAGGCCTACTAGAATTACTTTCTAAATAAGATACTTTTCTGAATGACTACATAACAATTATTACAAACAAAACTAAATGAATAAATCATCATTTGTCCAACAAATCACAAAATCAATTTCTGTACGCACTTCGCGACAAAGTATTGCACCCAATTTTGTCGAAAGTGAAGAACGCAAAATATTTTATTATTACAAACAATTTAAAAGAAATTTTTGCGAATATTTTTATAAGTTTAAGAATTTTTGTGGCAATCTCGGTAAATGTGGCATTGTGTGAACGCTCGTTATAATATCGCAGGAATCATAAAATATCTTTTATTTACCAAATTTTGAATACGTAAAAGCTTTTTAGGGCCACAAGTTAGTTATACAACACAAAGAATAGCAAATTATAATGAATGTGGTGCGATTTTTATATTGTTTTATTTGTGAATTCTTTACCAAAAAATTATTGTGTTCTAGACCAGTAGCCATAGTTTCCTTTTGCTGTATTATACAATTCACATAGTTATTTGCGCATAGTGACGATACTAAATGGAACTGAAGAGGAAGATCATGACGGAAAACTAACATACGTGAGAGTGACAGGCAGCTAGGTGATAGACTATGTGATAATGTGATAAACAGAGGGTGGGGTTATGGGATGAATATAGAGGGATTCATGGTGCAGGACAAAATAATAGTAGATCACTTCGCCATGGAAGCAAGTATAGGATGGGAGTCCTGGAAAGGGCTGAGTAGAGGATACAGACGGGATGGGAAGGGAGTAGAGAAGTTGAAACAACAGTTGAGGGAACAGCGGTGGGATATAGTGAAGGGGTTAATGGCGATACGTGACATAGTTAAGGGATGCTTAGTGCAGTATAAAGAAAGAGAGATGAAGGCCTATAGATGGTTTGACGGGGAATGCCAAGAAAAACAGAAGAACGTGTGAGAAGCCATGGCAAAATGGAGGAAGGGAGGGAATTCGACCGAAGGATGGAGGAGGGAAGGGAAGAAGCTGTTCGAGATTTGCAGGAAGAAGAAGGTGGGTTGGGAAAAGAAGCAGGGGAAAAACATTTGGGAGAGTAAGGGTTCGAAGGAGTTGTGAAGGCCAACTGCCTCCCCCTCTAAGAAGGGGAAGAGAGGATATGCCGTACCCAGGATAGAAGCACAGGACTGGTTTAGGCACTGTAGGAATATGCTAGGGGGGGCAGAGCAGGTGGGAGCGAGAAGAGTTGTGGAGGAATGGGAAGAATTCACAATGGAAAAAATACAGGCACCGATAAGGAACGTCAATAAGAGGAAAGCAGCGGGAATGGATGGAGTGAAAATGGAGGGGTGGCTATGCTTACCAGAGGAGGGAGTAAAATGCTTACTGCAGGAATTAAATATTATCTGGAAGGGGAAGGACGGTATTCCGATGTATTCAGATTGGAAGAGGGGAGCGGTGATACCGGTACCGAAGGGAGGACAGAGAACTATAGAGGGGTGATAATTATGGACCCCACATATAAAATCATGATGGAGATGGTGAGGAGGAGACTGTAGGAAGAGGAAAGTATGTCCGGATGGGTACCGGAGGAACAAGGGGGATTTTGAAAGGGGAGGGGTACCAGAGAGTAGGTGATGTGTTTGGGAAGAATGCCTGAATGGTATGCTGAGTATGAGGATGGGATGTATGCGACGTTTGTTGATCTGAAAGCGGCCTATGACAGTGTACCAAAGAAAGAGATGATAGAATGTATGGAAAGGTTGGGTGTAAGTGAATGAATAGTGGACTTCCTAAAGAGAGTGTACTGCAAGACCGTAGCTGTGCCAAAAGTAGGCCAGAAAACAGTAGGGGAAGTCTCGGTAACGCGAGGCGTCCAGCAAGGTTGCCCGTTGAGTCCCTTGCTATTCAACTTGTATGTGTCAGGGTTAGCGAAAGTGCTGAAATTGGGACAGGACGGAGGAGTGGTGGTGGGAGCTCAGAAGGTATGGTTGTTAACGTATGCGGATGATGTGATGTTACTAGCACGGGAGGCAAGGGGAATGAAAGCGTTTTGTGAAAGATGCAAAAGATACTTGGATAAAAAAAAGTTGCAAGTGAATGTAAATAAAACGAAGTGGATGAGATTTTACCGAAGCGGAAGGAAAGGAAGGCAGGAGGTGATTACGTGGGGTGCTGAATTAGTGGAGAGAGTGGATGAATACCTGGCAGTAGTGTTCCAAAGTAACACAAGGATGACGGGACATCTCAGGTATGTGTGCGAGGAGAGCGTGGGGGTGTGCAATGAGTAATTGGGGTTGGCTGCGAACCGGGGATGTAAGGATGGTATGCAAAGTGTGCGATGGCTTGGTGAAAGCGGTACTATTTTACGGAGTGGAAGTGTTTGGAGTGTATGATATGGGAGAGTTAGAGAAGGAGCACGTATGAATGTTAAAGGGTCTCTTGGGGGTGAAAAGGTTAGGGGTCGATCTACATAGTGCTACAAGAGACAAATAGGCAAAGTCTGAAGATAGAGGCGAGGAGAAAAGTGGTAAAGTATGAAGAAGAAGTAAATAACTTGGGGGTTGATAGATTACTGAAGGAAGTATGGGAGTGGGCGAAGAAAGCTAAGGCGGAGAAAGGGGAGACGGTATGGCGGAGTATATAAAGAAAATGTTGGAGGAAGTAGGGATAGATACAAGAGGCGGATTGAGCAGCGTAACGAGGAGAGACCTGGAGTAAAAGAGTGTGGCACAGAGGGATGGAAGTGGAAATGCAAATTAGAGAGGGAATTGTAAAGGAAAGCAGATACAGTCCAAGTTAAGGAAAATGTATGGTGCCAGAGAGGTTACGGGGTTATGTGAGGGGCGAAGGGGTGAGAGCGGATAGGGTGTGTGTAGCAAGAGCAAGGATGGATGGGACAGGAGTATACGAGATGTGTGTTATGTATGATACTTGGGAGCATTTAGCGAAGGAATGTGGGGGGGATGAAGCAGATATGGCAGGGGCGGAAGTTGGATGTGAATGCATGGTTGAGAGACGATGGGAGTGGGGTGGAAGAATGCCGCGACCTGGGGGACAAACGAATAGTTTTTGTTTTATACATATTTTTATATAAGTATCGATTATTTTTTTGTTAGTCTTGTTTTTTTTTTGTTTTATGTAAAGAAAAAATACTGCATCCAACCGTAATGACAATTTAAGAAAACAACGGTATGGTTAGTCGCAGAATCTTTTTCCCTGCAGAAAATCTAAATGCATTTTTGGTCTAAAATAATTAGGGAAGCCAATAATTCAACAATTAATAACACAGTGGGTGACTCAAAATGCCGCTCGGTTGATTCTAGTATAGAAAAATTCGTAAGCAAAAAATTACGAATTTTTCTGTACTAAACTCAATCGAGCGACTTTTTTTTAAATCCGTTCACAATGTAATTAACATTGAAATCCCAATGGTGCGTCCGTCAAGTCACCACCTGGTATAAAGAAAAGATAGTCCTCATGTAGTTTAATTGCCATTTAATTATCAATAGTCAATCATATGTATAATCAACAAATGTTTACATTTACTTACATGCTTTGCTCTTCATTTCATATATGTTCACATAATTCATTTATTTAGTATAGTCTTTAAATTAATCATAGTTTAAGTTTACTTATATACTTGGTATTCACGTGTACTTTGTTTCGGTTTGCCTTGCTTTGCATCCCCACTAATTACTGGTAAAATATGTATATTAATTACATGCCATTTGGGGGTCTTTCCTCGCATGGTACATAGATCATTTTGGGCACTGCTAATTGCGTGTAATCGTTTCTGTCTTACATCCGTAGTATTATGAAAAAATGTCGGTTACTGATTAAAGTGAGAGTAGTAAATTCATTTATCCTTTAGCATTTAACTGGTAGCTCTTCGTTCAATTTGAGTGCCTACGCAAGCGAAAATTTACGCCCGTTAAAGATGTACACGTACAGCATGTACATTGTATAGAAAAGTGAAGTCCTTGTATTGTTAGACATACAGTGTGTCAGTGCGCGTGATGAGAGGGATGAATGTACAGAGAAGTTTAACTCTTCGCCGTAAGAGCGGCGATGTATGTCAAGGAGTCAAGGTGTCAAGCTACGGATGCAATACAATAGTTTGTGCTTGGCATTTGTCGATTGTAACATTAATTCTTAGAGTCAAAGGTAGAAGTAAGGTTAAGTAAGGTAAGTTAATAGTGTGTGTGCACGTTTGGTCTTGATTCATTCCTTGGTTTTGGATTCTATTCTGCTACATTTACACTAGAAACCTCTGGTTGGTTGTAGCTCTTGTTATGTTATGTGTAGAATTTTCCTAACTTGTGTTATGAAATGATTGTAATGTAAGGTTTGTGCAGCACTGTCCATAGAGTTCATAATGAACGAACGTCGTCTATAGACCCACTTGAGTATATGTGCCCGGACTGTCAATGCAAACATTGCAAATTAAGTAATGAAACTGTACATGATCTCCACATCTTGTTCACTTGTCACTAAGTATTGTGTTTGCGTAAGTATGTCAATGCATCAGTGTTCAAGTATTGTAAGTGTTGTGGGGTGACGTGAATTACATTCACTATAAATACACGTAGATATCGTAATTACAATATTTCGAATCGAAATGGCACGAGGATGGCAGTGTTACTCGGCCTTAAATACTCGTAGATAGTAATGATATGACAGTTTTGTTTGCGACCACATGCAGTTATGTTCCACTCTTGTTTACATGGTTGCCTGTAACACACACCAATCATAACCACACTTCATAATCTCCACTTGATTATGATTGATGTGCGTCTCAACATTGTATCTATCATTCATGTTACCACCACCGGTTTCCAATTAGCATAAATTTAAGTAATTAATTAATAAATTACCTATAATAACTAGGTACGCAGCTACCTAATGAAAAAATCATTTCGCTAGACATAACATTAATTATCATATTATCTTATCCATATCATATTTAACCAACTATACCAATCATTTCGTTTATATATATTTAATTATGATGCCAAATGTTGATGAATGTTAATGTACAAGGAGTCGACATGACTTGTCAGTTTGTTTAGTTGGCTAGTGGCAAAGGCTTGTACGACCTTGTAATATAGTTAACATTAATTTGCAGGTAATTGCTGTAAATATAGCCAATAGCTTATTTTAATATATCCGCAATGTGTAATGTACACTTATAATGTTGCTGTTGATAACGAGCTAACGACGTTTGTACTTAAGTAGCGTTCACGTTGCACAAAAACTGACATACACTTTTCATGGTTATGTTCAAGATGGCCGACCGTTATTTCTTCAATTAATGATTAATCCTAATGATGCACATGTGAGATTTGAGTGTTTGCTTGTTGCGAATATGTGAAATAACAATAATTTTAAATGAAATTTCAGCGAAAATCCAACAAATTTAAACTAAATATTTATACATTGCATTACTTCTGTTCGTCAAAAATTTACACGAATATGTATATGTATGTAATATGTACGTATTGACTTAATTATTAATTAACTCTTTATACACCGAAATAACTATTTAATGTTTCTTATCATTCACCTGTTCGTCAAGTATTTGCTCCTTTTTGTTGCGTATGATAACCACAACTCTGTCACTCGCCATAAAATGCGCACAACGTTGCCAGATCTCATCTTGCATCCTTTCTCGGTTAACATTAATTGTAATTTATTGTCAATCAAGTTCATAACGTTCATAATTTGTAGACATTTACGATGGTTTTGGTTCGACAAGCTGGCGCAGCGTGTGTGACTGATTGTGGTGGAAGAAAACGCGAAAAAGGATCAATGCGCGATTCGCACTTTATGCCGCAAATGAAATTTAGTTCTAATTGCGCTTTATTTGCGTTCTAACAAAGTCGTAACGATAAATGTTTATCGGCAATAACCTTTATAATGTACACAACACTCAAGGACGCACTTTTCAAGGTCTCATCAATTCAATTAGGTTGCGTTGGAACAGAAGCCGACACAAGTGCGGAATTCGTTAATAATGTAATTTATGCTACTAATTTGGATAACAATCGAGTAGTGTAGGCAGTGCTTCATTGTCAAATATATAAATATGCACGTTTTATGTAGTTTGCATATTCTGCATATCTTTCAAAAAATGCGAAACCCCACACAACTCGTACATTTTTGCATATTTTGCACAATATGCAAGTTTACATGTTTGCACACTTTGCATATTTTGCACTATATGCATATCTGCTGGCTATTCTGTATATTTTACACATAACGCGACTTTCTACATATTCTGCACAATCTGTACATTTCGCACATTTTGCATAATATGCACGCTTCGCATATTGTTGCATATTCTTCACAACTTGTATATTTTTTCATATTTTGCTTAAAGTAAAGTTCTAATTCGTAAAAATCAACACTGTCCTATGTCACGTGAAGTCTTCACGCCCTAAAACTAGATGATCTTGAATCTGATCCTGAACTATTAATGGTGATACGCTGAGAACACTCTGCACGGAAAAGTAAAGATATATTAGCGTAATTAGTATTAAAGTTGTTGCGTTGTGAAATGAACATTCAACTTACTTCCTGCTTCAGTTGCTGTAATAATCGTCGGCGATCAGCTCTAAGTTGCTCTTGTTGTTCATCCTGTTGAGCTGTTTTGATCCCAATGATTTCCAGTAAAGCCAGGTGAGCGTCCTTTTCACTTATGGCTGCTTCCAACGCTTCTCGTCTTCATTGATCACAATAAAATAACAATGAAATATTGTTTACTTGTGTTTGCTGTTTGAACTTACTTCATAGTGGCCAATTCCTTCATCTGGGATCTTCTTTCGCTTAGTAATCCCTTTAAACGATCTTCCAAGGAGTTTATTTTCAGAACCACAGGACGACAGTTGTGGCATTTGAGATTTCTTGCTGATTGTAACGAGAGCAAACGTTGCTCTAGCTTTGCCACCTGATAATAATATAGATTAGTGATATGTGAAGGCGATTATCGATAGACAACATTTCAAACATAACGATTGACGTTATGCTCTATTTGGAGTGGTTAATGATTTTATTTTTACCTTTTCAAGGATTTTACTTCTATTTTCTTGTTCATTCTGCAATTCGTATTCCTTTTCCTTGACGATTTCGTAACTGGCTCTCAGCGCATCCGCCATTTCCGCCATTTTATAATCTCGCTTTTTACATCGCAAACGATACGTACCAACAAATTGTCCAACGAAATAAAGATCGACACATAACATCAAAATAACAAAATGCAAATCATTTTAATGCACACAACGAGAAGATAAAAAAGAAGAGTAAATCATTTTCATTCGCTATATATTAGTGATATACTCTAGGAGGTTAATAGAATGGTGAAAAGTCGTGCTTATGCTTTTGTTCGCTTCGTGAGTGATCCTTAGGTGTGTAGAAATGCAGAGATGGTTGTTAGCGTTGTATAGTTCACTTTGCTTAGTATCCATGATTCAGTAATGATTACAGTTAATTAAATTTAGATAGATAATGCATATGATCTGTTATTTATAATATATGTATAGCATATTGTAGGAGAGGATGGTGAGGCTTGCAAACGTAGGTGTAATATTTTAAGGTTTTTAGTATGTAGTTGGTTTGGTTTGGAGGGTAGGAAGGCTTTAGAAGAAGCTCTTTAGGAAGCCTGCAGGTCCAGCCTATGCATTTGAAAAACATTCGCATTAATGGTTAGTAGAGCCTTAGTAACAAAATATTTGGGTCTTTGATAAACTTACCTCCTGCTTTCTTTGTTCTTCTAATTGTGCATTCACTTGCTGTTGAGACTTAAGTTTTGCCTGAGCTGCTTTCAACGCTCTGTACAAACAGAATAGTTAGTTAGTAATTGTAAACGGATACCCAAATCCAATGACTCACTGTTGCAATTCCATAATCGTCTTCTCTTTGGTATTCTGCTCTTCCTGACTCATTTGCACCACTTGCAGTAACCGCTCCATTTCGCTCTCCTTCTGTTTCACGTCTTCTTGGGACCTCTTTAGCGCAGCCTCGGCTTCTGCCAGCTTTTTATTCAGCTCGCCTGCGGCTGCAGCACTACCTCCAGCCTTCTTCAGCTGCTGCTCTAGTTGGTCCATCTGCGCTTTACGGTTGCGCAGATCCTGGTCTATGGCCTGGAATTGTTTCTCTTTCTCCATTACCTGCTTGTGTTTTGCGTCTACCTGTTTCCGCTGTTCATCAAACTGGCGGCGTTGTTCATCAAATTGTTTTCGCGCCATTGCTAGTTCCTCCGCCTGCTTACCCACAGCGGCGTTCGCACCCACATTGTTTTGCATTTTCTTCGATGCTTCCATTAACTCCATCTGAAATTTTAGACATCAAATTGGCATCACCATCTACAGTACCTGTTATTACTAACAATAAGTAAAAAATACCGCATAAACACATAAAAAATAAAGTATGGTCTATCAAGCGAACCAAAATCTATCACAACTTAGGAGTAATAGTTGTCACACGCAGATGTTGTTACCTGGTTGCGTTCGAGTTCTTGAACCAACATCTCCAGCTGCGCTTGAAGACGTTCTTTCTCCGTGGCAGAGTTCTTAAGATCCGCTTGGGCCTTTTCAAGGTCTTTTCTCAACTGTTGCATAACCTTATCGTCGACCGGCGCAGGCTGTGCTCCTTGTTGCATACCTTTCTGTTGGAACTGTGCCATCTGTTGCAACTGTTGCTGGAGTTGTTTCTCCATAACTTGTATACGTTTCTGCAGGTCTTGTGCGGTTTTCTCTGCTTGATCAGCCCTTGCGGTCTCCTGTTCGACAACTTTCCTCCATTGCTCCAGTTCACTATCTCCTCTAGCACCGGTTTCCTGTAATCTCTTCTCGGCTTTATCCGCTCGTTGCCGATGAGTGTCTCTTTCCTTTTGGATAGCTTGGAGTTGTTGTTGCAGTTTCTGAATTTCCCTGTCGCGGTTTTCTAGCATCTCCTTTGTCCCTCTTTCAACATCTTGCGACATTCGCTTCTGTTCATTCCTGAGCTTAGTGACTTCGGCCTTTTGTTTTTCCAGCTCAATCTCAGACTGGTTTAACTCTTGCTGGAAATTCATTAGCATATCCTGCGATTTCTCTAGTTGCATCACCAGCTGGTCCCGTTCTGTGGTCAGCTGCTTTATATCTGCCTCGTATTTTACAATCTGCTTCTCCACAGAGTCTCCTTGACGACCCTGTTTGTCCAGCATGGATACCATTTTCTCCCTCTCCCTAGAAGCTTGTGCCAATTCCTGTTGCAGCTTAACGATGGTTTCTTGTGCGCGGTGATCCATAGTCCTACGTTGTGTATCCATTCCACTTCTCATCTGGCCCACTTCGGCCCTTAATACGTCCCTCTCCTGCTCCATCGTCTTCCATTCGATCTTCTCGCGTTCAATGTGCTCATGCATTCGTGCGAGTTCATTGGCCATACGCTCAAATTCGATCTTGGTAGCCTCGTTGGTCTCAAGGGCCTTGGCCAGATGGATCTGGGACTTTTCCAACTCCTGCGCCAACCTACCCGCCTCCAATTCAGTGGCGTCCCTGGCCTGAATAGCCTTTTCAAGCTTCTCCTTCAATCGTTCTACTTCCAAGCGTTCCTCCGATCGCACACTATCAGCAGCGAGCGTTTGCCTCCTTTCTGTCTGCGCCACTTCTACTCGAAGCTTCTCATTCTCCTTCTGGATCTTCTCCATCTGCACTTTAAGCTTCTCGTGACGATCACGAAGTTTCTCGCATTCAATTACAGCCCGCTCCAATTCATGCCGTTGCTTATCCTGTCCCCCGCTCACTTTATTCACCTCTTGTCTGGCAAGGTCGAGTTGAAGTGAAAGCTCATGCAGTTTAGTCTCCAATTGAGCGTTTGTTCCACTGATGCGCTGTGCTTCATCCCGCAAACGCTCAGTTTCTGCTGTTCGCTCCTTCTCTTCATATTGGTACTTACCACGACTGGTCTCAGCTAAAACAAGGTCTTTCCTCGACCTGTCAAGGTCAGTAAGGGTCTTCTCGAGGCGTTCTCGGAGACGTTCGACTTCCGCACGAAGTCTATCGTTGTCTTCTTTTGTCCTAACCTCCTCACGGTCATACTTACTATATCTACTGGTGGTACCCGCCGTTGTTTCTCTTAACGCGTCGTACTCACCCACTACTTTCCTAAACTCGTTTTGGAGGCATTCGTGTTTGTCGCGGATTTTGTCTACCTCTATTGAAAGACGTGTTGCTTCTTCCTGGGCTTTTTCATAACTGGCCTGTGCTTTAGTTCCTTGGGCATGCGACCTCTCCAACTCATACTGCATACGCTCACATTCCGATTGCAATTTGTCTTTCTCACTCTGGAGTCTTCTACTGTCCAGCTGTGCTTTCTCATACCTTTCTCGAACCATATCCAGGTCTAAACCGACTCTTCCTAACTCTTCTTTCGACTTCTCTTCCATTTCTTTGGTTCTCGCTAGCTGCATCTGCCCTCGTTCGTACATCTCCTGTAGGCGTACCAGTTCCTCTTGGAGTTTGCGCTGGTCATCACGGGTCTTCATCTGGAAGTTTTGTTGTTTGTCTACCTCGACTTCCAAGCGGTCTTTCTCTGCTTGTACTGTGTCTAACTTGTTTTGTATTCTATAGAGTTCGCTTTGAGATCTGCAGAAAATAAAAAAAAACATAGTATGATTCACTCATTATATATGTAAATAAAGACTTAAACTACCTATCGTATTTTTCGAGCAGCTTGTCGAACTCTTTGTTGAGCGAATCGCGATCATCCAGAGCCTTCTGGGAGGAGTACATCGCCTTGTCCAACTTGTCTTTGAGCAGCTCGATCTCACCGTAGGCATCGTCACGTTCGATTTGGAGTTTTTGCTGGAGCATATGGGCCTTGTCCCATCGTTCTTTGAGGATGTCGAGCTCGGTTTCGATGTCGGCGCGCTCGCGCTGCAGCTTACCTACCTGGTTCAGCTGCAACTCAAGACGCTCTTTCAACTTATCGCATTCTTCCTGGAAGCTTTCTTTTTCTTTCTGCAGTCTTGTTGCGGCAATCTAATTAAATCATAGAATGAGTGTTATTATATCTGTTTAGCAGTATTATGTTTTAGGAACTTACCTGAGATTTTTCATACTTGTCCCTAAGACGATCTGCTTCTAATTGGACCGTATCCTTGTCCTTCTGTAGCCGAGCAGATTGCCCGAGAGCCTTGTCCAATTGCGATTGGACACTCTCGAAATCGTACCCTTGTTTTTCTTTTTCTAGTTGGATCTGTGTGCAATCAGAAGAAAGGAAATAATGAAAGCTTATATGACTTTAGGCATGTGTGGTTGACGTAAGTCCCTATCTAAGTCCTTACCCTGCGTGCTTCCGCCATAGCTTTGTCGAATCTTTCCTGCAATTTGTCGACTTCGGTCTGAGCTTTGTCCAAGGCGTTCTGTAATTTGTCTTGTTGCAATTGGGCCTTTCCCAAGGTAGCCTGTGAGCGCTCCAGCTCCTCCCTGGCCTTGTCGAGGTCCGCAGTCGAACGATCTTTGTCTGCGTGCAAGCGCGCCATAGCAGCTTGCGCCCGCTCCAATTCCTCGCGTAGGCTGTTCTGTTCTTGATGTGAATTTTCCAGGCGTGCCTTGAGGCGGTATACTTCCCCCTGCGACTTTTCCAATTTCTCTTGTAGCGCCGTTGATTCTGACTTGGCGCGTTCGTTGTCTGCCTGAGTGACGCGCAGTTCGGCCTGACAGCGGCGCAGGTCCGAGGATGTTTTGTCGCTGCGGTCGTACATGGTGTCGAACTCCTGCGACCGACTCAGCGCCGTACGGCTTAGCGACGACGTCATCTGCTGGCGCTCGGAGCGCTCGGCTCGCTCGACGTCCGCGCGCAACCTTTCGTTCTCCAGCTCGAGGCGCGCTAACCGCTGGCGGGTAGCCTCGTAGTCCGAGCTGCGACCCACATCCACGGAGAACTTGTCCAGCTCGGCTTTCGACTTTCCCAGCTCTGACTGCGAGCTTTCCAACTTCGTCTCTAGTCTATCCCGATCACTTTGCGCACGTTCGAGTCGCACCGTGAGCTTTTCCACCTCACTATTAAGTGCGTGTATTTTCATTTTGTACTCAGCGATTTCCCTCTCATGCAAATCGCGCTCTTCTGCTTTCTCCTGCTCGGCGCGATCGCGCTGCTCGCGCAGTTGATTCATCTGCTTCTCTTTATCTCCGATTGCCTCCTCCAACGACGACAGTGCTCCCTCGGATGAACAATGATGAGCCTGCATGGCATTCAAACGCGCGCGCGCCATGTCTACTTGATTATCCTTTTCTTTCAACAAATCTTCCAAGTTTTCCACCTGGTCACAATGCAGCGTTAACACAAAACAACATTTTCAATGCACTGGAATGGCAATATCCTGGAATTGCTCCAAAACCTAAATGGGTAAATGGGCCACAAACAAAAGGATAAACAACACCGATGGCAATTACCTTTCTCTGAAGGACGTTGATCTTGCGATCCTTAATGTCCATGTGTTCTCGCATCTCGGCCACTTCCGACCCAGCTCGCTGCCGTTCCTGCTGATGTTGAGCGGTCTTCTTCTCGAACTGGCGATTCTTCTCTTCGAGCCTCTGCCGCATTTCCTCGACGTCCCCCTGCAGCATATTATAATGCTCTTCCTTGGCGCACAACGACTCTTTCAACACTGCAATGTGCCGCTGATAGTCTTGATGCTGCTCCTCTAACGTCTTCATCTTGGCGCTCATCGCGAGGATCTCCTGGTCGCGGCGTTGGATCTCCACGCGGAACTCGTCCAGCTGCGCAAAATCGAGACTCGCACTCGCTCTCACCAACACCCATCTCGTTTCATGGAGCAACGGGGAGGAATTTTAGGAGCATGCAGAGTGCGTGTGTGTGTGGGTGTTGACAAATGACAGAAATGACGTATACATGTGGATGACTGTGTGTCGTGTACATGTACATGATCACATGACAACATGGTGGACTAATGGTGACTGATGGTGAGATTTAAGAAGAGATGAAGAGAGAGGTGGTAAAACGTTCGCAAAGCGGACCCGACACATTTGCCCCAAAAACAGAGTATACACATGAATAACAAACGTCTGCGGCTGCTGTCCGTCCCCCCATCGGCTACTAGGCTGACAGACGTGCCGTGGTGGGTGGTGGTTGAAGGACACTTACTTGACGCTTGAAAGGCGCCGTGGCGTCGCCGCCGCCGAGACGCTCCACCTCGTCCTCCAGCAAGCGCACCTCGCGCTCGAGCGTCGCGATGCGTGCGTCCTTCGTGTCGAGCAGTACGCGCACGGTGCTGCCGGACGGCGACGGCACCAGCTCCAACTGCGACTGCAGCGTGCGCAACGTCTCGTTGGCGAGCCGCAGCTCCTGCACACACAATCAAGACAACACACAAGAAAGTGGAGGTGTGGAGCGCCTCCCTGACCGGCCGCTTGCAACGCTCGCTTTACCAACCTCGAAATTTCGCCTCTACCTCTCTCCAATCAACTAAGACCGAAATGTTTTTGTTTAGGCGCCGACACACACACACGCCATTCTATCGTACCCAGAACACACTATCTGCTTACTCCTGAATTTTGTTTTGGTGCCTGACCGACAATAAGTTCTCCATTGAGTATAGTTTTGTTTCACTCGATGGAAAACTTGCATTAAAGCATTGCAATGAAAAGTTTGAATTTGGTTTGGTTTCAGTGGCCAGAGTCTTATTTGGATCAGTGAGAATGCCAGATCAGATGGGGGGCATGATGAGGATACCTGTTTTTGTGCCATCGCCTGCATCTGCTGGAACATGGCGCGCTCCTCCTCCTTTCCTGCAAGCAACCCAATCACAATCAAACACATTTGAGTGCCGCGCTACAAGCGTGCAACACCGAAGCTTTCAGAAAACATGTGACATGTAACAATAATGAAAATGCACAGAATAGATATATTTACATCACAGTTTAGCAATTAGACAGCCACTGCTTTCCATCATTAACAGTAAAATAATGACAGCCCTAATTGTGATTATATAACCATTGATGTTGATTATGAAGTTGATAATGAGGATACGGATAAAGCATGAAATGTGCGAAACAAACCCAAACTGAACATAAAACAGGCTTGCTCACTCACCCATGCCTTTGTTCTGCAACATCTCTAGCAGCTTCTTGATGCTCTCGTCACGTGCCTGCAGCGTCTGTTTCTGCGTCTCGATGCGCAGCTCCAACTCCTACAATTATCCAACACATCAGCCTCATATCCGGCACGTTGGATTCGCGCGAAGAGTGAAAATAAGGGAGCTCCGTGAAAGCGAAGTGTTTATTGTCTTGTGACAATGTCATTGTCCTGCGGAGTGGGCGATAGTTAATGCGTTCGCGTGTGAGAGTGCGTGTGTGTGTGCCCTTGTGCTCGCGCTGATGAGAAATTTTAAGGCATACGACAAAAGGTGGTTAATGAATGTAGTGAAAGTCTATTTGCACTGCCCGGGTGGATGTTATATGAGTATGCTGTGTTTGAAGCGTGGCTGATGAGGGTGAGACGATAAGTCACCTTGATCGTATCGCGCAAGATGGCAATCTCGCGGCTCAGATGCTCGTTCTCCTGATAGATCACTTCCATCTGTTGTTGAACCTCAATGCTTGGTCCACGCATTCGCATCCTGAGTTCTTCTTCTAGCTGACGCACCAGCATGGCTTGTTTCTGGAAGGAATTGAGTGATCCAATCATATCATTTTTCATCAATCTGAGAGAGAACTGACATTCGGTCAAAACAGGTTTAATTGCAACTTTATTCGTTTATCTAGTTTACTGCTTCACCAACAGACCCTACAATAAAACCATCGGCAATTAGCAAAAGCAAAAAAAAATCCATCCACGAATTTACCGCCCCCACACATAAATGCTCATGTTTGCCACCTACCACCAGCGCATATTCATTCAATGTTCGCGCTCCGTCCCGCACGGGTGGAAGCGACGGGCGCGACCTCGTTCACGGCATCAGCGCGTGCCGCCCCCGCCGCTCGTGAGCACGAGTGAGATCGATCGCAAAGTGCAGGGTCGTCGACCGCCTACGACTCCTTCCGCACACTAATCTATTTCCCACAACCCGGCTCCAACTTTGCCCGGCCAACGCCACACCACACCAGCCGATTTCCACGCGAATAGTAAGCGGATCCATGTGTGCGCCGGATAGCGTACGCGGCGTACGGCCGAGCGTAACGTCGAGTACTCGCCGCCGCACAATTCATGCATTCAGGTGTCTTGGCTTCCGATGATTCAGCCGAACACCGGAGGTGGCAAAATACCAAGAGGCGGCAACGATACTCGAGACTCTAGTTGCATGTGCACGCCGAGCGAGGATTGAAAAATTCATGTATGTAGTATTGGAGATATATCTAGTGATTTTCGTTTTTACTGCTTCGTTTTTGTTGCTTGTCGTAGGCGTAAAGTTGATAAGCATACCGATGGCAGACTTAGTTCACGTTACATGAGAATATACGATAAAATTTATTCGTTAGTAACTAGACTGATAGATGTGTTTGCATAATAAATATGGTGCATTGATTTTTCATTGGAATTTGTTTGCTCTCCAGAGAGCATCATTTCATTTCTCGATGAACTTTCGTACTATTTCTGGTACGAAAATAACATGGGGAACATAGCAACAATAACCGGGACAATATATATATATAAATATATATATATATATATATATATATATATATGTAATGTCTCTGTTACAGGGACAGTAACCAATGTCCAAATTACACCAAACCTAATTGTTGCCTTATAATTAGTTCGAGTAATGACATTACCAAATTAAAACTCAAACGATCAAAGTTTTCAATTAGCAGCAGTTAGTACAGTAGCTGTATATGGGGGGTGCACAAGAGCAGGCGCAAGCAACACCCTTCCCGCTTCCAAACACGGCGAAGTGGTTTGCTTTTAATTTTCCAATTTTACCCATCACACGCAAGCCTCATTCGCATTGTCCCCGTATTTTCTCATCCAATCCGCGCCCGCTTCCACCTGGCCCACGGTATCAAATATATTCGGTTTTATTACACCCGCGCACGTTGGGATTATTCACATTTTCATTGCATGTCGACATTAATTACATCCACACTGAAATTAATCAGTGCGAAGTAAAATTATTCCCAAATTTTATACCTGAGATTAATTAACGAGGGTGATAAGTGATAATATAGGCTGAAATCATTCACAATTTACTGCTTTATGATCCCTGGGTGAGTTAGGTTTTTACTTTAATATTTATTCATTTAAATTTTTCATATCTGTGTTTTCGTCTTTTATAATCTACAGCTTATGCATCTACACCAGGCTATTTTTTGCATTTACCTATTTACCTAATGCAAATACAATTGAAAAGATGAATGATGTCATACCGACACAAAAAGCCATCTTGGAATAGCACCAAACCTCGTACAAATGTACTACTTAAACTCTCCTTGAATATCTTCTGTTTCTAGGTTAGGTCGTTTGTATCAAATAAATTATTACCAGCCGGAGTTGTTAGCGTGGAATTAGGACAGTGTTATTTTTATTATCATGCTTGTGATAGTTGGCATCGGGTTGATAGCTTGACATCGCCCGGAAGCGTATGAATATTCATGAAGGGGTGGCGGTAGTTGGTGGGCGGCGAGAGCAACGACGCGCGATATTTTTCTCGCAGCGTACCTAATCACTTTTCCGATAATGCAATGCGATCGCGACCAATTACCCTATTGTCTTTTTCCCGCGCAGTTTATACAATTCTGCAAGCACCGGCGAGAACTATTTAATGCCACATTTGAGTGCGATGTGCAACTATAATCAGATAGCAAACAAGTTTGTTGTTAAGTTTATAAAACATCTTAATATATATACAGGATTGACCACGTGCATTTTCTGAGTATTTGGTATAAGGAACTTATGGTCTCCGATAGTTCGTTACGGAGTTATTGGACTTTCTTGCTGTATAGAATTGATAGAAAATATTTTTGAAAGCAGAACTCGAGCGACAAACTTTCAAAGATGACATACATGCAATACATGAACCCGGCCGACAGACTTTCACAGGTTGATTGGGATGTAGCCCTAGTAATTTGATATTAAGGGCGGTCCAGACCACGCGCACTTGCGTGCCGTACAAGTCGCTCCGAATTGGGCGCGTCCACACGGTACACAGTTGCCTGTGCAAACATAAACAATTGCAAATTTAGCACAACTTCATTGGTACCGCCGAATTCCGACAAAGTTTACAACATCTCACACGTGTGCAGCGTTCAAAGTAATTGAAATGGTAGCCTATCCGGATTCTTCCTAAAAGTTTAAGCTTTTTGGGCTGACGAGAAGTTGTCGAAATTTGCACGACATTAGCATGATATTATCTAACGACCTGTTCAGCGTGCACAAAACTGAAAATTCGCTGCTACGTACTGAAATACATCAACACAGCACTGAGGCACGATTGATCGCTATAATTCAAATGATATTTCCGCATAAAATAATAAGAAACTGTTCACTTTGTTCTGGGGTTTATTTATTATCATATTTATTATCTAGTTCTGTAGCACTCAACTCTAAAGTTCAATCTGTATTTCAATTATTTATAAGGTACGGGTACAATTTGTACTCTGTAACCAGTTAGTCATCTCTATATAAAAGGCAATTTAGAAAGAATTAACCAAGCCATTAACATGAACAGAGACAATTGAAATCAGCTGCCGCTCTTTGCTCCTACCGGAAACCGCCATGAACCTCACTGACATTGCAAGAAGCGCGCAAAGTGTTTAAACACTAGCCACCAGACTATGTGTGCTTCTACTTGCCAGCTAAAAATAAACGGTTTTGAATGAAAACATAATGACATAAAACACTCCTTTTGCAATTCACTCATGTTCCATATTGAGTGCTCAACCACAATTTAGAAGTAATCGTCATTCGTCATCTCATTGTCAGCATAACCTCATGTTATGTTATGACTTGTTACACATTTTCTTTATATTACAGTTATTGCTCTGGATTGTTTGTTAGGATTTTCTGCCATTTATACTCAGCATTAACATTACTATCCTGCACATGATGCACAGTAAAAATTTTACAATTTCTAAACAGCTCAGTAACTTTATTCCAGTGAAGTTGTAGGTCATTGACCAATGCAAACATAGTTAAGAGATGTCCACATTACATAACTTTGTGAATAATTTGATAAAACGTAGATGCATACGCACAGGTACTCGTACTGAGTCCTTAATTAGGTTTATTATACATTCATTTCGTTTTTAAAACGCACACCTCGTGGGTGTGAATTGTATCTTTATACCATATTATACACACGCGTGGCAAGTAAAAAAAAAGAATCGATAGGCACATGCGCGCGGTTGCCACAGTTTGCATAGTTTTGTTCTTTCTACCTGATGGTGTTTGAAGGCGAAGCACGTAAAAAGAAACTAAAAATAATAAAACACAAAAGCATAAGTGCTTATTTGAAAATTCCACCGGTTTTCTTCCCCTCTTACCCTGTCATTATCCGGATCGTGATATATCGGATACGTCCATCGGTGTCCAGCGGTTGACAACTGTATTTGTTGCTGATATAATACCACTTAGTGGGCAATGTAAATGTGTCGGATTTGCTTATAAAGAAAGTCAAGGGAGCCACGATTTTTGTTCGTTGTATCCGAAATTTTGTAATTGAGGAGTTGATAAGAAATCGCATACATATACTGTTACTATACGTTTAGGCATTACGCATCTGAGTTAGCAAGTTCACACGATCAAAACAGGGAAATGCGAAAGTATGTTGATATATCAAACAATAAACAGGATGTCCTTGTAGAGGAAGTCACTAAAATGTGTATGAGCCTCGCAAAAACAAGTTTGTTTTACGTCTCATTCTCATTCGTTAAAAGAAAGTTAAGTCCCATATACTTAATATTGGACAAACTATATTTCAGTTTACTTCGTTAAATGCGAGTTTTTTGTATAGTTAGTTAGTTAGTAAGTGAATCCGATTGTAGTACATTAGGAATACCTCTAGCATAATTTGCTAGAGAGACGGATAACTTTCGAAACAAAATGGACAATAAGGAATAATTAGAAAATTGTGTTTGACACCATTTGATGACAAGGGCGCTATCCATTAATGACGTAATCCTCTACGGGTTAATATGGGATGGGCCATACAAAAGGACACCTCCTTGTGATAATGAGAACAGAAGGTAGAGGTTGATTTTCCGAATACATTGGCGTGAGTAAGGAGGGGGAAGAACGGAATAGCCGGTAGCAAAGTTTAAAAAAAAGTGACGTAATTTAGGGATAGTGTAGAGAATTAGGCTGTATATTGTGTGGATGATATGATACTGGTGGAGGAAGATGCTCATAGGTCCTATTTAAATAACTAATCAAAAATTACTTCAATTACTATTTCAATCTCATCTTCAAAACTAATGAGATGTCTAGTTTAAGAAAACTATAGCTTGGAAATTGTAAAAGAAATCGGATTTGGTAGGGTCTTTAGTTACCGTTTATGTTAGACGAACGTGTGCTATTCGCCGGCAGATTACCTTAAACCTACTATTAATGCCGTACAATTTCCGTTGACTGTTGGAAGTTAAGTATGATTTCAATGCAACAATCCTAAATGTTAACAGTTTATTAAGCGGTTATTATGCTATACCAATTTAGTATAACATAGAAAATATTGTAAAAAAAAAATTAGACTTAAAAATCTAAAAATAACGCTTTTATGAATATGTCTAAAAAGATGAAAATGAAGTGGACAACTTCGTTGTACGTATCACTCGTAGTAAAAACGTGGAGCACCAGTCATCACGAGTGATGCAAACACCGAAGGTGTTCACTTTATTTTAATATCTTTAGACACTTTCATAAAAGCGTTGTTTTTAGATATTTTAATCTAAAATAATTTTTTCTAATCCTAAAAATTATAACACGTTTTGTTGTTGATGTGTTGTTTTCGCTTTGCATTATTATCATTATTAATTGATACCCAAAGATCATATATAACAGAGATAACAGATAATTAACTTATATGGCGGAATTAGTAGAGCACAGTGGAAAAAATATACAGAGGTCGCTGTTGTTTGTTTTTGTCCATTGCTGTCTTATTTTTGGTCAGTGGTTGTTGTTTTGTACGTTTGACATTTACTTGACGTTTTTTCAGTAAATAACATTTAAATGC
>JAODVP010000004.1:372800-402710 GCA_025400035.1 Tetradonia laticeps
GGAAAATAAAAGATATTGTATGATTAGATTTTGAATTGTTTTTATCTACAAAACAAAAATGCTCTAAAATAATTATGATACCTTATAAATAGATATTTCGGGTACACAATTTTAATCCACATGCTGCGTTCTCCAAATGCACACCGTTTACAATTCCATAGCAGTACAGATTTTTCGAAATTTCAAGGTTTCTATTTTTCCACTCTTTTCCGTTTCAAAATTCGAAAAATTAAGGAAACAATGCTACGGTTGAATGCAGAATTTTTTTCTCTACAAAAAGTCTATATACACTTTTGCTCTAAACTAATTAAGAAAGCCAATAATTAAACATTTCAAAATTTAAAACTTTACGGTACCACAAATCAGGATGAAATAGGCAGGGCAGAATAAAATATCTCGAAAAGTCAAGGCGAGTCAGAACTGTACCAGTAATGGGATGTTTTTTCGTATTTTAATATAAGGAATCTGTGATGGTTCGTTACAGACTTATTGGACTTTCTTGTTGTGTAGAACTGCGATAATGTGATTTTTATTGGAACCAGAACTGCAGCGGCAAACTTTCAAGGCTTGATCAGGAATGTTCCGTGACTATTTTCATATGAGGAACATAACTTCTATCAAAGATTCTGATATACGAGGCCCGTAGCTAGAATTTAGCTAGGGCTAGAATTTTAGAAGTAGGGCTGCTAATTTTGTAAGGAAAGGGAGTTATTTAAAATTTCACTTTTCAAGTAGGGCTTACATGATTTAAAGTTGGGCTCAGCCCTACTTCGCCCTCCCCTGGCTACGGCCCTGAGTTATACTTAATAAAAACTTACTTTATTATTCGTTTTTGGAGGGATTCCTTCTAATGAAGCATGTTGACCTTCATGTTTTCTTCGTCATCCATCCAAAGACAAATTTTCAGCCGTCATTAGGTATGCGTGATTACGATTTTATGCCAAAGGGTGCTTTATGGAAGCAGAGAAATGATTAGCGATATAGTTAGCCGATTTGTTATGGATGTACCAAATGCAATCAATCATCTACATCTACAACTTACTCTTGCGCCTCTGCAAGCCAGCCCAATCTTTTTAAGGTGCAATCGGGGCATTTGCTTGCATATATGTGAGGGCGCATACGAAAATCGCCAAATTTAACTTGTAAGTACAAAAACTTTTGAGAAGTAAAATAAATGTTTTTGACGAGAATGCGTCCATAAATTGGAATATAAGGCAGCTAATCAACAAAACCTACTAAATCAGGGGAAACAGTTTGGCGTTGTAGCTCACATACTATCCTTCAGATCCAAACGAAAATTATACCACTGGGTACTATGATTCAACATCTAATCGATGAAACAACAGATCTACGCCAGACACTTGTGACCCTGCAGGGACCTTTATCAAGAAGAACTGGAAGCAGCAACCGGGGCCTGGCCAAAAGTATTACGAAATCGACAGCAATTTCCGACAAAAGCACCGACGCAGTAAACGAGTAAACGTAAAAGAGTTGCCGTGTCAAGGAAAAGCACTGCTCGAACAAAGAGTTTGAAACGATAAGGAAGAAGGATACACGGTTATACAACCAAGTCAGGAGGACGCGGGATTGAGGAATATATATCTACTTACCATATACCACATACCAGAACAAAGTCAAGAAAGCCAAAAGGGCATCTCTGGAGAAATTCTGTACGGACATTGAAGATTAACCAACAGAAGCTATAGTACAAAGAGTTCGAGGAAAAGTTATACACAAGTGTAGCGACACACTGGAAATTTCATCAGGAATATATTGGATCGTCAAGTTATAATACATACGTGAGGAACTGGGGAGCATTGTAATTGAGGACGGCAGTACTATTGCCGATAATACAAACTAGCTAATTGTGGAATACGTCTTCATACCAGGGGACATTGAATGGGGTGTATGTACAATCGTGCAAACTATTCTTAGCACTAGGACCGGAAGGCATATGAGACATTCTTTTACAAGTGGAACGGTTTTTGACCAACCCATCTCCAAATTTTTTTAATGTTCGAGGCATCAAATAAACATATCTTTAAGTGATCGTATTTTTCTGGAAGCCGTTGTTTCAAAGATATGAATTTTTGAAATCTTCAAATTGTGTGTCTCAAGCCCTGTCATGGTCATTTCAAAATTCATTTCAAACAAAGGCTTACAGACAGACACTATCGCTTAAACATATGTTTATTTGATGCCTAGAACATGTAAAAAAATTTAGAAATAATTTGGAGGTGGGTCGGTCAAAAACCGTTCCGTTTGTAAAAGAATGTTTCATATATGGAATAACGCTTCAATCGCAAAAAAAAGCATTGAAATTGCCGATAGATGGGAGGCGAGTAAGAGGCCAAACAGGCCAAATCTTACAGGCTCAACAGCCTGTATCGTTCTTGCTCAAACTAATCGAAAAGATACATAAGAGGCTTCTCCAGGAACCTTAAATACACATTTAAGGACCTAGCGATGTACGGGACCAATCTGAACAAGGACAGAGAGACCAAATACCATGGGGGTCTCTTTAGATACCAAGTTGAGCTTCCCACGGCACATAGAATACACTGCTAAAAAGGTCACAAACGTACTATTTGTCATCAACAAGATGGCAGGCAAAATGTGAGGCTTATATCCTCGAATGGAGCAGTTTGCTAAGATACGCAAGGTCCTCTGCAATAGAATAATGCGCACTGTGGATAACATAGGGCCTAATGAGCATACCGGTAGCAATCTGACTGTTAGCCTTGGTCTTGCCACCTACGAGGAGTTCCCTCCTCCCACGGCCGCAGCGGACTGCAGCATACTGGAATTCGCCTAAGCTCACCATACCTAGCTATTTCTGGAGGGCTCTCCGAGCAGGACCAAACAATCATTGGTGGAACAATCGGGAAGAACAAAGCTTAGACAACTTATAGGATTAGTAACAGGACATTGCATGTCTGCAAGTGCGAAGAATACTGCGCAGTCCGCAAAACTGCGCCCTAAAAAAAACAACGTTTCTTACGCGCAAATGGAATATAGTTTTAATCGGCAGCTCTCACCAAATTCTATCAATTCTGTATCAATACATACAAGGTATTGAAATGAAAAAAATGAAAAAGCACTTTACGGCACGCAGTATAACTCTAGAATTACCCAAGTCGAAATCAAATTTGGAAGTAATTTATTAATCTGTATTACAGTGGGGAGCGTATGAAAGAAAATTTTCACTATTTCATCATGAAATTTACGGTAGATTATTCATAGCAATCGAAAATATTACCTAATTTAAGTTAAGAGTAAAGTTTTCTATATAACTATCGGAAGATTTATTAGTACATATAATGATTCTAGAAGCTACGATGTAATCTATGTTTTAATCGTTAGTTGCCGTAGCACCTCGAGACGCCACTGTTGTAAGAAGTACGTGTAAAACTTTACATCCTTTACATTATTTGATGGCTTAATCTTCAGATAGAAGTAGCAAACTCTGCAATGAAGAATAAGCTTATAAAAGTTTCCGTTGGATGGCTCTCTATGTTCGATAAAATATTCGGAAAGTCCCGACCGCTGCTCACGCAACTATCGTCATCGGCCGTTCCCATGCACACGTCGTCCGCGCATTCGCTGTTATACCGCGAGCTATATCCGCTCTGGCATACGCAGCAGCCGCACGCCGCTGAATAATAAAGTGGTTGTGATTCGTGATATAAGGATTTAAATCGACCGTGCAACATTGTCAACACGTTCGACATTGGTGAGTACAGACATAAGTCGGTGTAGGTGTGTGCGCGCGCGTACGTGTGACTATCTATGCGCCAGCGTGACGGCGTGCGTGTGTGGCTCCGAGATAATTTCGGCGCTGTGTACGTGAGGCGTTTACATGTGCTCTGCGAAAACACACGTGCTTGTCAAACCAAATAATATACATATATAATATCACGGAGTGCACTTCTCGCAATGCAAGCGGCGGGTTGCGCCTATTTTCAATTTTTACCACGGAATTTTCATGTTAAAGATAGAGATGAATTCGGATTGACGCGATATATTTTTCTGTAATGAAATTATAATGAATAATACACCCATTCTGTACTTTTCGAAAAAAAATTCTGGGTTATACATATAGTATTTAATAATGCATAATTTTTGAATGAATCTAGACATGCACCATTACAATTTTAGAAAAAAATATGCTGCCTTGCTAAGACAAAAGGTCGTACATATCTAATTCTAGATAATATGATTAACAGAAACATTGCAATTCAACGGCTCGTGTATTACGTGTTGTATAAATATAATATTCATGTCATGTCTTATATTTCAAGAGCTGATATGAAAAACTTCAATCTATATGATGTAATATAATAAATTTCGACCACCAAGATGGACATATTTTATTGCTGCAATTAATAGCGCTCAAAGAAAACAGAAAAATGTTAGTTAATATTTGTAGGTTATATTAAACACTCTACATTTGAGGTTAGACTAATTGATATACATACAGACTAATTTTCTTAACTGCTGTAAAATTGCAACGATTGGTGTATGTCATATTTTAAGAACGCATTATTTAATCTCAGCCCAATTTGCTTCTGGCAAGAATATAAACGTAATTCAATATGAAATTGAATATAAACAGATTAGCACGTAAGGGACAAAGTGAGACACGCACGAGGCGCCGCGAAGTCTGCGAGAGTGCCACGATTTGACTCTTGAATGAATCACAGTCAATGTATGCATGTAATTAATGTAATCATATTTCGGATCTTCGAAATTCCAACAAATTGGTAATAGAATAAATATAAATTACATGGACAGTTATATTATAGGAGAATATTAATGCTTAATATGCCGTTGTCCGATTTGAAATATGCGCTTGAAAACAAAAATTGCCGCTCGTTACGCGTCGAATGAAAATAAACGCAGTCAGTGAATTCGCAACTCGCTGGCGACCGCGCCGCTCGCTTACCATTAGACCTTGGCCCAAGCGAGTCATCGGGGGCTTCATTTCACTTGACGGTTTTCCAACACGCGGCCGGCAGCGCAGCTCGTTTGAGCTGATGTTTTTTAACTTCAACGCTCGACTAGCGACGAGAACGCGCTGTGAGTAGCGACGCAAGCAGCGGTATCAAATTGCGCTAGCTGGTTGACTCGACGACGCTCACCGCATGGAAACCGTGGAAACATCTACAGCAAGCCAACCAGGCCAACGATGCTCCGGCTACGATAAGCTGAATGCGGACTACCCTCTATTTGCGAATACAACATAACCTAATTTGCTTCGCTGCGCATTAAGTCTTGACATATCAATCATGAGTTCACTTTTTCAAGCTGCGATCGTCTTTGTGGTTGTAGTCAGTTTTTAATTAATTATACAAAAAGTAGGTTGTTAACAAATTCGAATTTTTCTTGTCGAAAAATAGGTTCGCTTTATTCTGTTTGGAATTAATGTGATTAATATTTATGCTACGTTGTAGTATGATTCTGGCTTGTTTGATATAACAGTTGACAGCAGAATTTGACACTTAGGTTCAGTCCAGTTGATGTTTGGAAATATCCGTGCTACCAATTTGCGCGGAACTATTATGTTATACAGTGTGGCTCACAACGAAGTCGAACTTTACGAATAACTCACATTTAACGAAGAAAACTGATACTTGCTTGGTGTAATGTTAAGTATGCGGGACTAAATTCTCTTTTAACGAGGAAAACTCGCATATAACAAATATTCTATCGTGAGGCAATTCTGATTGACTTTCTCAACAAGGTCATCCTATTCTTTGTTTAATATACCAATACCAACATAGTTTTACATTTTTACCCCCACTCCCTAGATGACACCCCTGGTCATAACTCTGGAGTCCCCCCTTAACTGGTTCTTATTGTTATTTATCTTATGCTTCCATTACAAAAACAATTAAATATTTTAGTATCTGAGCGTCCCCTTGAAGTGAGAATGTATATGTGCACAGGCACGTATCTAGGGGTGCGCTGAGGGTGTTTACGACCCCTCCTCCACGCCGAAAACATGTAAAATATCATCTGATAGGCTACACGTAAATGTCGTAATGAGGCAGACCCTCTTCACCTCCAACTTGTAAGTTAAGATTTCCTGGATATTTTTATTTCGACGTATACATCACTCGTAGCAATGCTATAGTGCATTCTCCCTGCCAACTATTGGCACCACGTTTTTTAGTCCGACTGATATACTTCCCGGAGAGTTATTCCGTAGTTTATGGCTTTAGCTTTCAAATGCGTGTTTAAAAAATTCGAGAGTCTAAGTCGGATTAGGCCAGGTAGGTCATAAAACTCGTAATTTGGAAGGCTTGGCGCATACTAAACTGAAATACAAAGGGTTACATTGTCCATTCTTGTTTTACGCATAGTCAGTTATAATTGCGACACGATTTTGCGCCGGTACATAATTTTTACTGTGACATACTTATAAATTATTTTGTGATGCGTACCTCTAAAGGTGGAATAAATGGACCTGTGTCTAACAATATATTTTGTGTATATACAATGTAAGTATATATATTTTAAATACTTCACCTTCTTAAACACACAAATAAAAACCCGTTTTTAGATATTTAACCTAATATAATTTTTTTAAATCCGAAATTATAAATCGTGGAATCTGCCTACGCTTCGCCTTATTGTATAGTTAATAACTGATCCACCATTTTATGTTTTAAGATTCCTCGTAAACTGAAGGACCAATCGGTCCTGTACTCAACTAAAAATTGAAATATCAGGCAATCCGAACACTTAGTTTTAGCTTCCTGGCTTGCCGAGAAGTAGTCAAAATTTCAATCTCAAATTTTGAGAACATACATAAACACGTTTTAATAACTATAGAGCGGACCGTCGTATACCTTATGTTCCTGATATCAAAATACTCAGGTAACATCCCAGTACAACTGCTGAACGTGTGTCCTGTTACCCTATATTGTAGAAAACTCATATAAAGGACGTTAGGTTCACATTAGGTTCACAGTACCTATTCATTAAAGTATTTGTTCCAGTTGGTGCAGAATACAATCCGATAAAGAAAAACCGCTTTACTTGACGTAATGGCCATGTTTATATGTACAACCCGGTTGTATTCGAGGTCTCATTGTTGTGATGATGTCATATGAGATATTGCCGAAACGTCGAAGCAACGGATCCAGAGAAATTCCCGGTAAAACGGATGAGAGGTCCGGTATCTCAAAGCAACATAACATCCGTGATCCGAATGGGAAAAAATCACAAAATGGCCTATTTTGTTTTACATATGGTACGTAGTTTGTACTATTGAAACGCGGTCCGCATGAAGTATGTCGGCAGTCCACCATTTGACGACCCCTAATATAGAATAAAAACAGTCTTTTAAAATGTGCATAATTTAAAGTAGTTATATTTATTGGTATGAATGTAAAATTAGTAATTCACCTTCAGCTTTGCCTTCCCCCCTCCCATTAGCCAATTCAAAAAATTCTAGCTATGTGCATGGCTGGGAGTATATTTTAGAAACCTCATATAAATGAGCTTCAGATCAATTATAGAAAGAAATATTGTGGTAGTACATATTTATTAATTTTTTTGGTTAAGTTGATACAGAATACAATCCGCCTCGGTTTTTATAATGGAATTCAATGCAGTTAAATTTATATAGTTATAGGTTAGGTTATGTTTCGATTGATGTAATTCACCTTCAATTTTGTAACCACTCTCCACAAATTAAACCAATATCCTGGCTTCGTGTTCGTTTTTGGTTAAGTTGGTACAGAATACAATCCGCCTCGCTTTTAATCATGAAATTCAAAGCAGTTAAATTTCTTTATTTGTTTAATTTGATACACAATGGAATCCGATAAAAAAGTCCGCACTTTATACAACGTAATTCAATGCGTTTATAGGTATGTAAGTTAGATTAGGTTAGGTTTCAAAGAAGGCAATTCAAGCTGCTAGAGTACATTTAGATGTGGTAATACAGCAGAGACCCCAAATAAAATTATTACTACGTATATGTGCTGATTATGTGAGTATATATTTTAGAAACCTCATACAAATGAGCTTAGTTTCAGTTACGGAAAGAAATAACATGCAATTCAATGTAGTTAAATTTATTTATTTGTTTAAGTTGATACAGAACACAATCCGATAAAGAAGGCCCCGATTTGTATAACGTAACTCAATGCGTTTATAGGTATGTATATTAGATTAGGTTAGGTATCGAATGACGTAATTCACAGCCAAGTGTCATAAAAGTATTCGTAACAAAGTCGTTTACTTTTGATGAATTGATATTATGTTTATAGGCTGGGTTACATATAATTTACAGCAAAATTTCAGACTAAACAACTCCTAAAAAAGTCAAATGCTTTTGAATTGATATCGGGTTATATATTTGTATTGGATAGATTAGGTCCAAATAATTTGAAAACTGCTTTACGTGTTTTTATACATGTAAAAATACAGTCATAGTAAATTTGGCCTTATTGTTAACAGGCCCAAAGCGGCAAGTGTGGCTCGTAGCACGAATTTTCGGTTGCGTCGCGCGGCCCGGTCTCGCCGCTCTCGACACGTCGCTTGCGTCGTCGTCGTGTTGCTTCAAACGGCTCGATCAGCGCAGGCACTGCGGGCAGGCAATGCTGGCAACGGCATTGGCGCGGCCCGCATGCTATACATCCTTCGCACGCGAGGCGCAGCACACAAGGCTAGGTTAGGTTCGGTTAGACCCCTACACCGACCGATACGTGCGGAACGAAACCAAACCGTACGGCTGCGTCGCACGTAGCATGCCTGCTGCCAGGCAACGCAATGCGCAGCTCCTTGCCGGCAATATCGGCCGGCTGTGAACCGTTCTGTTTTCTCTCGGCGTCTGCGCACCGCGACACTTTGGAACTGACGCCGCCTGCTTTCTTGCTCAATAAATTTTTGAACTTCATATTGATTTTATAAAAATTTCATAGCCCCACAAACGGAATTAATGTTGTCCACGTTTTCAGAATCATATCCGATATATAACACTATATGAACAATAAACATTTAAAATTTACACTGGTAATGCTTAAGGTTTATGGAAAGTTTTATGAATTCATATAACGACTCTTCCAATGCCGCGTCGAAGTTAAAAGCTGGCAGTTTGCGGCCCGCCTGCAAGCTGTTCTTCGCGTTTTATGCTTCAGCTTAACGAGAAGGAATTTCCATCGTTTTCAGCGCAAGGTGCTGATGTTCCTCCCCCGGAAATAGAGTCGTTCTTGCACGCCCTACGCCGAGGGCAGCCAAATTAATCATCGGAATCGAATTATCGGCGTTGTGGTGAATCAAATCCGAAAAGACAGCTGATGAAAATATGACCGCTTTGACATTTTTCACTCTAGATGCACGTTTCTGAAGAATGGTTACAAAAATTTATTTCAAAGTCCCTCTCTGGACAAACAAAATATTTTTTTGACATCCTTACCAAGGGCATTTTACAAGCGGTTAGAACCCCGAGTACCTACGCTCGGAGGATCTTTTGTGATCCTGATCGCGACCCTCTTTCCCAGCAAGAAATGTGGAATTTTCCAATGCAGTGACATTCCCCGAACGCAAGGCCATTGTGTTCAGGGTGTTCAGCACAGAGCCCAATGCGAAGGGTGTACTGAAGGTACTTCTGGGTATACCTATTGTAATTCCATGTCTGTTCGCATAAAATGGTACGTACAGGCCGGATTTTCAGGGGTGTCACTTTACTTCTTTGTGTGTTGCAATCTTTTATTACGTTTATTGACGTTAATGCCAATTGAGACTTTGTTTAATAAAGTGTAATTTTAAGCAACACAATCGCTTCTTGGAAAGCGTAGCTGGATACCCCTGCTTACTGTCTGACGCATAATCCATCGTACTTTACTCGTTGCATGTTGCAATACGAGGTGACAAATGCAATATGCAGATGATGTTACGCTGCGATAACCGAGCCGACAGCGAGGAAGGAGTAACTCGAGTCATTCGGTCCCATAATAAATTGCTTATTCATCCCTCGTCGCGCGAATGAAAGCACAGCATGACGTCATCGCGCGACAATCCACGAGACGCTAATTAAAACATCAGCGCGCCTTTGCCGCGTGCAATAGAAGTTCCGAATTACAGATTGAAATGCAGCGAGCGCAACAAAAAGTTTCGCGAAAGCGACGGAAGCGAAAAAACGCTGCCACGCGCGAAAGAATCGAATAGAAAACCGCAGCGAAGTGTAACAAGGACGTCGTTTGGCTCACCAGCCGCGTCTCTTTTGATTCATCACTAGTTTCACCGCGACGCGTGTTCCGTGAAAATGACTAATGCTAGTTGATGAATAAAAACGCAAATATCCATTAGCGATGCAAAATGGAGCGTATTACTGCACCAGCGACGAAAAAATATTCAGTTCGCCATATTGGTAGTAAAGAATTGGAAAATGGGAAATGTTGCATCAGTGGGCATGCTTGATGGACAGCGCGACCAGCGTCGCATCCTGTGCTGTCCGTCACATAACAGGTACGGACGATAATTTCGTTGATTGCCCAGCGCGGCAGGCACGTAAGCGCGTAAAAAGCGCGGCGCCGAGCGCAGTTGGTGTAGAGCGAACGCCGCGATAACAGGAAGCGTGCGCGCAGCGTTGTCACGTCTTCGCCGGCGGCGTGCGCGCTGCTACACACGACCAAGTGCGGCGGTCGAACCGCTCCAGCGTGCTTTCCATACGACGCCGCTCACCACTCGTCTCCGCGAGGAAAAACCACATGGGCTGCTCGCTGAATCGTCAACTGAACCATCGCTTTTCTTCCAGATTCCGGGCGGCGCGACAACGACGCACGCGGCGCACTGACAGACGCCTCTGGTCGCCGCGCGCTAGGGGAAACATCGAGGGCGCGCCACTGCTGCCGCCGCGCGGCCGATTGGCGAACCAACCCACTAGCCGTACAGCACGCCAGCGAAACAGTTGCCAGTTAGTGATTCGCCATGGCCTCTGCCAAAGAGACAGCAACATTCTTCACTCACGGCACCAGCACACAATTCGAACAAGTACTCAAGCTGTATCCGCAGGCGCTGCGGTTGAAGGCGGAGAGGAAAACGAAGAAGCCGGACGAGCTCGTCAAGCTAGACAATTGGTAAGTAAATTTCTTCAATATTTTGTGTCATTGAACTCCCTATCGGGCTTACTGCATATCGCCGCACGACGACTGCCACCCGCCACCCTCGCGATATCTTCGCGGCGGTCATTAAAATCACGCTCGTCACGTGATATCTCTGACAAGTAAGTGATTTTTGACGGGTGTTAGTTTTCTAAGTGCGACGGTGTTTGATCGCTTAGTGCAATCGCAATGGTGGATGGATGCCCTGACGCCTTGCAGGCGACGTATTGAGTTCGTTTGCTATTCGTGCGCTGGATATTTCCAGCAGTTCTGCGCTTTTATTCAGGACGGTTTTTCCGCGCAAGTGTTTTGCAGTGCAGTGCTACGTGTTTTTACATAAGAGTCGCATTACAACAGTTCAACACAAAATGGTGCCGCCTGCTCAAACAAAGCGCAGTGGAAATCTCCAAGTAGAACTTTATTCGCCACCTTACTGGCGAAGTTTCTAGTGCTGGCCGCTTTATAAACAGACGAAATTTTGAAAAACCGCGCGAGTGATCCGCTTTTTTACTATTTGAACTATTACTATCAAAGTAATTGTCGTGCGCGAGTGGGGGAATACGAGCATGTCGCCGCTCTGCGCTCTGTGTATTCGCTTACGCGCTCATGTCCGCTGGAAATGTTTATCCTGTCTACATATCTTTTCTGATATTGAATTATTTCTTAACCTGGTTGTGTGCCACGTAGGTATCAGAATGAGTTGCCGAAAAGAATCAAGAGTAGAGGGAAGGATGCGCATATGGTGCACGAGGAGCTGGTGCAAACGATGAAATGGAAACAAACGCGCGGCAAGTTCTATCCGCAACTGTCCTACTTAGTCAAAGTAAACACCCCGCGTGCCGTTGTGACGGAGACCAAAAAGGCATTCAGGAAGCTACCGAATCTTGAACAGGCCATCACTGCCCTCTCTAATCTCAAAGGCGTTGGAACTACCATGGCTTCAGGTAAGCCATAAGCAAGTTGTGATCCACACCTAGGTACTGATTGTCTGCTTTGCAGCGCTGCTGGCGGCCGCGAATCCGGAATGCGCGCCGTTCATGGCAGATGAATGCCTCATGGCCATTCCAGAAATCGAAGGGATCGACTACACTACCAAGGAATACCTCAAATTTGTAAATCATATTCAAAGCGCCGTTGAACGACTTAATAAATCCAAACCATCGGACTCGACAGACCTCTGGTCACCGCACAAGGTCGAGTTGGCCATCTGGACACATTTTATTGTCTCCGATTTGCAACCTGAATTGCTCTCTAGTAAGTGACTAGTTCAATTTAAGATTTAGTTGTTAAAGTATTTTAAGTTAGAATGTAAAATCTCGTACTAATATCAGCATTTGTTTTTAACGCACGTCTCTTGTTTTATTGAGTAACGTTCGATTGCTTGTTGATTAGAAAATGTAGTAGGCATTTGTTTTAAAAACGACTGCACAATAATAACGCCATTATACTTTTCACAAAACAAAAAGTGCGCTCGCTTTGTTTCAATCGTGTTTATTCCCAAATATTTTTCTTAATCTATTTATGGTTGCCACATTTGTGAAAATCAAGGTAGTCATCTAATATTGAGGGAAAATGTGATCCGGGAAATCAACGGCAAACGTGTTTTTCCCACAAAAAGTCAGAAAATTGCATTTTTGAATTTGTTTAAATTTTCGAGCAAAAGTATGCAAAGCAATTTTGGACTTAAAAGAGGGGAGGAGAAAAAGTTTTTTTTACCATGTTTAGTAAATACTTTTTTTTTTAATACATATTACTAACGAAGTCGCAAATTGCACAGAAAGACTAGTGTTTCCACATTTCTGGAAATCTTAGGATATGGGTAAGGAAATTTAAGACAATTTGTGTGCAAAGCGGAATATTTTGTTTATCATATTTAGTAATTGCCTCTTGTTTATAAGTTTTAAAAAAAGCTGAACTAAGTTGACGAAAAAGTTATGCAGAAATAAAAGCCAAAATTCTGGAAATCAGAGAAAAGTGACAATTCTGAAGAAATTCTTAAACTTTTCGATGTAACCCGCTTAATAATAACACTGTGGGTGTATTTAAAATGACCGTCTCAACCGGAATATTTCTTGACTGCAAAAAATGAAGCAACAAATCACGAATTTTTCTATATTAAAATCAATCGAGCGGCTTTTTGAGTCACTCATTGTGTAATTATTTAAATACGAGACATTTTGATTTGAGAGTAAGCGTGTAAGCTATTTTTGCTGTCCTTTACAGTCTATGCAATAATAGTAAAAAAAAAAAAAAACTTAGCGTGCTGTGATCTCGGAACTGTGGATTAATGTATTCCTTTTATGCTCTGTGGCACCAAGAGAGCTCTAGATCGACCATAAGCTCAGTTCAGTTGAAAAAATCTTTGCATCTTCGATCAATCTTCGGGGCTGTATCTTAAGTTGCCGATTTTCTCACCTTAAGTTTCAGAACGGTGTTTTCAGACATTCAATAATTGCTTAATGGCAAATAGAGTTTTTTGACATTGCTGTTTAAGATCCTTCACTATTAATGTCGAAAAACAATTGCGCCAACCGTATTAGATAAAAATTACCATAAAACTAAGTTATTGCCACAGAACTACAACTTAAGTTTGGTCTGCGTTAAGGCACGGAATAGCCGCGCTGAAAGGTTGCCGTGCAACGGTACATATTTTTAAGGAACTCTTAAATCCTGGCTAAGCTGGAACTTAGGATTGATGGGTGTAACCGGGGTTTTAGTGTTTATTTCGAAAACTATAACGGGATAACAGTTAACTTCAATAAATTAACAAAAATGTTTTATTACTTGACTCATTTAAAAACCAAATTTTGACGTTAACAAAATTATGAAACATTAAAAATTGTGCGATGATGGATAGAATCCGTCAAATATTAAAGTGATTTTATTGCGTACGTTATAACTTGATTTCAATAAATATTTTTAAAGCGAAATTTGTAACGCCTTGCACTTTTTGGTAGCCAACCTTTCGGGGCGTAGCAGCTTTCTTTTGAAAAATTGGGAGAGTAGGACGGCCACTATTTGATACCTTTCCATATACTGAGCGCTAATCTGCTTACAAATGGCTTTGATAACAAATATTCAAATATCCGTACTGTTGAATTGCTTTATGACGAATAGTACCGCACCCGGAATTTTTGTTTGTTATTTGCGAATAGTAGTAAAGCCAGACTTCGCAAATTATCATAAAAACGTGTACATTGCATACTAAACTGTAAAAGCGTTAAAACCAAAGAAGTCGATAAACCATTTTTCTTGGAGATTGCTACATTTTTCATTCTATCCGGCAATTGTAATATCTTATACTTTTCATAAACTGATTGTGCTTTACGTTTAGACATTGCACGATCTGACTAACTAACTAAACTGCATGAATGCACGTCAAACATTGAGCAGCAGCAGGCCTGCAATGCAAGTTTTACTTGGTTTACTACCCGTTTAAATTGACTTTGAAAAGTGAAATTTATATGTGGGTATACCAAACAAAGAACAATTGTTTGACCCTAAAGAAAACATATGCACATACTTTTGTGCTAGTTATAAATTAATTTTACAGTATTCACATGAATTGAACTCAAGCGAACTTATATGTTCTATTTCTGTTATTAACTGGACATATTACACTATTGCATTGAGAATGCAACTTTATCAAACCAACTGAATAGTTACTTCTTCTGACACATCGTATTGGCAGCCGCGCGCATTCGCAAATTTTTAGTTGCGTGTGTTTGAATGGAAATTCTACAAAGCATATGATTAGTTGCTTTGAAAATGTTGCGCGCGAGGTTTAATGGTGCTATCAGACGACGCAGTTTTTGAGTTGTAAGTTGAATAGAATAGTTCAAATTTTGTTTGTGTGTATGTTGCCATGATACCCATCAAATGCGGTTGAGTTCCATGCAACTCAAAAACTGCGTCTGATGAAGGCGCCATTATGATATGCAAGTTACATAGAATTCAATTGTTTTTGCAGCGTATCATAGTAACACGCACATGTTGCTTCGAAACGCACAAAAACAGTTGACGTCTATGCATCTTCCATAAATAAATTAAATTGTTGTATCAACTTTATAAACATAACATAATGCCTTAGTCAGTTGTCTAAAGAAAGATATTTTCTAGCGGTGGGATTAGAAAATGGCAACTCAATCCCTCCCGTCGTGCACCAGAACGGCGATTCGCTAGACGCGACTACGTCAGACGAGAGCAATCAAGGGCCGCTCAATGGGAAGACAGCTAGCGTAATTGACGAGGACACAACCTCCTTTACAGAGGACAGCATGGACAAGCCATCGACGCCCATCATCGCCAACGAGGAAACGAACGACAGCATCGTCTCCGAGTCGACAAACGACTCAGCGAATGTCGAGTTCAACAAGCGGCCGCTGGACGACGATTCCAATTCCAATGACCCATCATGCAAGAGACTTAAAGATGATATAGGTGATAAGTGACAACTACGATCTATTCCATAACTCTTTAAGTTCTAAGATATTCTTAACAATTATTTTATAATTTCTAAGTAAGTTAATGCCACACACACAGACACTACAAGGGCTTGTGTCCAACAATATTGAATTCATTTCATACAAATTTAGATTAATGGAATTCATCGTTTGGGGTATCGAATTCAAGTTGGGCACATACATTACACATTCTTACGACTGAGCTGCAATCCGTCACAAAGTCATTTGTTTATTTGAAAGTAAATAATTTCTGCAGTGCACTTAAATGTCAAGTAATGCATGCGAATATTCCATAAATTGTTACTGCACTTGTCTCGATTAATGAAGTAAATCAAAGCAAAGTAAACGTAGGTTTTTTGTTGAGGATTGCAAGTGAGTTGTCAGAATGTGACCCGCTCGCTCGAAGCGCGCCAGGATTCGGCGCACTGTTAATATTATTTAATGCGTGAATAAATAATTACTCACCGGTTGCTTCTGATAGGGGCGTATCGCGCATAAAACGAGAATGAAGAATAATTAAATGAATGAAATCCATCGTCGCATTGCTGTATAGTAACACGGATGCAACTAGCCTAGAATTTAGTATATTTGTGTTGTTTCACGGAGTAAACTGCTTTTATCAATTCTTATTTTTATACTGTCCTTGGAAAACATTGTAGAGCAGCATACGCAAGACGTTCAAGAAGTATTTTGATAAATAGGTATTTTTATACGATTTTTATGGGCGGGTGGAGATGCGGAAGCTTAAGTTACTACGCAGCGTGGACACGTGTGTAATTACCATTGTATTGATTTGCAGTAGTTTATCCGTGTGCGCGTTCGGCGAGCGCATTTCCGAGATTATTGAACCCTTGCTATTTATTGCACTCGCCGCGCGCCGTGTTTTGTTTATCTTATTTTTGCCAATTGTGAAATAGAATGGAGATAATTGAATAATACTTATTTATCAAACTACACCAGTTACCATATTCACTTAAATACTTTTGACGCGATTATTCGTTTGATTGTAATTGTAACCCTAGATGATTACGATAAATCCTTGGTTGTTTGTGACGTAATGGATATGCAGTGTTTGAATCCGCTGTCGTTTAGGCCCAATCACAGCAAATTATGGTTCCAGTGGAATTAATGAGAGTTTGCTAGATCTGACTCATCAGGGTTTAGTTTAGTGTGGAATTATTTGAAATTTAAGTAATTCTAACTGTAATTAGTAGTAGTTTTAATCACTTATGCGTTTTAATGGCATTTATGTATGATTTAATTTGAATTTCGTTGGTCAGCACTAGCAATATTGACATTAATTCTTTGGTAATAAAGTTTTGTTGTGTAATGGCTCTTCACATCTGCTTGACACCAAATGAATTGTTTGTAATTGATACCATTTTCAACAAGTTTGTTACACTAGGTACATATTTGATTTAATTTGGTGCGAAGCAGGTGTTCAGATCGTGACGCGTTAACAAGAACATTTGCGTTAATTAATTGAAAGTTATAGCATATAACATACATTTAGGTAATTTATTTTCTCCGCAGATAATACTATGTTAATATTGCTAATCTATTGATAAACTGTATTTAAGTTTGTCCCGTCTTGTCAGTGGCGACAAATAAACTGAGAATCACACCACTTGCAGCTTTCGAAGCGCAGAATGATCTAAATTTGATATTTGTACATTCCACGTGAAGTAGTCGGTCACACAATTCGAAGCATTGCGAGTGACATTTGATTGTATTTGTAAATAGTCCTTATGTTCGAACGCGGTTATTGTCAATTTGCGCATCGAGTTTTGTCTATCGTTTCTCATCCCTGTCGCACCCCATTAGCAAAGTATAACGAAACGATTAGGTACAAACGACACCAACATAGGTTTTAAATTCTATTGGTCTCTGCGTTCACTTCAATAGCCTACAGCTTAGATATACTAGAGAGTACAAATAATCAAATTACTGCAGCACTGCAAAAAGCAAACACACCAAACTGTTGTACCCAATGCTGGGCTGCGCGCGGGCGTTGCTTGCAATGGCTGCGCGCGTGTTGTGTGATTGGGCACGAAGAATCGGCCGAGTACTATCGACGAGAAACAAAACAAACGCTTGATTTGACGATTACAACTGATAATTAGATGAGGAATAAAGATAACAAAGTATATTATATATTATATTATTAAAAAAGCAACAAAAACACAAAAATATAGCAAAACAAAATGACGATGATGAAATAATAATCCACAAATGATGTCGACGGTGACGATGAGTAAATGAAACAAATAACTGAATGCCTTTATGAAATAATACTGTAGTATGTATACACTTTTACAAAACTAGTTAGTTTATTTATGATATACATAATATTATTACGATAACATAGCGAAAAAGTGTTATTTTTATCTTAAGCGAGACAAAACGACACACGCCGACGAGGATTTTACCTCCCCCTGCTGCTGGCGCAGCAGGCCCTTGAATTGACATTTGTGCGCTTGGTTGGGAAGTCACAGAGCCGATGATCAAGTGGACCGATGTTGCGACGCGTTCGTTTGTATATTGTTTGTACCTTTTGTTACATGTGTAAATGTGGTAAGATGCTCGTCGTTTGTAATAATCAATTACTGTAAAATATCATTTGTAGATGAGTTTGAGGTTTTTTGTAGGATATTTTCATAAATATAAATCTTTCACGGCTAAATACAATTTATTCACATTCAGGGTGGAGGCCTTTTCATAGGATTTATCTGAAACTTTTAAGAAATGTTAACAAAGACAAATTCATGTGTTTTGTATGCGAGATAATTCGGACCAAATAAGGGAAGCTGATTGATATCAATAACTGTTCTAATGATTCTACCTAAAAGATGTTATTACTCACAATCAGTTTATCATAATGTTCGATGTACAATATGTGATTATGCTATTCCTTCTCTTATTGTTTGTTAGCTGCTGTTGAACTGTAATGAATTACAGTGCTCCGCAAGCTTGTCCTACCCTAGGTTGCACTAAAAATCTCTTGAAACCCGTAGTACACCAACTTTAGTAACTACAATAATTGCACAAGACTTTATAATCCGACTACCTCTTTCTTTAACTTACGCCCGGCAGTAAAACTGTGCCTACGGATTTAACACGGATTTGCATTGGATGAAGAAGAAATACACACAAACAAAACATACTTTTCTGAGTTAAAATGAGTGGCCGTAATGTTGTGAAGCAAGCAAGCTTTACGACACGTTATTATTAGGTTAAACTAGGTGTTTTAGAAGAATAGGAAACAAAAGCACGGCGATGATTTAAAATAATCAAAGAGGTGGCAATTACAAAATCTGTAGCAAAATTTATATTGCGTATAAATGACTTGCAAGGTTGACTTCAAAAAGTTCCTAAGTCCGCAATACGAAATAACTTAATTTAATGTTTTGTCCTGGCACAGTTCATTCGTGATCATATATTGGAACAATGATTAGCATGCATTAACAACGATTTCTACTTTTCCAGTGCATATTCAGGGATCTTCAGCGTACTGGACCGTAAATGATTTATTATATGGGTAACAACATTTAGACAAACGGGAAGTGCGACAAAATGAAGAAAGCCCATGGCCCATTAGATCACCTGAGAATATGAGGAAGTGTGAGCTGTAATGTAGCGGTTTCCAGATTTGCCCCTGTATGATTTTTTCCATGGCGCTGTTTTGAAATCCCGTGCTTATGTGAACTGTCCAGGGATGCATTGGAATTTAAAACCAAGATCCAGGAATAAACAGCGTATATAACGCTTGTTCTGCTTGTAAGTGACATGAAAAGCACTAGAAATTGATAAAGTTAATGTATCGAGGGTGCTAAACATCACCTACTCTTGAAAGCCACGTAAAGGGTTTTATGAAAGTACATACCTTGTAAAAAGAGGAATGCATGTCGTTAAGTTTTGAAGAAGGTAAATTCACTATATATTTTTCTTCCTAGGTTCATCTGACCTCCCCTACTTCATCCTTTATCCATTCCAATCTCTGGTCGCCGACTGCCAGTCATTGATGTATAACTCGCGTGTACATTGACCGCATCTTCTGATCGTGCTTGAGATCTGTCAACTGATCTCATCCTTTGGAATCATCGTTGGGATGTGTAGTGAAAGACTTCTGTTGGTACTCTACCGATATGACCGACTCAATGCAGTAGTTGTAATGTAATGAATCTGCATATGACTTGAGGTTGCAGTACCTCAAAAAAATTCTTTGAATCTTCAGTTATCTGGTGGTGTAATTACAGGGCAATAACCAGGGGAGGGCGTAGTAGGACTGAGTCTTACTTTAAATCTTTTGCGCCCTACTTTGAAAAGTCAAATTCTTAAATAAAGTCTTACTTACGTAGTTAATTGCCCTACTATAGAAATTCTAAGCCCTACTTACAGATCAGTTTTGGCTACGGGCATGTGTAATTAATGTTTAGATCTGAAGGATAGTTTCAAAGCTACAACGCCCCACTGAGTCCTCTGAATTTATAACAGTAGGTTGTGTTTACCCTTCCTATATTCCAATTTTAGGGATGTATGCAAGTAAAAATTGTTGGGGAAGTTGCAAATCCTTAAAACAAAAAGTTTTATGATATCGATTTGGAAACAGTTTGATATTATTCAAAGGAAAATGTCCAGTTCCAAAATTTCTTTAATTGAAAACGACCGGTTTCGACCCTTATTTACAGGTCATCTTCAGGTTTTACAAAAAAAATTATATAGGATGGTACTAGGACGTTATAACCAAGATGTACTATATATGAACTTGAATGAACACTTATAATAGTGCATAGTTAGTTTATGCAGCTGAATCAAAGTTCTTAATTTAATATTATTTCAGCGTAGGAATTTGAAGCCTAACGATGCCTAAATTATATTTTCGTTTTAGTCTTCTATGCATTTTTACAACCATCACCATCAGATCCAGTACCGTAGCAATTATGTTTTGGGTGAGGGTGAGGGTGAAAATAAAGTGGTCAACTTCGATGTATGCATCACTCGTATTAAAAACGTGGTGCACACGCTATAACATAAAGGGCAGGTACTGACTCGAGGCACACTGCGTGTGTTTATGTTTTAAAGCATAAAAGTTATTTTCTTCGTGTGCATAAAATTAAATTTTTCCATTTTAGTTTGATTTGAATTCCCTTTTAATTAATTTGCCTTGAATTCAGTCCAGATTCCAAGACTACGTGAGAATAATACTAATTATGTACATGTATTTATATAATACTAATTTAGCGGTAAAATCGATCATTAAGATAACTTCTCTTTATTTTACTTTAAATGTTGCAACGTCAAAGTACCAAATTACACAGTCTTTGTGCAGCATGCAAGAAAATAATTCTTCAAGTTCACTACCACTAACAATAAATATAACATCCCACGTACTTCCAATAACTATTTAATACAACAGGACGTAGGTAGGAATACATAATGGAAGACGAATTTTTTGTTGTAATTATAGTAATTATGCTATTGATATTTAAATATGTACACATTAAAATAAATATGAACTTTTGCTCTGTTTATTTTTAAAATCGATTTATGGAAGGTGTAACAAATGTGCACATCGCGGATATCGATGTATCGAATATAGAAGAAAAAATCATTTAAAAACATTTAAATTAAAAGTAATCTACTATATAAAAACGTATTAAAATTGTCAAAATTTATTTCACCGCATTGCGACCAGTAATTGTTTAAAATTCAAACTTTAAACTTTAATTCTGCATTTTACGATGGTTACGACACCTTACACTCACTCTATAAGTTAATGACATTAATAAGCAGCTGCGTCTGCTATAGATCATTCCATTACAGTGTTGCAATTATCCGTGGCAACACTGCTGTGGGTCAACTAATCTGCGAATTTAGAGGTGTTTTTATGAATGGAAGCTTTTGTTTGGCGTGTTTCTACTTCAAACCATTTTAACAAACGCTCTGGACGTGTTGCTGCAAATTAATTAATTGTGGCTTTGTAAAAGCGTTAAGATAAAAAATTTATATAAAGCAAAATATAGGCATGTAACGTTTACGTGAAATAAATAATAGAAGTATATTGTTTCAATTCTTTCTGTGCTTTTTAGAAAAGCAGTATTTATTTTTAAAAAAATACACACTGCAGTTTAGTCGAGTTTATTGCATTGTTTGACTCCCAGACAGCTGATTGTCAGTTTACCGCGCTGTCGGATGTCAAGGAATGATTTCGTCGATTTCGTCAATAAAGTCAACAAATTTTTAGGTTATCCGTGTTTACCGTATGTACTCTGCATGATTTCATGCATAATTCTACAAAGAAGAATTAATAACTTTCCTTGGCTTCTCCTAAATAACTAAAAATGGCGAATCACTATGAAGTTCCATCTTGGTAAGTGCTGTGTATTGTCTGTAACAAATTTGTAAAACTCCTACTGAATCAGGGCAGGGAAACCATCAGTAGGGTTACATCTGGATGTAATGAAAGGTGATAAACTTATCCAGAAATTGATGATTGATGAGAAAAAGTGCTACCTATTCGGCAGAAATGCTCAGATGAATGATTTCTGCATTGATCATGCTTCATGTTCAAGAGTGCACTCTGCTTTGGTTTATCACAAACACTTGGATAGGGCTTTTTTAGTTGATTTAGGGAGCAGTAAGTGAACCATCACCAGTCTATTGATTCTCTAATGTAATTTTTTGTGTTTGAAATTATATAGCTCATGGTACTTTCATTGGTTCAATGAGATTGGAGTCTAATAAACCCACACAGTTGCCTATAAACTCTACTTTTCATTTTGGAGCATCTACAAGGAATTATATAATTAGGGAAAGGCCATTGGCTGGTATTAGGCCTATTATTGATGAGATTGAGAAAGCTGGGGAGGAAACTGAAGGTGGTTTACTTGGATTACCGGAAACAGAGATGGAGTTAGATGTAAGTTGATAAAATTCTTCAGTTAAACATTCGGTAATTGTTTTTCGTGATATAGAATTTAACTGAGTTCAACACGGCTCATAATCGTCGAATTTCGATGTTGGGCATCACAGACGATACAGAAAAGCAACGCTCTAATCGCAAACGGAAACGTGGGGGTGTTTCCTTCAACGAAGACGAAGAAATCATCAATCCGGAAGATATAGACCCAACTGTCGGCCGTTTCCGGAACCTTATTCAGAGCACTGTCATGCCCACTGCACAAAAACGACAGAAAATCAGTGAATCTATCGGAATCACCTCTCATATCGACTTCAAACTTCCCAAACCTATTCACACGGCAATTCCTCAACTGTATCAAGATCTGCCGCCAGAAACAAATGCATCAGCCACTATCAATTCGAATATTTATAGTTCATTCGGTACTAGACTGGGTATGAGTCTACCAAATCCGGCTCCTGATGTGGAGATGGAGACAAATTATGTGCAGCAAACTGTGTTTGTCCCGCAGCAACAAGCGCCAATTGATAGTCTTGAACCTAAAAAGAAGAAATACGCCAAGGAAGCATGGCCAGGCAAGAAACCGGCTCCTACGTTACTAATGTAAAATAAACTTTGTACCTTACGGTAACTAGGAAACGCAGTTGTGTGGTGTTTGTCAGTATACTGCTAAGGCGCGATTCGGACCTTTCGCAGTGGTGTTGACGCAGCATTATATTGCAGCCGCATTTGACTGCTTGATGTACTGCAGCCCAAAATGATGCTGCGTCAATTCTGGTGAAAAACTCTGATGTGAGTCAAGCGTAAGTTACCGTAGCATAACCTACACTTACTCAATGACAATCAAAGGAGAATATTTGTTCAGTGTGTCATCAGTACTTGTGTGTGAATGAGTTTTATTTGCGAAGTATTTAGTTTTTGGAGTAAACAGTTTTTTCTATTCTGATGTCGTATTCATAGATCGATCGCAATATGTGTATATTAATTTATGCAGGAAAGCATGATCCTTTCCTATATTCCATTCGTCAGTCAGCAACACCACGAATGGTACTCATAGTCACATCATTGAATTTTCCAAGTTTTAGGGACTGCAGAACTTCATAGACGTCATAGAAGAACGCCACATTGCGCCACTATCCTGCCTATAAGTCCAGCTTTCATTAGTAGAGTTAGTGGCCGACTACACTGACAAGATTTTTAGGGAAGTTACTGTATTTACCCGCTGGCTATCTAATAATGGTTTTCACACAAATTGAAAATAGTGGTAGTAGTATCTGCATGTGGCGAGTGAACGCGTTATTTTACCACCCTGTGATCTTACTCTACTATGATACAGCTAGCTGCAGAGAGAGAGAGAGAGAGAGTTAGGACTTGCCCAGATTACTCCACCGCTTGCTCTACTAATGAAAACAAGGCTATGCAGCTGATCGCGAGAAAATTCATTCGTTTCCATGTAATTTGAGTGTAATCAATTTCATCCATTTCGTTACGCGTACTTTTCCAACGACTTTGTATGGAGGAATTGCGCTGTATTGTTCGGAGCGACCGCATGTCCAGCAAGCTTACAACATTGATTAATGTGATCCTTAATTGGCATCCTCAAGGTCAATAGAACTTTAATATGCCGAAGTAGAATGGGAAATCCGTCCTGGAGGTACTGTGTCCAAAAAATTGTACTGCATTGTAAAGGAATTATAGCACCTAAAGAACACAACTTATCCTATAATTTGTCGTGAATATCTCGGAAATTATTTGAAATTGCTTTTGAGGATTGCTTTTGCTTTTTCAGCATTGGGACCAGGAATTCGCTACTTAATGATGTGTGACAAACTAAACCTACCTATATAATAACATAACTTCAACAAGTAATATTTTGTTACTGAAAGTTTTCAAGGTAAAATATTTTATTGTTTTTCATAGTATACAATTCAAAATATCCAGCTTGGAGTACCCTACTGTGCATAGTTCCCAGTGTACTTTCCTCAAGTTCATAAATACACGTGACGCACACCAGAATGCAAAAAGAAAACGATCAATTGATGGTCCGACAAAGTGGCGGCTATTGTATGAAAGGACTTAAAATGAGTGGGCAAGATCTTAAACTACAAATATTAGCTATGTTTTTTTCCTTGCTATAGTTATAAAGTGATTATCTGAATAAGCTCTGCCCCCATTAGTTAGGTTAAACGGGGTTCTACTTATATAGAAAATTCTCGTGTACACAATGTTTGTTGCCGAACTCCTCCTAAACCGCTACATGAATTCGTACGAAAAATTCCAGAAAACATTCGTTTTATCTCAAATTATAACCTGAAAAAAATAACATCAATAACCTTTGACAGTCTCTCCCGAAAAAAGTTGATGCTTGATGTTGGGGCTTCAGTGACTTCAAAAGTTGGCACTTACTAAATTACTTCTTAGATTCCGAGAATTCTTGAGCAACGCGCAAGTATTTTTAACGCCAGTGAGCGCGGTGCTCCCGAAAGCAATAAAACTGTCACATAAATCAACAGGCCGGAGTGTGGCTTCACATAGTCCGGTTCACCTGAATCACGGATGGAACGGCATGCTGACATGCCGACGCGTCACTCTCATATTATTCTACATTTAAAGCGCATTTTTTTTTTCATTAATTAATTCTGAAAAAATGGAGTCTTACCTACATCTCACTTTATTCACAAAATATTCTACAAATTTTTCTGAATCTAAATCATTTTGGCTGATCCGACGCAGATCAGTCGTTCCCTTAAAGTGGATACAGTGTTATTAGTTACTCAGAAAACCCTGTCAAAATAATATCATCTAGGCGTTCCATAACTGAAAAACCACATATTCAAGAATCCGGCGTGCGTATTTCCTACAGTGTAGGACATACGCACTACAGTATGTCCTGTCCAAACTTGTTCCGTGCGCCATGACGTCCTTCGGTGTGTTCCTCATAATGCAATTGTCTGTCATCATCGAATACTTTACATTAACGTGCAGTATTAGTTTACAACACGTGCGACCGAAGCTGGAATAAAATTGGGCCGTTCACTTGAAAGATCAAAGGAATTGGTAGGTTGCAACGGAAAGCTAAAATAGTATAACTCAAAACGTACCTTTAGAATAGGTATCACGTTAATGCACATTACCTATCTTAGGGAAAGCCTAGATGGCTTTAGAATAATTTTGAAAAAGTTTTATAACTAACTAAGAACATGCTAAAATTCGACATTCGTAAGAATATGAATTGTTCTCTCATCATCTAACAAATAATTTAGTAAGTGTTATACCATTTTGGAAAGTCCATTAAATGCTCCAACTTTTAAAAGCACTTACCGCATTATCAATGTTCATCTTTTTTCAGAAGAGGCTGTCAAAGTTTTGTTATTTTGTCAGGTCATAATTTGATATAAAACGAGTATTTTCTGGAATTCCAAACAAATTGTTTACAAATTTTGAAACACATCAGATAAAATAACCGACAGTTTATAAACGATCATGTGTAGCACTCTCCAAAAACGTTAAAAAAATTTTAGAATTAGAAAAAATTATATTTGATTTAAAAAAATAAGCGTTTTTATGGGTGTGCCTATACACGACGTATACAGCGAATACAACAACACAAATTCATCAATAGAGAACTAACAGCAATACAAATAGTACTCAAAGTGATTTATTTGAACATTATTCAACTCTTTTAGACAAACTCAATTATTATAAACCTGGCAACTTCACATAATTTCCACTTCTCAATCGATACTTAACAGCAAGATACACAAAATACCTAACTATAACATAATAAGCAAGTAAAATAAGAGAGTCGTAAACAAAATAGAAATCTTCAAGTCCAATTGCTTCTAGAAAGTTAGCCGAATGTCGATAATGACAATACATTGCTTTTTCCGGACATATCATTTCAGGACGGTTGTAACCCAGTACACTTCCCATAGACGTCCGAACAGAATATCTTATGTAAGACAACTGGGATACGTAATAAAATGGAGTCGCCATATCTGCGATGGAAACTCCAAACCCTGATACCAGGAAACTTGGAATAGTAATAAAGAATGTTACTATCAGTGAATGCTAAAATAAATGAACATATATATGTAAATAATATAACGAATAAAGTAGATTTCGCTGTCCAAATTTAATTTAGTGTTAATCAAACTATAAAGAAAAATTGGCGATGATCCGGACTTGAACCGGAACTTATCGATTGCCGGTCGATTGCGCTACCAATTACACCATCAACGCCTCTTCTATTTACCGTTATATGTATTAACAGGTTATATGTATTAAGCTTTAGAACTTTAAAATTTATACCGAATCCTAATTTGATTTGGTATAAATTTTAAAGTTAATCAATAAACTATTGACAATAGCATTTATCGTGTTAGTCATATAGGTCACTGAAAACTGTGAATTTTGCAGATATGTCGATTTGACTTAGAATGACATGAATTTAATCCTTAATGCATCGTGCTAGCTCAGGCTCTAGTAAACATAGCACGGGTATTTCAATAAAGGAGAAAAATTGAAACACGGAAAGATAAAAATCAATTTTGGATGCAGATGCAAAAAACAGATCTTAGGAAATGGAAAAACTTTTACATATAAGTCCATACCTATTAAATTATGTAAAAAAATGCACCGCGCCAGGTCATGATCAAATGCACAAACTTCGACTTACTAGGGTCAGTGTAGGTATAGTTAGGTTCCCTATCGCATGGTGTAGGATAAAAATGTTATTTAACTTACATTCAAATTAAAAATTGTTCCAGCCAAAGTTCCAATCGAACTAGCAATCATTGCTGTTTCAATAGAAATTATAACAAACATAGAAAGAGTTTGCAGCGTAATATATTGTCCAGAGAGCCAGAGAAGCAAAACTGATGCAAATGTTACTGATACAATCTTAAACACATAAAAATGATTATAAAATGTTTACTTATTTGCTTCCTGAATTAATAACTCACAATCACTGGTAAATCCAAAATCGTACTCGAGATAAAATAATTCCGAATGGAGTAGTACCCATTTTCAAATTCGTTCCGAATAATTTGTTGGTTAAGTACAACTGCATAGTTTTTGAATGTGGTTAGTTTTTACTATAATATATGGCGCGAATATTACAGTAGTGTATCGATAATTAAACTCCCTAATTTGATCACTTTTTATTATTATTATCGCGACTTTCGAGGTTGTCTATTAGAAAATAAATGGTAGAAGAATACATCAAAATATTTGTGCCAGGAGACAATGAACAATATTAAAATGATAATCTAGGTTTTAGAAATTCATATAACTTCACCTCTACACGTTTAAAATTATATTGTCTAGTATAGCACTGATTGTGAGTGCACCACACCTTTTCGCTTTTTATCACATACTTACATCCAACGCATGTTAGAAACCCGAATGCATCCACCATAACTGCAACATGTAGGAAAATCACGTTCGTGTTGAAATATATCAATGAAGCATTTTGTCCAATATCATAACAAACACATCCGGCTGCTAAGCAACAAATTATTGGTGCAATTACTCTTAGATAAGTTAAGAACTAAAAAAAGAAAGATGATAAAAAATTAAGTATAAATTAAGGTGAAAGCTTACTTTATCCCTTGTAAGTTTAATAAATTCCCTTTCCATCATCGTTTGTAAATTATGCAAATCATCAAGGAAAGCAGAACATTTTTCTATTTTACAAATGTTATTATCACCAAACGATGATATTTGTCTTCTTGTTATTGTTGCTGCTGTTATAGGGGGCATATATGTAAGATTCTTTCCATTTTGAGATGATCCCAAGAGAAGATCAAGTATCTTATGCTCATCTTCCGAACTTATCAGTTCGATTACTAGAGTTAATTCAATAACATTTTAGATTTTGCGCAGTAAAAATTAAGACACTCGGTTTATTGACAATTTGACGAATACCTATCAAGTTTTTACTCGCTATGTTTTTTCTTTAAAAATTTCTTTTAGAAGAGTAAATGAATATCTAAATCAATTATGATAAACCGAGTGCCGTCATTTTGGAATGAAGACATATTTATATTTACAATATTCAAGCGGATTGTGAAAAATATCACAAGACACTCCAGTATCTTCTAGAAATTTTAGTAATTGTTGGGAACTCCCTTGATATACACAGTGACCCCTCCCAATAACATATACCAAATCAAACATTCTATGAATATTCGCTGGTGGTTGATGTAGGGTGCAAATGACGGTGTGGCCTGCCTCTGCGAGTTGTTTCAGTAAGCGAACGCAGTGTGTCATTGATACACTATCTAAACCTCTGTATAATTGATATTGAATTAGTTTAATAAATAAATATGAAAGAAATAATAAAATTATAGAAGCATACGTGGTTGGTTCATCGAGAAATATAATATCCGGATTATTCAACAATTCTAAGCAAATTGCAAGTCGTTTTCGTTGTCCTCCGGATAGATTTCCAGTGAAGGTTTTTAAATGTTCAGTTAATCCAAAACTATTTATGATATCATTTATCTATTAATCAAGAAATTGTTAACTAATTAGGTTATTAATAAACATAAAGATAGTCTTTAGTAATAAAAAGGGATTATATTTACTATGCTTTCTTTTGTTGATTTTGTGGCACGTCTACCAAGCTTTAAATCAGCTGTGTATTTCAAATTTTCCTCAACAGTTAAAGTATCATTTAAGGGGCTCTCTTGGGTGATATAACATGACATATTTTTGAATTCCTGAAGATGGCGTTTTCGCTGGTTGACTTTAATGCTCCCAGAAAATTTTTCTTTGTTCCATCCGCTTAAAATATTTAATAGCATTGTTTTACCTGCGCCTGATGGTCCTACGATTGCAATTAGTTTTCCAGATGGAAATGTGCCACTGATGCTATTTAAAATAGTCTTCTTGTTCTTCTTGTCTTAAATTTCAATTCAATTTTAAAACATTAAGAAGAATAATAATGTTATAGGGTGCGACATGTAGATTTGAGTTATTTTTATTTAATTCTATTCATTAGACTAGTCAATAAGCGTATTAAAAATGACTCAATTCCCTATTGGTCGGCTAGTTCTGCATTTTAATATGTTGTAAGGGTCAGTATCAGTAGACTAAATCCAAGTTTGCAACTTCGAGATTTTAGTACAATTGACGTATGCGTCGAAGTTGAGCTCTATATTTTCATCTTTTAAGGCAGATTCATTGCGTTGTCTTTCGATTTTTTAATCCATAAATTTCATCCATCGACGATGACGATCGCTGGTACTACATATGAACGGAGGGTACGAACAAGACACCACATACTATGTGCGGTGCGTTCGCTTCGAAGTTCGGTCCGCGGAACGGAGCAGGTCTGGATGATGTTTATAAGTACAGTGACCGGCATAAGTTTTGTCGTCGAATGCCTACTTATGAATTTCAGAAT
>JAODVP010000004.1:404962-416201 GCA_025400035.1 Tetradonia laticeps
TACAATTAACAGCTACTCAGGTGAAACTCAATGGTCGTTTAGTACTGAAATCAAGCACTAGCGGCGCTAAAGATTATAACAGCGCCTCTATCGAGCAAAATTAAAATTTATAACAACAAAAATTAAGATAATTAATAGTAATTCTTGTAAAACGCAGTACTAAATAAATAAAAATACAGTTTTGATAGAGATTCGATTGATATCCAATCTGTAGGTTCATATTTACCTAGTTTAACCCAACTTTGCGTCTGATAGTTGTTCACGCTTGCACGCAGGCCTTGTTTTCATTCATTTATTCATTTATTGTATTCCCACATGTCCCATATGGTACTGTGACCTCGTGAAATGCGTAATAACTCATCAGCCAGCTCGTGCACGACTGGCAATTGTATTAGCGTTTTTAATAGTAATTATTTTTTTACGAGCGATAATATTTGAATGCAGCGAACAAATTGGTTATTTGCATGCTTGCCGAGTACATTAACCATTGACACGATTGCCATACACGTACATAATTACGAAATTCGCGAAAATTACTACAAACTGTTTTTATTTACAAGATGCTATGGCGTGAAATATTTAATTGCACTTTCAATTTTTTTAGTCTTTTTTCAAGGCAAAATCTTGCAACAACTAACAATAAATAAAAAAATCTAAAATAGTCTAGAATCTAGTTTAAGAATCTAGTTTAGGATGAAATACACCAGCGCTGCACCTTCCTGCGAGCCGTCTTTCTCTGGCCTCTAATCTTTACCTCGCCTCGAGTTTCGCGCTTCGCCGTGCAGAAAATGACATTTGAAGATTACAGACAATAGACATTTACTCATACATATACAGGTCAATTAAAATTAATGTAATTCTATTGTTTTCTAGCCTCGGAAGACCAAATCGCTGCAGCAACCTCAGACTCAGACCCAGACTCGGATATGTACATGGAGGCAATAGACCATCGTTCAAATATTGCAGTCCAACAAAGACCAGAAGCTTATGTAGCTAATAGTCAACAGTTTTATCCATCCTTCGCTCCTTTTCACAACCCGCCTTTAGGACATTCACGTCCTGTGTATCAGCAGGAAGGGGCTTATAGCCATCGCCCCACGGCCTATCAACAACATGTGGGTTTTGACTCAAACGCACGTTTTAGTGGATATAAAGGTGATCAGACCAACAATGGGGATAGTCAAGGTATTTTGGGAAGTGGAAATTTCGGGGTAATACCAGGTGGGACCTTTTATGGAGATAACGACGATGATTCCTTCGACCAGTACAATTACTACAATGGACATGGAAGACCCTCCTTTTATTTTGGTGGTAATCCGCGTCCAAGGCAATACCAACAATTTGAGAACTTTAGGGACTTTGCTGATATCAATACTCCAACGAATCCTGCCTATTCCCAATATGTAGTGGTCTATGCTAACAAGAACAGTAGTAAACTTGCTTCAGAAGAAACAGGAGTTAGTAGACCTAAGAATATCATGGAGCACCTTGCTTTATTGGACTTGGAAACCACTTCTAGTGCTCTAGAAGTACCAAATAGTACGGAAAGTCCACCCAAGAAGATTTCAAAGACCAAGAGGAAACTTGCACTACTGCCGAAAGAAAAGAAACCTTGGTCTGGGAAATCCAAGGCTTCCAAAACCTCCAAGGCCTCTACAACAACAACGATATCTCCTGATTTGTATGAACCTTTACTGGCGTTAAGTTGAATTGTAAGTGAAGTGGATCTGGACATTCAAATGTAGGTACCTGAAGAAGACTGAGTGCTACTTGAGTGTTGTGTAAAGTGCAGCATAGCAGCAAGTAGAGGACAGTGTTAACCCTATCAAGGTCAAATCTATAATATTTAGATTTCAGTTACCAATTACCAGTAGTAGATATTAAGGTAGAGTATCTTTTTGAAGAATAGAGAGTAGAAATTTACTGTAAATACATGAGTAGATATAAATAAAAGTCTGTAAAAATGAAGTACTAGTACAGATTTTCGGTATTAGTATACCGGCCTGGATGAAATGCCTAATTTTGATGGATTACATTCAACAGGTCGCTTTGCTATCGTAAATGATTTACAATTTTACATCCCATGCTCTAAAACCATCCGACGCGCTCAAATTGAATCGAGGGTATCGCTGTTCGATGAGCGCCCATCCGCGCGTGAAATATGAAATTTATCTTTTTATCTCCAGGCGATAAAACATGCCGGAAAGCAAATAGATATCCGGCGACATGCAGCCACGAAGACAGTTGACGTTATTTGTTATATTACGTGTGTGCGTTCGCTGCGGGGCCGCCGGAACTAATTTGAAGTTGGCGGAAGGATACATTTGTCATCCGCGTCCCTCGTGGGCCATGATCGGGTCGGACGAAGTTATGAGCGGCAGAGTGCACTAGATCAAAACCCGCCTACCTTGGAGGCGGCGGCGCGAAGGACACGTTATGCAAGTGCGTGTGTGCAGCAGCAGCACGGCACGAAAATGGCAGGACGAGAGATAGAGAAAAAATAGGCTCGCGCTCCTGCAGCCGGGCGGCAATTCCGCTGAGACTTGACCCGAGCAAAAATCATCTACAGAGCTATTTCGGAGCTCCCGCGTTTTCATGCTCATCTCGGCCGGACGAGAGCGTTGCCATCTTGCTGGATGGAGGATGGATTTGCTCCGCACGTAATGATAGCCTGGTCATATTTGCAGTAGGTAAACATTTGACATTCATTTTTATCACAGGCTCATATCATTTGTTTCAGTTTAATCATGCATGAGCTAAACGCTTGAGGGTGGCTAAGTTGGTGTGGTCTTGTAAAAAACTTCGGGGCCTGACTGACGAGTTTCAACTTGCGAAGGTAAATTGCCTCGCAGCGACATCGCACATCGCCCGGCAAGTTAGTTACACACAATCTACGATCCGGGGGAGGGTCGTGTTACGGCGGCGGCATGAAGACTATAAAACCATAAAACGCGATTTATAGGTTTATTGCTGCCTGCCGCTGCTTCTCATTTGGCGGCAACAAAATGTTACCTTCCAGCGGCAGGAGCAGCAGGAGCGATTCACCGCACGAGGGTCGCGCTTCGTAAAGCCTTTATCCCTTCACGTCGGCACATTATATAATAATTTTTACACGAATTTTACAGCAGATTTTCATCTTCGTCCTGATTGTGCGATTTTTTCACTTCCCGACTTCGCTGTTTCCTTTTCTTGTTTCCTCCAGCCAGCCCGCACAATCTCAACGAAACGAGACAAAATGAAAAAGTTTATCATGATCTACGAGCTGCGGAAATTATTTTTCGTTGGTGCGGTGCGGGCTGAACGAGAAGATATAACTCGTTTATTCGCCGAGGCTCACGATCCAGGGTCAGGAGCCCAAGGTGGTTGGGCATTATTGCCATTTTATTTCAGGCACTGGTCGGACGTCTAATCAAAATATATGAGCCACTGGTGGTGGAGGAAAATTGCTACTAGGGAAAAATAATTTTTTAATTAACTCTCAATACAACGTACAATTTATTTATAGACTCAATTGTGCAGACTTGCATATGTACTTATATTGTCTGCTTTGTCAGTTGACTTAGTAACTTATAGCTGAGTAATCAACATGTCATGTTTGTGTTTGGTGTTATGACTAATATTGTTTGACGAAATTAAAGTTCATTTAGTTTTCAACATGCTTCGAACCAGAGCAGTTGCGTTCTATTTCTGTATGCTCGTATCTCTATTCCTGAAGTTACCAACGAATTCTGCCAAAAGTAAACATGTCAATATTATTTAAGTATATGTAATAATTTCTAGTATATAATTCGCACTTGTTTTAGCCTCACTGCACCACTGTCCAATAAACGCTTCGAATGTAACAGAACTCCGAGAGCCAATCATCTTAACCAACTCCTCTGGGAAATTAGAGTTTTATATTCCAAGTGTCAATAATGGAAAATTAGTCTTTGACAACGCGCAGAAATTCATTGTGGCCTGTCCGAATCCTCGAAATATTTTGAATATTAGTAAGTATTGCAAATAAAGACAAATAAAGACAACTAAGACACATAATTAGAGGAAATGACAAATAATGACAATAAACAAAATTAAATAAGCTATCTTATAGGAAAATATTTTGTTTATCTCTACCAGCTTAGTTGTTTTTTGTTGATACTACCAAAACAATGCAAAATTGCTTCCAGTTATAATTTCCCACATCCTGTATATAATTCCTAGAATTTCTCACATTATTAATACAATCAAATAAGTTATCATATGGGAAAATATAAGTTTTATTTGACATTTTCAAAAAAAACAAAGATTACATTTGGTTACTTTTTTAATGATAATTTAAAAAACATCCTGTATATAATTGGACGATATTTTCACAACATTAACAAAATTAAACTAAGTATCATATGGGACAATATCAATTATTTATCTCCACAAGCACAGTTGTTATTAAGTTTTGGTTGACACCCTCGAAAGATGCAAAAATTACTTTTGGATGCTTTTTCAATGATAATTTTTAACATCCTTTATATAATTCGACAAAATCTTTACAGCATCAACAAAATTAAATAAGATAGTATATAGTAAAATATTTATTGTTTATTGCTACAGATGTAGTTGTTATTTAAGTTTTAGTTGGCACCCTGAAACGAAACACAAATTACTTTGGTTGCTTTTTTAATAATAATTTCCAACATTCTGTAAATAATTTAATGAAATTTTCACAGCATTAAGAAAATAAGGTATCATATGGGGAAATATCAATTGTTTATCTCTGCACGCGTAGTTGTTAATTAAGTTTGATTTGACACTCTCAAATGAAGCAAACATTACTTTCAGTTACTTTTTCAATGATCATTTCCAACATCCTGTATATAAATCGATGAAATTTTCACACTATTAAGAAAATTAAACAAGCTATCATATAGGAAAATTTACATTTTTTATCTCCCTTAGTTTAATTGTCATTTAAGTTCTTGTTGTCTTTTTATCTTTAGGTAACACTAACATAACATCAGCTCAGTGTTCAAACGGAAAACTTCGAGTAAATGGCAGATTTTATTCATTCCACGAGTTATCCTGCAATAAATCCATCCGTGGTGAAGTACATCGAAGACCTGGATCTTTATGCGCAGATATGAAAGGAACTTTGTTAGATATTGGATATCACATAACTGAAAGAAGAACAGTTGAATTTCTACCATTGATAGAGACTTGTCACAATCTGAAACAAGGAAACACTTATTACTCCGAGCATGTATTACGTGGAAAATTAATAAAACGTATGTATATCTCTGTACATACAAATATAAACGATATATGTGTAACATTAAAAATTTATAAATCCTGTAATCTTGTAGAAGCCTCAAACAGTCGCTTCCGACGTGGATTCTCCACCCAAGGCCTTGAAACTTCCGCATCAGTAGCCTACAAACAATCCTATCAAAAATCAGCGTTCAGCAGACTGCTGGGATCATCCCTGCTTGCTGACACCTACATCACCAACAAGTCCTTCCTGTCCCGAGGCCATTTGGCCCCCGACGCTGACTTCCTCTTCGCGCCTTGGCAGTTCTCCACCTATTTGTACCTCAACGCGGCGCCGCAGTGGCAGGCAATCAACGGCGGCAACTGGCTCAAAGTGGAGTCGATGGTGCGGAAAGTGTCCGGTCAATTGGCCACGGATCTTCGGATTGTGACCGGCACTCATGGCGTGCTCGCCCTTCCAAGTGTCGACAACACACTGGTTGATATGTATTTGCTACCCAAAGAGGTCCTGCCAGTGCCTAAATATATGTGGAAATTGGTCTATTCTCCTCCTACAAAAGAAGCAATTGTATTAGTGTCTCTTAACAATCCTTTCCTAAAAAGTGTTAGTCCATCAGACAAATTCTGTGGAGATGTTTGTAGTAACTATGGATGGGGGCATGATAATTGGGATAAAATGGAGAAGGGTTTGGTGTTTTGTTGTGACTATCAGACTTTTGTAAATGTTGTTCGGAATGTTCCTGCTTTAGATGTAAAAGGAGTTTTGTATAGACCTAAGAAATGATTAACAAATTCATTATACTTAAATTTACAAATTATATTCTTTATTTTGAAGCTGAGAACAATTACGTTTTATATTCTATTGTACTCGAGTAGCTTTTGAGACGTTGCCCCGCGGGGGCAGAGAGCAGTTATCCAAACAAACAGGCTCACATAACGCGCGGGTTTTACGAAAACTTAATTTGTACCTTTTGCAAAGTAAACGAAAACTTTTCGTGTTGTGCTCTCGTGAGAAAGGTAACAAATTATTAAATCAAACAAAAGTCACTCCAAAGTCACTCAAACGACGTGAACAATTGAATTTCTTACAAATTCCCTGCTAATTGAAGACTGCATTGTCTTAAAAAGCCAGAAAAGTAAATATTTCTACAGTCGATAAAAATTTAACAATGCAGCGACACCTGCACCTGCGATGAAATTTAAATGATAAGCCAGTCTCGACGGAGGCAATTCTAAACACTTCTGATGTCATAAAAGTACGCGGGACGATGTCCCCGAGTTTGAGAAAGCGTCCTGCTGGGAGGCGGCGGCGCGCGCTTAAATAAAATAACATTGCTAGAGCCGCCAGCAGGCGGGACATTACGCAGCTCATTCGGGAGACACAAATAATAAATACTATAACATAATAATGCGCAGAAAGCGCGGCGAATGCAGGACTCTCGTCCTCGACACAATGTGTTGCATTGTGTTTTACAGCCGGCCCCGATGACAGTTTTGCGCGGCGCGCCCGCGTCTTGGAAAAAGTTTTATGCGCGCCGCGGGACGCGCGCCCCGTGCATGTTTAAGCTTAATGGACGCAGAGATATCGTCCTGCTAACGTCCTCCGACGACCCGTTGCAGATAGCGCTGCGCGCATCTGCAAAATGTTGCATTTGGGCGGCTGGTATCGCATAATTAACACAATGTTCGCGTTCTTCCCCAGCGGGCAAGAACGTCGACACAAATGACTACAGTGATGTATGACTATATACCTGATTGGACTGCAGATATCGGAAAATTTCGCTGTTTTTATAATAAATCTAATAAATCACAATTTGACGGGTTCCTGCTGAGTTAGCCTAATGCCCATTCCGTGTATGAGAGTGAGAATCTTCGCGTTATGATAGCATAATGAATATACATATAAATTAGGGTTTTCCTGCTGAGGGGTGAGTCCATCTCGTGCTCGGACATGCAAACCTACTCTCGCGCATTTCGTATTGCGCGTATGAATGTTAAAATAAGTTTCAAATTGTCAACGACGCAAGTTGTCTCCCTGGAGGGCGGCGGGTATGAGGGTCGGATCGCCTCAGAGCTAATTCGGCGCTGCAGGAATTGCCAGTCGAAGGCAGCGCAGGGAGGTGGAAAACGGCGGGCCTAAATTCATTAACGTGGCGCCCCGCAGGAGCAAAAAACGTGCATTTTTACCCGGGCAAAACGATATTAAAACTCACAACAACTTTTTCTCTTTTTGTAACTTGTGTAACTTTTCGTAAATTAAACCGCAGTTCATTAAAACCCTTTTCTCTTCTCCTGCTAAGCAAATTCTATTTGGATTCGAACGAAAATAGATGTATTACATGGCTTGGGTTAAATACGTGAGACTCAGCATGTTTTTTAATTATGCATACGTAATTAAAACTTGGATCATCATGGGACACAGTTGCATTGTGGATATTTCTGTTATTTCATAACTTTTCTGCAATAATTTACAAGCTGAATGTTTCATATTTAATCATTTACCTACAGTGTTTTGCCATCGCCTGTAGTATTGCTGACTGGATGATAATAATTAAATATTTCATAAGCATTTCCCTCTTCAATTTCAATTTCCAGTTATAAACTAGTTACGAATGTAAATGAAAAAATTAAGTTACAAATGCTGCACTTCCAGATCCCCTACGCTGCTCCCTTCCGCTGTTGATTTTTCCGCTTTCCATGTTCCTACATTTTTCGTTTTATTGTACATTTTCCGTTCTATCCACTGCGCCTTTGCTAGCCACCGCAGTACCACAGCTACCACGAGGTCTACTTGGAAATGAAGAATGAATAAAACAAGAGTTTGCAAGACGCGACGTTAACTCGTCGCCAAATCGACACAAAACGAAGCGGAAAACTGTGCCTGCAGCCTCCTTGTGCGAGAAAACTTGGGCGAGCATTACGCGCATTAGGATCACCTTCATCCAGCTCCCCGGCGACGCCAACGAAGTGGTAAGCTAATTACTTACGCTTAATTAGTTCTTAAGGAATTCTTACACGGGCTTAACTTGTTCTTAGTGGAGAGGGTGGGTTTTCAGATGGAAATTTATTTAAGTGGCTTCAGTTTAAGCTACATTAAATTACCCTCGAATTTTCCTATGGCTGTAGTTGTAATAAATGAATTCGCACTTTGTTGATGTGAGGATATTGATGTTGATGCTCAGCTAGAACATTTTATCTTATATCTTAAATTGATTTGAAAAACGCGCATGCATAATGTAGGCATGTAGACATTCAGTGTTGAGCATGTTGAGCAAGTTCAGCATCATTAATCATGTATCAGCGCGAGCACGTACAATTTTCTCCAACGCCAGTGCCAATCCCACAGGAGGCGCGCGTAATTTCTTATTTCTCCCATATATCATGTGTAAGTCCTGACACTTGTCAGTCCTGCAAGCCTAGTCCACAAACGACATCAAGATTACCACAATATTTCAAATGCCAATTATGCATTCCTCGCGTAGACTTGAGGTGTCCTGCGGTTGTTTGAGGGAAAAAGTTTGTAGTTTTTGTTTGCAAGCCAAGTGAGGCTAAACGCTACTCCATAGCACATATGATTAGACAGCAAACAGCCCCGGGGTTCGATGCAGGTTTTGGAAGGGTGGATGGACGAGGATCTCGAGTGGATGGCATATGGTGTTGCATTACGTATGCTCTTCTTTGCACGGCGTTACAAGTACAACTTGCGCCTCGAGGGCCGATGAAACATGCACGACAAGGGGTTGCAAGCTACGCCCCAACGATCGGGACTGGGATCCAGATCCACGTTATATCAAGCGATAGTGCTGATTGATAAAATATTAAACTCTATGTATCATAAAGATCGAAACTAGTTGGACGAAATAACTAAAAACATTATTATTGAAGAGACATTTTCTGGGTCCTTGGATAATTAAAACCAAGTGAAGAGTTAAATTGTTAAATTACTAAGTCCCACTGATTGTTTGCACTTTATACCAGAATCGAACGCTGTTTGTTTTGTAATTTTTGCCGCTCGGCCAGTCTTTTCAATCTCTTGCCCACATGTGCAACCCTAAACAAACACGCTCGAGTGCCCAAAACGGGAGCGATATAATTATTTGTCAAAGATCAATGGCGTCTCCCGTGGAGTGCATAATTCGGCTATTTGTCACTGCAGATTGAGCCTCACACCTTCCCCCAGCTTCCTCCTCGACTCCATTCAGAGGAGTGAAGAGCAGACGTTAGTTTTAATTGTGTTGCATTTTCTATGCTAAGCAACTAATTATCCTCGCACACGCTCGAGGGTGCAGGTCCCAGCTCACTTAAAATAGTAAATAGTGTTTTATGCAAACAGGCGAACGGAAGAAATTAAATGAATGCAATGGGAACCATCGGAATTGCTTTGGGATTCGGCGGAACTTAACTTTAAATTATAAGAATTAACATAATACTAACCTAACCAATTCATCTTCGTTCATTCGTTCATTTTCCCGGGTTATATATCCATATATATCCATATGAAACGTGGAAATTTTGTTGCAGGAAATTTCGTAAGTTGTCGGGCTGCTGCTGGCGATATGATAGCCCGGCTCGTGTCTCGGCTTGCGTCAGTGTCTGAATCATTGGATGAGTTGGAATCCCCGAGGAGCCGTTACCGGGTCCGCGGGCCCCGCTTCCTCCCCAAGCCCCCCACACAACTTAAATTGGATACTGGTCACTTTCTATAATTCAAACCGTCCGTTCTTGCCATCATAACTTAACGCGCTTATAACTTTCCTCTCTCAGGCTCTTCCAAGCTCTCCCAGCTTCTCCTCTTCTAGGATACTCTAGGAATTTCAAGTTTTTAGTTTACTAACGCAAAGTCGTCCATCATCATTGGATGATAGAGTGCGAGCAGTAACGTGAGCTGAAGCTCTCGATCATTTTCTAATTGAAACCCGAGGAACCTAATGAGTGGCCTGACGCTGCCGCCGCCATCGACGTTAACCACACCATTCTTTGAGAAGCGGATGAGTCCTTGGAGATTCCCACCTTTACTACACGCTTAAATATGCGTCGGCTTGTTTAAGATTATCGATTCTTAATTAAGCAAATTCGTTGCATATTCATCAATGGGGCCAATCGCCCCATCGCCGAGGTTGTTATTGACGTTTTTCGGAAACAACACCGTTTAGATGGAGTGCTTGTTAATGGGGTGGCAATGGCGAGCCAATTTACAGTCGGGCGAAACGCGCTCGCGGTTAAATAAGATTATCATTGCAATTAATTGCGCGTGATGTGTTGGCCCGCCGGGGGCGCGCATAAACTATCCGCCGCTATCTCTAGGTACGCGGCCGCTCGTCATAAAAATGTCACAGGATCCGTTGATTAATCGGCCGATACGCACATGATGCTCGCCGCGATAGAGTTGATATATGTGCCAATCGCACAATAAATATCCTCGTAATCGAAGGGCTATTTGTTTTCGAATAAACGCTACATCTGTTTCGATGCTTTTGCTGTTTCCATAAATGTCATGTGGCCTATAACGAATTGGACACATCACACTTGTTCGTATCAGTGGCTAAACCGAAATAATAGTTGACTATCACTTTGGCTGCTATCAATTACATGGATCAATAAATTTATCTTTAACTTTGCCAGTACATAGTACTGCCTATAAAAATATTAAAATCGCAAATGGTTAGCAAGTTCTAATATTTTAATAAATTGTATTGTCCAAATTTGGGCAAAGTGTATGGGCGGAAAAAGCAGCAAGCCCGTTCTTAGTGTTGTTAAGGAGTGTGGGTAAGTGAGTGCTGCCTCTAAAACTTTTGCAGGCATGTACTCTTTTTGTCGTCATTATTAATTTTTAATGTGTTTGACTTTGATTCAATATGTAAATGGGGAAGGTTTGAACTGCATATACAAAAGAAGAAGCGCCTATCCTAATGATTTTGATTGCTATCAAATTTTAAACTTTATTTCATCACGGGTCTAGTTTTGGGTCTAAATAGGGTCTTAATTTGGGACCTTGACA
>JAODVP010000004.1:485742-505984 GCA_025400035.1 Tetradonia laticeps
TTTATCCTCGGCTAACTTTATACCTGCTTTAACCGAGGTTGGTAAAAGCGGCTCTAAGTCATTATGATTTTGACATTTGAACGCATGGACAAATGTCAAAGGGGTTTCAAACACCTGACCGTATATTTGTTAATATTAAGATTGAAAGTAGTTTTTGACCGCTTCAATTTCTGCAAATATATTTCATTTTGTCGATGGTGGATCAGCTGAATATGCGATGCAATATACAGGGAACACAACAGTTAAAGAGACAAATTATTGAACCGATGCATGCATTTTTTCACGTTAATAACGCTGTGGTTAATATGTTCAAATCAGCATTGGAACGAATCCCGTCGGATACGCACAAATCTGTCATAAGAGCGGATCGTACCCCACCGTTGATGATGTTGCTGCAATTATTATTGGCGATCCAACTACATCACGAGATATTGTCGTTCAGCGAAGAAGCATTATCATGCATCGTGTAAACGAAACACATCGTTTGCACGATGCGTTACAATATCCAATCATTTAGTAGCAAGGGCAAGACGGATACGACATCACGCTGAAGATGGTCGATCCAATTACATGTACGATATTCACACACTAATTATTGCTATTATTGGTTTCCATTAACAGTATATTTAATTATGCATTATCAGGCGTATCAACGCGCAATGAATTACTAGGCGTATCTTATAATGATGGATAATTTATATCAATTTACTAATGACAACCTAAATAACAAATATTCACGACGTCTACACTTAGATATAAATTAATTCTTGCCCTGTAGTTTAGGCATAAAATTGCTACCATGAAGTAAACAAATTTGCACTATAAAATATCATGTTCACTACAATTATCCAACAAGACACGTACGTTAATATGGATTTGGTATATTAAAAAAGCCCTGATAATACTAAATCATTTTTCCATGTTTTCAGTAATTCATCTAAAAAAATAAATAATAATAAATAATAATAATAACAATAAATAAAGTAACTTTTCCTCACTTTGTAAAAAGAATTGAACTCAATTCATAGCAAGCACTGCGATATCCCACCTCCCAATGACTTTCATTAAATATCGTTAGATTTTGTTCGTCAAATTTGCTTCATGTAACTTCTGCTCAAAGACGTTTCCTCGGTTATTGAATGACAAGGAAAAATTAAATCTCTCTATTAGCGATCGGAACATGTTATTGTTCTTATATTCTCTCAGTACATCCTCCACCATTTGTATTTTTCGGAGCATCTCGGCGAATTTCTCATGTACATTGCAACGAGTTAAGGATTCGAGACACAGAATTGAACAGAGTGTATATAGAGATCACAGTCACCTTTATTCACCAATAACAGCGAAAATCTTAGCCACGTGGCGTGTCTTACGCACACGTAATTCTTCTTCACTATACATTGATGCTAAACGAAAGACATAAAACAGTTGTGAAACCGACGCTACTTTAGTCTTATTGTACAGACTGCACTCATTATTTTTGTACACAAGCGGCATACGCCTTCTCACTCGCGTTACAAAATCCATACAGCGCAACGTCTTTGTCCAGCACTAGCGCACACACCTTTCGTGGCATACGGATCTCCACAGCTGGGAACTGATTTTTGAAGTCAGTCCCACTGTGTGTATACTTCCTTGCGAAAAGCGGCGTCCCAGGCCAGGTTCTGCGTCCACAAAGCTTGGATGAGACACTTAGCAGTGATCACCATGGGCGCGAGAAATCCTAGTTGCTCGAACAGTTGCGCCACTTCTGAAAAGATCACTCGTTTAGTCACTCTCCTTTGGCGAGCAGAGGAAGGCAAATGGTACGAGTAGGAATCCCACTTCAACCCCAATATCTTCACGTCAGTGGACGCCCTCTTCCAACGCTAGTTGCTGCAAACAGCGAGTGGACAGGTACGCTGCAGGTGCCGTACCATATGCTACTGTCCGGAGAGCGTATGCCTTAGGAGTCGCCTACAATATACGTTGAAGTTTCATCTGATTCGGTGCGTTTCGAATTTGCCTTCTCGATATCCCTGACGAGTACGATGGCATGCGTGCGGAATAAATGATCATTTAGTGAAAGATCATTAAGTTTTCCATTGGAAGTCTTGACCAACAGATCAAAGACTACCCGCTCTTAATAATAAAATGGGGCTGAACTTCCTGCAGTTCCCAAAACGCGGCTATAGCGGCGTCACTTGCTTGCGCCACATGCGCTATAGTGCGCCGCTTGCTCCTTGCTGGGGATGGGCGATTAGACTGAAGCGGTCACTATCCACGCATATGCAGTTCGTGAGGGCAACAATCCATAGTGACACGTCCCATCCGAAGTGCAGGCCATATCAATTCGTTGCCAAGAATGCACTGCACTGCATCATGTTGCCAATAGCATGGGTCGACGAGATGCAATTTCCTTGACAAGTATAGGAATTTGGACAAAGAGGCAGCTGGTGGATACTCCAAGACCGAGTATCATCTTATATCTTATGGGTTCAATTACTTACTTATGTTGAATTTACACGCCACGTCTTCACTTATGACCTTGCATTGTGAACCACTATCAAGTAAGGAGAGTACCTTTATATCCTTTTCGGACCGACGCAACTTTATGCCGACCGTAGCGACGAGCCGGCGAGATGCGGTGTCCTCACTGTGCATAGAGTTGCGCACCACCTCTTCGATGTGAAGAAGAGAATGATACTTTGCGTTACACCTTTCAAATCTTTGAGTTGTGATGCAGCGGTCGACGGCGTAACTTGAGGATAAACAATTTGAACAAAGGTGCTTCTGTTGGACGAATGTCCGTCTCTCCTGGGTGGACAGTGTTCTGAGCTGTCCACAATCATCTAAGAAGTGGCGCCCGCCGTACCGGTAGCATCGTCTCTGGTCTAGTGTAGGGAATCTTGGCTTACTGGCATTAGTGGGGTAGGTCGTTCGTTGTGAGATAAGCGAGTGCTGAGGCACCGCTTCTAAAGGAAACGACACGGTTCGTCCAAGCTTGGAAATTCATCGTCGTCGTATGTTTCTTATTATAAAAAATACAATTTCACTACCAATTGACTTACCGTGGGTGTAAGACTCAATGCAAAACATTCCTATATTTCATTAATTTATTCTGCAAAAACCAGTTGAGGTTTTGAGGTACACTCTTTTTGTAAAAATTCTAAATATTTTTAACTCTTAGAATTAAATTTTTCATTCTGCGTAGATTGACCCAAATTTGTCTCACTGAATTATTATTAACACAAACAACTAATATCGATTTTTACACCAAACAATAAGTACGAAACTTCGAATAAGGATACTAACGCGAACATAATTTTATTTGGTTTTATTGTGACGTCACTAACAGTTATACAAACATTTACATATAAGTGATCAATCCTGCAAGCAAGTGGTATTCAGCGCCGCCCGCGCTTTGTACGATTCTTGGTTACAAGGTATTTATTATACATAGCAAAGATGGTGCAAGTCTCAAAGTTATAAAGTACAAAGACTAATGAGGAGAACAGTGCCCAGTGTTCTCTTCATTAGGCTTTGTGCTTAAGAGACAAGGGGCACCGGGCTTGAACTCTAGCAGATTCTACTAACATATTATTCGCGTATAAGAACCGACCGGACACACACACTAATTGTCCTTGATTTATAAATATCGGTCCCATACCATTCCTCTTGGAATTTCCGGGGAAGTGGTGACACATTCTTTCTACGAGCAGCTGCCCTCGCTTGGTACAGTTTTGCTGTACCAGCTGTTCCTTATCGACCAAGTATGTCTAATACTAACAGTGAGATACAAAGTGTTGCTGCTAAGTGCTGTCCCTCCACTTCTATTCCTCTTTGCCTCGCTCTTTTACTCAGACCCCGCCTACTCGCATGCGCGTTCAGTCCCTACCTCAGGAAGTTTTTCCTTCTACAGCTTTACCATCCTGCCTCCATATTTCCCGTTTTCCCCTTTTTCCCCTTTTTCCCACATTTCTCTCACAAATCAATCTTCCTCCAAGTTTATCATTTCTTCTTTATACCCCAACACCCTCCTCCTGGCTCCTTCAGGCAATCTCTGTTGGTATCCTATAACGAAATATACCTGGGCGTAGACTCTTCTTCTCCCAGTAGTCTCTTCAACATCCACTCATGCTCTCTCTCTCTCTCTAACTCCCAAATCAAAACTTACAAACACTTCCACTCCGTAAAACATTATCGCTTTCACCAACACATCTCATGTGCTTTCCTTCTCTTTTCACACACACATACTTAATATGCCCGTCATCCTGGTATTGCCCCGAAATACCAACCCCAGATACTAATATTCGTCCACTATTTCAATCTCAAAAAAAAGTGATTCTCCCTTTCCTTCCACTCCGGCTGAATCTCAGCCGTTTCGTTTTATTCACATTCAATTCCTGTTTTCCAAGTACCGTTTACACCTACACATTGCAATCCTTCTTTTGCATACTTCGATGTTAACACCACATCATCCGCATACGCTATCATCCATACCTATTCCCCACCACTATTCCGCCATCCTAACTAAGTAAAGATTGAACAGTAAGGGGCTGAATGGGCACGTTTGCATTAGCCTTCTCTTTACCAAAAAGCTAGGGTACATAGAGCACTAAGCAAAAGCTAGACAGGGTGCATTAGCACAGTAGAAACATTTATTATTTACTACACAGTAGTAGCATTTATTGATTTAAGGAAGCAAATATTGCGTATTTTCAAATTTTAGCTATCTCTAAGCCTCTAATATAATGAAGCTAAGGTTCTGGTGTAATGAATATAATTTAAAAGATATTCTCGAAAGTTTGGCATATGTTAATCTTATTTGTTCATTAAGCAGATCCTTTTGCCATTTTGTGGTGAACCGGTTGTTCATTCTATCGTTAAGATGAGAAAAGGTATAACAGTTGAATCTTGGAATGATGCCTTCTTCCTTGCATATTCAAAGAAACCAGAAACGATTGTGGGTTTGGTTGTGGTGAAACGGTAGTTCAGTCAATTTTTAAGATGTGAAAAGGTGTAAGAGATAAATCTTCGAATGATGCATTTTCTCTTCAATGTGCAAAGAAACGAAGCACGGGACACTATCTTGGAAAAAATATTCAGAAGCGCTACACAATAACACTTCCAAGAGAAGAAGAATGGACCAACAACAATAAGGTCAAACCTTGGTGAGTCTAAGAACCAGGTGAAATTCGGACTTCGGGTCTATGGAAGCCGGAGAAAATGCTGGTCCATGACCTTAGGATCATACACATGCGGAGCGAGCAGCAATAGAAAGCTGCGCATTATGGATAGTAGAATCGGAACTAAGAAGTAAACCGATAGCTAACAGACAACATGATGGCACAAAATGAACTGAACGACACAAACTTTAGATCCAAACTTGTGAAACAGTGCGTCGTTGCCCTGGAAAAACTAGTTCAATGCAGCCTGATGACCTTGCTCTAGCTACTAAAGCTATGGGCAGTATAGGACACAAACTGGCAGACAAACTAGTCAAAGGAAGGCACAAACAACGTGATACTTGTATCAGGACCAATCTTTCTTATTCACTTCAGGGTAGGCAAAGAAAGGATACTTAAACTTATGGCAGCGGACTGGAACTAGTTTAGGTGGGAACTCTCGGAACCTCGGCAAACCAGCCTGTGGGCTCTTGCCATACTTGGTAACAATATTTGTCATAGAGGAACCCGCTGTGAAAACCTACTTTTACTCCATACGTATTGTTATTGCTTTATTTATAGTAATAATAGTTTTATTAGTTTAAACAAATGAGAGGATATTTGATATACAAGAAAGTTTACAGTACATCTCATCATAATCTTCGATGTCTTGGCATTTGAACTGGTGCACTGTCCACGCATGCGCCTGCTCGCCCTTTGTCCAAATGTGCAGTGTGTGATATGTAGGCCAGTTGGCTCTGCCCGTGATTTTTCCCCCAACTGAAGCGCTCTGTATTTTCCGCACGATGAGTGTCGCAATGCGATATGCGAGTACCACGCTTATAAACTAGCTATGATACCTAAATACTTAGATAAATTGTTTCGAAGTTTCGAACTAAAGTACTATCACATGTATGCGAATGTGGGTTTTGGCAACAATGAGATATGAATTGCGGGTTGCATAATTAAACATTCAAATAAGTGGTGTGGCCTTTAAAGTGTTGCGCATTATTACTCAAAGTATTTTCTCAAACATCTGTAATCTAATTGTTTGTTTAAACAGTCAATGGCCAACAGAAATAAACTAAAGTGTAGAAATGCATCAAAATAAATACCGCGTGATGAGTACGATGAACGTGAACAAGATTGCTACCTACATAAGTATGCATAATATTGTATGTATAATGGGTTGTATACGAAAACCTATTTCATGTGGTTTTAACCTCACCTAAACGCTATTTAATTTATTTTATACATTGATATATGATTTTTATTTACTTATACTTTTGTTTGTTTAATTTAGATATTGATATGGAATAATTTAACTTACTTCAGATGTTTTATGTTAATGTTTATGTTTACAACATGTTTTGTTGTTTGGTAAGCGGTTAATTTACAAATTTGTTTGTTTTGTATGTATTGCTTATTCGTCCTTCCTGCTGACAGTCATATTCGTTGATTCTGAATCATTCATTACATGTGTTTTGTTGCATCTTTGATCTTTGACCTTGTGTAAGTACGGTTGATTTGTGGGTTATGTTAGCAAATAAAAACCATGCGAAACGTGCGATCAACATTTGCGCCATTAATACTTATTGTTCGCAGGGTACAATTAATTACTGTTGCTAACGATATCGTTCATTCGCTCGGCTTCCAATACAGACATTGTCCTCCTAAATACGAGTAGGTATGTAATAGTAGTGTGACGACAAAACAATTACATAATAAATGCATCACTTTCAATAGTTCAATAAATAACCCTGTAATGTAATAGTATGTGTGTTGTATGGCATGTTTGCTGCGTCAACTAAAAGACTCCTATTTGGATACAGATACATACATCATACCGAACATCTGACAATCGCAATCGGCAGATTCCTCTCGAATCTCACCTCACTTACCGCCAGTGACCCCTAGAGGGCGCGCGCTCTAAACAATTAACAATACGTAAACACACTTCCATCATCCGTTGTAACATTTTAACTATTTACACACAGCTGTAGAATGTTAGGTTATGTACAAAGTGTCCGATACTTCAGTTATGCACAAGAACTATGAGTTCAGATATGGCGCTACGTTCCCCTACGCTTCGCTACGTGCCACTGCTCGTCGCCGGCGCTTGCGTCTGCTGCTTCAGAAGTAGCTGAAGGGCCGCGTGCGCCGTGAAGACTACGCGTCGCCGCCCCCGGCGCGCTCGTGTTCGGCGTGGTCCGGGCCCACGGTGAGATCTTCGGCCATGCTGTCCGCGTGTGTATCGTGCTCCACGTCGTCGAAGTCGTGGTGCATCTCACGCTTGATGACGTGATGCGGCGTCGTGTCTAACGAGACGTCAGCACGCGTGCGCTCATGGTGGTGCAGCTGCTGGCCCAAGTGACCGTGGTGCGGATGCTCTGGCGTCATTAGGCTTTCTTGTTTGATGTGCAGACCTCCGTTCATGGGGGATCTATTAGCACATAGGTAGTGATGGTTTTTAACGTTATACATGAGTGTGCATTTGTTTGCATACCTTAAAATATCATGATTAGGTGATTCGGATCGTTCGCGTTGCCGACCCATGTTGGCAGCGCTTGATAGGAACGCAAGGCTCTCCTCCAGTAGTGGAGCCTGTGAATACTTATAGAGATAATGAGATAATGTGGTAATAACTAACAATTAATATATTTGAAACTTTGCTAACATACATTGTAGATGTGGAATATAAAGCGTATATTATGTGTATCCTAACCTGCAAACTCGAGGGTAATGATTCACCGTACATCGGAGGACTGTGATTCATGGTGGGACTTTTCGAGGCACCCCTACAGCATAAACAAATTGTATCAAAAAATGAATTTGTTCAACTATATATATTAAAAGCAAGATGACATTTAGATTTAGAAGGAAGAGAATGTGAGAATGTACATTGAGAGGGATAAAATACAATAACATTGAGAAACATTAAAACTCTAAACAACTACATACATCTAGATTTGGTTAAAGCGAGTTAAAAGAGTCAAAAAGAGCTCAAACCACTTACGGTCAATACTGTCAATGTGACATAGATGGCGTACCTTGATTATTGTGCGATAATATAATAAATATTGAAAAGAGCGAATTTATTTTTGATAATTTTAAGTAAATTATTGTTAGAATTTAGTTTGGGTGAGGATATGTGTGGTTTTATGGAGAAAAATAAATTCGCTGTTTTAGTAATGACTAGGGCCGACAAAAAATTACACACATAGAAAAGAAATTGAAGTAAAGACTAATTGACTAGCTCTTCAAATTTTAGATTAAAGGTTAAAGTTCTATTGTTCCTGTGTGATGTACCTACCTATTTACTCTTTGCTGGACAAGGAAATGAAATCTTACTGAGTGTACTGACTGACCGATTTTATCAATATTACAATTCCAATAAGTAAATAGATATTATAAGTAAATTGAATTAAATAAATCGAAATAGAAAACACACAGGAACGCTTTCTACTTATGTTCTACTAGTAAACACTTATTCAATATAGAAAAAACATACAAGACGTCCAAAAAAGATTTTGAAAGAATGAAAGATATATAAGATTCCTAATTGTAAGTGTAGTATCTTAGTTTACTAAGTACCTTACGTATTATTACCTGTCCCAATTGAGGTTATATTTGCCCAGGCGCTCTAGTCGACTCAACGAACAGAGCAACATATTCACATTCATTCCAAGCATTAAGATGCATTTGATGCCATTAGCATGCGCAGCGTCTCCCCGACGGCGGCACTTAGCGTTGCATCCGCGGGATGATGTCCTAAGAACAGTGTTTGCCCACTGTGTATACTGGCGGCGCATGCAAATGGCCGCTGGGCATACACCGCGCGGGGAGAGTAGTGCGCACGCCGCCTGGCGGAGTGCACGCGCTATCCAAACATTCTAAAAGCCGGCTCTCGACTAGAGGTAACGGTACTCTAGGTGGTCTAGGGCATACGCTATGAGCAAGTAGAGAAGGCCATTTAGCCGCCATCTTCACGTGCACGAGGAAGACTCTAACGCGTATTGTGGAAGGTTGAGTCTAGCGCGTGACTGTAGGGTTGGGAGTGTTAAATTATGTTTTAAAATGTTGTACAATGAACGTTATTGATGGTGATCATTCAGAGTCATTTGTAAGGTTAGCTTTTTGCATGCGGATGTGGATTGCACAGTGGAGGCCAATTAATTTCACGGCAAAAACAGTCGACCCCTTTGTGCCCTCTTCGAAATTAAGATAGCAGGCTGGGAGAGAGTGGCGTATAAATTATACGCTCTTATCGCGGATTTCGAGCATCTTAACGTGAGATTTTCTTGTCCTCAGGGCTTTGTGAGGCAGGGAGATTATTAATTCCTACTAAGTAAAACTTTAATTGCAGTGAAATTATTATTGAACAATTGGACACCGAAACTAAGGAGGTCTATGGAGAAGACAGACATGCAAAGCATGCAAGGACAAAAAACTTCGAGGCTAACAACAGAAACTGAGGTTATGTAGTGACTACTGTTCCTACTGTAACATCGGGCGAGTAATACGACATCTAGTGCTCAAGTGGTGTGATAGAAACTACATCCAGCAATATTTCTGTCAACTTTGTCTTATAAATGTTGCTGCATGTGGTTCTAGATACGATGGAGGTTATCTAAGCAGCCGAGCAAGAAGCACATTGATTTAAATGAAATGCGTCGCTGTGAAAGTCTGAGAAAGTCGTCCGCCTCAATCTCAATCATCGTTGCGATCGGATGGCGGACAGATGGAGGTGCTTACTGTGCGCAGTGGGGTGGAGTGGGTGATGGGGTGGGGTCATATTTCCGCGGGCGACCACGCGATAGATGGCGCCGCTTGACGAATTCGGCGTCGTCGACCATCCAGAAGGAGCCGAAGTCGTCCTCGTAGCGCACAAAGCACTTGTGGAGCGAGAGATTGGTGCGTATCGCGTTCTACGCCGCCCACCGATACACACGTGACACACGCATAGTGTTTGGGCGGCGGGGCGCGACACAGAGAGAGAGTACCCAAGAAAGAGAAAGACACACAATCAAGTGCTGGTCACACATGGTAAGGCTGGCGGTCTCTCCCGGCCGTGGTGGCACGCGCGATTAGGCGTACCTTCCGCAGTCCTCAGCATCGCCATCGGCAGCAGGCAGGTTAGTAGGGCGCCTCGCTGCGGTTAGGTGGCAGTACTGAACCGGCCCTTAAGTCACGCACGCTCACAAGCAGACACACACGCATCACGAGCACACCACAAATGGTTAGTCACACGTTAAATACGCTCGGTTAGTATATAATATATAGAGAGTCAAAAAGTATGTATATATATATAAAAGTTTATCAAAAATAGTAAAAAGAGATATGTATAAAAATGGACGAAAAACACACACAATGTACACAAGATGTGAGAGACAGACAGGTGCGGGGAGGTTAGATATGGCGGGCGTCGTTGACGTACCCGACGACTGGTTGGGCCAGTGGCCCCGATGAGCATCGCTGCGGTCGCCGCTTGTAGAACTCCACCTCGTCCACGGTCCACACGGCCCCCTTAACGTTCTCCACGCGCATGAAACATTTGTGCAGCGAGAGGTTGTGGCGCACCGCGTTCTATGCAACAAAACAGCGCCGAATGAGCAACAGTGTGGTCCCTGGCTGCTGCTCTCCTTTGCGCGCCGCCGACGGCTACTTACCACCATCGGCATCCGGCAACAACGGCTTGAGATGGCCAGACCAGTGTGCAATGTGTGTGGTCCAACTCAAAAACTTGTTGCTAAGCTTCATAGAGGGCGCTTATAACCAACAATACCAACCATAACAATGGCCATAATCAAATACAACCTTACTTTCCTAGGTATTGAAGTGTTGAGCTTATAAGCGCCCTCTATGAGAATAACATAGTAACGTAATAACTCATAACAGAACCATAAAGGCATGCAAAATTATTCGATAACTAGCAAGAAGCGTTTCAGTTGTCTAGTTCGGGTTGGCCGGTCCGAAGTTGTGCGTGTGACTGTCTGACATTAAATACTTTACCACAGGTTCACATTCACAGCGCTTCATTAACGGGGCAAACACAGATTAGTAAAGGCTAGTTATACGCAGTACATGTAGAGGCCGCGCTCGGTTCAGTCATTCGTCGCTGGCAATGCCGAAGAGTGACGCGCGGCATTTACTACATGATCTTGAATCTGGTCGATCCTCAATATCATAGAATATACCACGAGCAATTTTAGATATAACCTCAAATAAGCTTACCTTCCATGTGGCAGCGTTGCGTCGGAAGTAACAGAATGTGTTCTGGAACCAGTTGTAGATCTCGTTGAGGGTTAACTGTTTGTCGGGCGACTCGATTATTGACTACAATAATTAAACGACAAATTCATGAGTTTTCCAAGCAACACTACGGTAAATTGAAGCTATGATACCTGTCTAATAAGCGACGCATATGTGAAAGGCGGCCTCACATCAGCATTCTTGTAGAATTCACGATTGCGCTGAATTTCTGTGAAATACAACATCAGCATTAATTGTTTATACAACAATTCATCAGAAGATAAGTCGTCGGTGGAATCACTCAAGGCGGCTTGACATAACAAATAATTATATATCCTATATACAATATTAATATTCCGCCATGTAAATAGTAGAAAATGGCGCTTATATATCTTGGATCACTACTACCTTGCTGTACATCAAGCCCAGCTCGTTCCAGCATATATGGTAATCCTGTCAAGTCGAGGGACGGCATGTAGGACAAGTACAGAGAAAATGAACTTAGCTTAACTCCTAACTCTTCAGTAGTAAGACTGAAGGATTAAGAGCAGATTTGAATGTGATTATCATTAATTAACAATGCCAGCGAATGCAAATACGCGGAGCACTTACCGCCGGCGAGGGAGAGAGCAGATTTGTCGCTGATGCGCCGCCGAATGGGCCCTGCGACATTGGTTTGATGCTGGTGGAGGACAGGCGAGCGCACGGTGACCAGACTGCTGAGTGACACCGACGGTTGAGATACCGCTGGTCCGGGCGTCAGTTTGGTAGCAGATGGTGTCGTCGTGCCGCCTCCACCGGGTTCGCCGTGGAGGTTCGGCTCGGGTGTACTCATCTGCTTAGCCAGATGCAGGTGATGCATCATAGCTTGCAAGCGGTCGCGCTCCTTCTGCAGCTGGAGCTCGAGCTGAGAGACCACCTGCATCTGTACGCGGGCCTGCGCCGTCGACCGGTCGTCCAGGATGTGCTCGGTGTTGAGATGCCTGAAGAAGTGCGGAAAGTGTGTAATCACAGTGTGTAGTATGCAAAGAACTTCGGCGGCGGGTACAAAAAAGGTGATGAATTCAAGAAAAAGCTCTAATTTCGCCGCGGCGTCCCATTAATATGCAAGGCTTTTGATTGCCGGGGTTTAAATGTTAATCCCTCGGGCGGGGCGTTGCGTTGCGTTATTACTTCCCGTCACCCGGTGAAATTACAAGAAGGGCGATACAGAGTTTTGCAGTAGACTATAGGGTACAGACTACAGTGTTTGGGCAATAGACTTGGGACTAAAGAGAACAAAATAGAAGGAATACGATAACCTAGAAAACAAGAGAAAGCGACGGGACTTACTTCATAAAAGTCGGTAAGTCGTCGCAGATGGCTTCGCAGCCGGGCCATTTGCACACGCCGTGTCCGTACAAATGGTGGACCCGATCAGGGGTGTTATTGGAAGCGCGGTCGGGCTTCTCATCGCCGATGGAATCTTCCCTACTTGTCCTCCCAGGTGTTAATGCACCTAATAATCCTAAAGGTTGCAAGGTGTTCAAAGGTTGAAACAAAGCTAAAAGTTGCAAAACATAACAGAAAACATCTGCCAAAGATAAGGGACCTACCGTTCAAGTCATTTGGAGTTTTATTATTTTGATGATCCCGGTCTGAATTGGAGTCTTTCCAAGGACTCATCACGTCTCGACTGGATAAACCTTAAAGAGCACATGAAATTGCAGGCATAGCAAAAATTAGATTGTACTACTTTGGTTTATATTGTGTGGTATAAGGTTTAAGTTTACCTGTCGGTTGTGGCAACATCAACGGCTGCATACCCATACCCTGATGGACCACATACTGCCTCTGAATTAGCTGTAGCTGCTGAATGAGCTGCTGTTGCTGGATGCTCAGCTGCTGTAGAGAGCCGGGCGCTTTCTTCTTGTCTCCACTCTGCAGTATGTGCGTCTGTTGGATGAGATTCAGCTGAAGCTGTTCCTGAATCTGCTGGATAGTCTGCTCCATCTGCTTTTTGCCAATCTCAGCCAGCTGGTGCTAATGAATAGGGATATTTGGTAATTGGACAAGTTCCATAAACACTTAACTAACCTGGTGCTGCTGCTGTTGCAGTAGCGTATGCTGCTTCATCAAGTTCTGTAGTTGTGAAGGGTTGAGCACGTGTTGTTGGAGCAGTTGCTGCATATGATGCAAGCCGGATACCGGCGAGGTCATCATTGGTGGATGACTTCCTACTTGAGCCTGGAGTTTCAAATAAAAAATATTAGGTTACATAATGTAAAATTTCGAATGGGTAGTTGGATGGTAGAGTACTTGAGAGACGGGAATGGCAGCATTGAGCGCCTTCTGCGTGTCGCAGGTGAGCGCCGCCGGCGGCGGCGAGTGGTCATGGTGACGGATGCCGGCGGCGTCCGAGCCGGGACTGGTGCTACCATTGCCCTTCACGTCACGGTCCTGGTCCCAGGCGCGCTCCAGCTCTAACTGCTGCTGCTGCTGCTGCTCCTTGAGGACCTTCTCTAGGGAGGCAGCCTGCTGAAGAAACAGCATATCGTCAACAAACATAACACACGCACGCTTGTTATTTATCGCTCATAAATCGTCCCGGGGGCTTCGCGTGCGCCACCGTGATATATGTGATTGATTCGGCGCGCGCGGCCCGGCTGCGAATGGCCCGCATTAGGACCTCGGAAGCCATACGTCTTGGCGCAATGGGGCGCTCATAATACCTGCGCCTGCATGCACACAACATCGCAGCGCGGAAGGTAAGCGACACGTTCCGCATGATTTATACGGACGTCCTGCGCTTAAACACTCCACTCTGCAAAAGCGACATGCTTTATGGGCACTCGACTAGGACTCCACTCAATTGAGACCCCGAGAAACCCGAAAGTTTCCAAGGAATGGAATACGAGATGAACGAATATATATATATATATATATATATAAAGACAGAGTAGGTATAAACGTAAATAAAGGTAGTCACTCGCCGTGGCAATGACTGCAAGGACTATAAAGTCGATCACCCATCGTTATCCTTAATTGAGCAGACGTCCCTCTGCCCGTTGCAAACGTTGCAAAGAACTGCTGCTGCTAATAAAGACACCCCGGGAGATAAAAACCAGACTCGATGCGAATATATGCAAGGTAGCGGAGCTAATCAAATAAGACGCTGGGAGGATTGTGTCTCAGAAACAGAGTAATGTAATGTAATAATACGCTATTGTACCCGGAACAAGTTTGCCGCATGTTGCTGACTTGCCGAGTTGCTGACTTGGTCCTGAGTTCCTGAAGGAAGAAGGATGTAGGATACACAAAATCTTGCGTTTGAGTTTGACTACGTTACGCTGTTTGCCAGCATCGCTAGCAGGAAGGGCCGACTACACTCCACTGTTTTCCGAATTAATGATTCAATATCAATTAGCGGTCGTGCTGAATTATATAATCGCAATCTAGCGCGCTGGGGAAATTGTATACCCCGATTGCACTCATGCATATTTCACCAGTAGCCACGGAATGAGGTTGTAGAGATGAAGAGAGAATATTTAATTCTTTGTGCAGTGTGCTCAGAATTAAAAATATAGCTTAACCTATAGTAGGACGAAGTAGGTTGCGGTCTGTTCCCATTTATAGATTTGAGTCACAGTGTGACTCAATTCTGTAAGTAGCTGTAGGTAATATGAATAGTGTTGTGATGGATTGGGGGCGGCAGGAGTCACGGATACGCGTAGGGGAGCGCTGTTTGTAAACAAGCAGGGTTGTTGTTCGGCCGCAGGGATGGCGCGCATCCCCTTGCGAGCGGCGCTAATGCGCTTAGTCAGGTGGCGGGCGTTCAGAAAAACTTCTAACTACCTTGTTTATTTCGTATGTGTTAAGTGGCTGTGATAGGAGGTGAGCAGTTTCAGTCGTAAGCGGAAATTGATAACAAATAATCTAGCAAACGGGTATCAGTAAGAGAGGAAATGTATTCCTGAAGAATGTAGCGACATCAAATGGAAAATTGTGGTGGTTGATTTTTATACAGAAAAAAGATGCAAATGACTGGCATTTGATTGCATATTTATGCCGTTCCAAGTTGAAAAATGTTTATTCAAAAGTCCTTTAGCTGGGAAAGTCAGCCCTGCATATTTTAAGGATAAAATTTATTAATCTTCAATTTAAACATGCCCACTAATATAATTTTTATTTTTTACCTTTTTGTATTGCATAGGCAACTAAATATTCAACCATATAGGCAACTCAATAATCACCTAAATTCAAATTTTATACGATAGGCAACCAAAACTACCACCCCGCGTTGTTTTCGCATTACACCGATGAAACATTGCGTCGTAAAGCAACACTTCGTATGCACCTCGCGCGCTGCGAAAAGAGACGCACGCCGCGGCTGCATATATCTCACATGCGGCCTGTTGTGGCGGCGCACTGCAATATTATTTCCATATTTTTCGCATAATGCGCGCGCCGTTATTTCACGCGACATCATGGTAATGCATTCGAACGGCTTATCATTCATTGCGGCGGCAGCGTCGGCAACTCTTTACGACGGCTACGGTAAATATTTGTTAGCCGCCCCCTCGCTCCGCATCAATGGAAATTTATATTTTATAACATTGCGTATATTATGGCATACGACGCAAAGTTGCGTCCGGAACTCGATCGTAAGTCATATATAAGTAAGTAGAAGAGTCTTGGAGAAAATACGCAGATATAACAAACAGTCCACAAAGAAACATAAAACACGCCGGATGAACTGCACAGGAGGGTGAGCAGGGCAGAACAATGAAATTAGACGCGCGTCGGCATAAAAAACTTCACTTCATTCGAATAATTTTAAGAAATGCAGGAGTATGTCTGCAGATGAATATGCAGGGTTGTTTTCTCTTCGGCTCATGGGTTCTTTATAAGGAGAAATTTAAATTTCTTTCTTTTTAAAATTCATTCATTTCATGTTGTAACAGTTGTAGCAGTTCTGACAGTTGCATAAAGAAGCTACCCAACTGTCCTCAATATTACACACAGTATTTCTGTTTTGTTTTCCTTAAATTTCGACACTTGTTCAATGTATAAATTATTTCGTAAAATATGTGAATATGTTCACCAACCCTAGCTGATTCCTGCTGTGTTGTGTGATTGCGTTGTTAGTGTTTCCTTTATTTGCAGCCTGATAAATGCTCATAATTTACGGGTCAAGCTGCCGAATTTCACACTTTACGACCGTCCACCGCTGGACGCACTTAACTGCATCGTTGGCAGCGCCGGCGGCGAAGGGAATTTATGACTGCGTCCCACCGCTGCCGGCGACAGCCGTCATTTATACAACTTGCTTATCGAGACTTGCAAAGTGTTCGACTGTGCACATTCATAACCAAATATTAATTGCTGCTAATTGCTATTTTAAATTATGTGCGCATGTGTCACACTAGATTAATTTACTTCTGATTAATTTACATGTGAACCATTATAGGTTCTTATAAATTATATTATTTATCATTATTGCTTTCATTTTTTTTCCATTCTGCGATTATTTTTTAAATTTCAGACTTGTAACTTCCGTAAACCAATTTTCAATTTTAGATTTTATAGTAAAATGTTACAACACGTGTTGTGTGTTTACTATATCAACTTGCACGTATGTTGTTTGCTATTTAGTGGGACAAACGATGGATGTTTGTACTAGGACAGGCGCGTAAAGCGGAGGCGGCGATAGAATGCATTCCTGCAGGCGGCGTCTGTCGTCATGCCGTCGTGGAAACTCGGCAATTGGGGCGCTGTTGATGTGTTGTTGTGTTGTGATGCCGCGTGTTGCGTGTACAAACGCGGATGAGGGTTGGTTGCGGGGTTTTGCCGCCGCCGCCGCTCAGTTGCGCGTCGGACGCCGGAGTGTAAGCGTCGCGACGCTAAACAAACACGGAATGCGCGTTAAACACGTAAACAACAATAATACAATATGGGGAATAACCAAACCAATGAAAAGAACATCAGTTTATCACATAATTGCTTTAAGTTAATAAAATGCATTGACTTAAAATAGGTATTTTATTTTATTTTCTCAGTTGAATTTATATTTCAGTGAATTGAGTAGTTTATTTAATTTATAGCGGCCGCACCAGGGAAATAATACTTTCGCAGTGGGCTTACGTGTGGATCCTTTGCATTCAAAAGATGTGAGAAAATAATCTCGCCGCCGCCACACTATGAACACAACACCCAGCAACACACCCGATGCAGCAACACACCAGCCATGGCGGAACGGTCTTCACATTGATTTAGTTAGGTCGCACTCGGGCGCGCAATATTTCGCGTTTATTGACGCAAATCGCGATGTGATCCGCGACGCAGTTGCCGTTGTTGTCTGGGCGCAAAATACCTGAGCAAAGGAGGCCAGCATCCGCGTTTCGCAGTACTTCATAGGTGCGGGGCGATTGGCACAACACTCACAGCACAACACCTAAACACAACTAAACACATAAATGGTAACAGCGTCTATTAATTATTTCTTTTTCGCTAGAAAGAACAAGAGTTAGTTGTGTTGTTGCGCAAAAAGGGTCATCGGCGTCGGCGGCGGCGGTGGGCGACGTATGGGCGCGCGGCGAAGGCGGGGCGGCGCGCGCGCATGCAGTTTGTGTTGTTTGCGTGTATATGTATATACACAAGCGGGTATAGCGGCGGCGGCGATAGTGTGTAGCGGCGGCGGCGGCAGGGCCGGTCACGGCGGCGATTCGCCCTGCGCGCAACCATCGACACCTCTCACCCGCGCCCGCCGCCAAACAGCCTCCCACCCTGCGTCTGCTTACGTTTACGCCCGCTCAAGACGTTTACATATCAAGCATCCCCTCTCCCAGCCTCCTCCGCCGCTGCTGCCGCCGCCACTGCTGCCTCCGCTGGCAAACAATAATCGCGCGCCCGATGAAAATAATACAAGAAAGATGTATGCGCGCAAAATATATCATGCTATTTCTGCAGCCCCTGGGCACCATTCTGACTCTACTTCTAAACTTGGAATATTTAAAATTACATTTTGCAATAAGGATGAGTGATGGGTACAACAAAAAAGTAGAACAAAATAACTTAAGTATAGTTAACAGTTAACCCATATTTAGCAGGATTCTCCCCTGCTATCTGCGCTCATCCCCTAATTCTAAGTTACGCACGAATTCAATTCACCATTTCCCTTCTCGCTATAGTAGCATAACAGCCAGCAGTCCTGCTACAGCATACATCGTTTGTCCTCGTGCCATTATTCTGTATTCTTTATGCCCAGCCCCACCGACAATGACGGCCGATGGCGATTGGTATATGGATATTGCTTATCGGCTCGCGCCGCAGCGGGCACCTGCCACCGCTGAGATATTTTACGGTAAAGTTATAATACGCCGTCCCCGGCGCGATTGTTATGCGAGCGCGCGGATATATCTCTCGAACTCCTGTGCGCTCTGATTTTTATTGAATATGTCGCTGCAGTTTCGCGCGCGGATGTCGTAACTCGCGAAGGGGGTGACAGACTGGAATGGGTGCGTAGGGGTGAAAGTGCGTCTTATTGAATGCGACGCATAACACAAGTTATATAACGCTTTGAAATTGCGCAGGATTTGAGTCAAAAAGCTGAATTGCAAAAAGAAGCGGGAAGAGCAATAGTTTGCTGAAGTGATTTTCAAATGATAGGTTAGTTTGTATGTCTATACTACATACAAACTAACCTATCATAAGTAGTAAGTAGCCATCTATGAATGGCTAAAATATATTTTTTTATTAGGGTAAAGTGGGGAATACGGACATACGAAGAAAACGGACCAGTCGCTGAATCTTTCATTCTTTTGACGTGGTTGATTTGGAAAAATTCAAGGAGTGCCGAACGGAATTTTATAACGGCATATGAAATCTTGACGAATTTGGATAATAATAGTGATATTCAAAAATTATATTACGAAAGCAAAAATAAATGCCTTTCAAATGTTATAAAAGTAAATACAATGCATACAAAGAACTATATTTACGAACTGTCCCCATTATGCAGGCTGCATTTCTTTGTTGCATTGCAAGGCTGATTCTTTGAATCAAATTAATAGCTAGACAATAAATAAAAATGGTGCGTACATTACAGAGTCTCAATAATTACATTGTGCCATAATCTGGGGCTAATTAATTGGAGCAGAATAAAATATGTAGAATTTTTTCAAAAAGAGTGCATGTCAAAACTTTAGTTGGTTTTTACAGAATACATTAAGGAAAAGTAAGGATGTTTTGAATAGAATCTTACGGCAGTCCATTGGGAGGATTGGTAAATTCTATTTTTTTATAATACGAAAACTACTGAACTACTGAAGTAGGCTTCTTGCTACATTCGCCTCTATGCAATTTTAATAGCAGAGGCTTTAGATGCTTGCAGCAAATGTTTTACGACCTGTCAAATAAATTAGCACACTTATTCAGTCGCCGTGAGTGAGTTCAGATAACTAGGAAACAAGTAAATTCAAGGATTCCATTTGCCTGTGTAATTCTATATTCGTTATTTTCATTAATTTATTCTGCAAAAATCAGCTGAGGTTTTGAGCTGCACATTTTTTGTAAAAATTCTATATATTTTTAAGATTCTCTCATCAATACTACTGAACTACTGAACTACCTGCTACATTCGCTTCTATGCAATTTTTAGCAGCGGCTTTAGATGCTTGCATCAAAGGTTTTACGACCTGTCAAATAAATTTGCACACTCATTCAGTCGCCGTGAGTGAGTTCAGATAACTAGGAAATAAGCAAATTCAAGGATTCCGTTTGCCTGTGTAATTCTATATTCGTTATTTTTATTAATTTATTCTGCAAAAACCAGCTGAGGTTTTGAGCTGCACTCTTTTTGTAAA
>JAODVP010000004.1:506084-522190 GCA_025400035.1 Tetradonia laticeps
TAGCGAACCTAATGGGCAGAAAAGTGGAGTTTTCGGATTTTTCCCTTTATATGCATATCAAACTTTACCTCCATGCCAAATTTCAACGCGCTGCCTAGTCGGGAAGTGCGTCTTCATTTATGATGACGATTATTTTATGGACAAAATTGCAGATTTTGAACTTCGCGAGATTGCAACACGCACGTTTTAAATTTGCAAGCTGCAAAGTATTTGGAACCGGACATATAAGATCACGATTTATACCGTGAGGTGTAAACAGTAAATATATTGCAGGCACACTATGATAATACTACAAACCGGGCAAGGTTGGTGTATTACATGTGGTTTCACTTCTATGTTTCTACGTCATTTGTTGGCTAGTGATAACCCTAAAATGTCAATCACTTCGTACTTCGTCAAGGCCAAGTGAGGCCACCTATGATACATCACGAATACTTTTTTCTCAGGCTAGGGAACCAACAAATATTTCATAATATCACTATTCTCGAAAAAATTCCCTGTATAAATACATTTCCACTCGAATGAATAAATAAATTCAAGTCCAAAAGTTGCTGGCCGCGTTGCAATATCCAGAGATATTCATCTCGACAGGAAGCCAATATAAGAAATAGTGTGCGACATATGCAGACGGCCCGCGTCTGTAATATTCACGAGCCAGTGGCCCAACAAATAATCGACACTACGCCCGCTCCCTGCCGCCCCCTTCCCTTGGTCCCCTGCAATGTCAACGAAGAAATAAAAGCAATTTCGCAGATACAATCTTTTCATTTTTCTTGCCACCTCTGATTCTCTGACTCTGAGCTACACCCTTGGCAACCGTAGTAAGTCTTGTCCAACGCAAATATTCCCTTCATCAAGGTGCCTGTTGGACGGGTTGTTGCTTGTTTTATCAAGTTTCGGGCGTGATTTGTGGCGCAATTAAACGGCGAAGGGTCAAATCAGTGCCCCAATGGCATTTAAATTATTTTCGATTAAACGAGTGCTGATGGCTGCGTTGCTTCTTCTTCTCCGGCGCTGTTGAGGTTTTTGCCGTCCTTAACAATTTGCGCCCCTCACGCTGGCAGGCCATTAGTCCGACTGCTGGTCAGTTCACCGCAAAGGACGCGCGCGGATGGAGGATGGCCGCCTGCTGACGCTGCAAGACTGCGACGACGATTTGCGGTCGACACCCCTCATTATCATACCAGCACATACGAGCACATATTATTCCGGGCGTTTTTATTATCGATCTGCGCGTAAGAGAATCACCGCCCCCACGCCCTGCACCCAGCACCCGCTACACACCACCCTCGCGATGTGGAGCAGAGAATCAAATTTTAATATTATTGGAGCGGAGTCAAGTGCATACGTAACGAAGCCGCGGCGTGGCTGCGGCGGCGACACGTGAGAGGGTGAATTCGCGCCGCCGCCGCCAAGGTATATAAACAGTAGTTATGATAAATATGCACGGCTGAGGCGAGGCATGCGGTGATGCAGAGGAGCGCACGTCGCATGCGACTGCGGCGGCGGCATTATGGTGGAAGACAAATATTTGGCCTCGGTCGCGCTGGGAACCACCATTGTCATAACAGTAAGACAATGCTCGCTGTATCTCATTTTTCATCTGGCCGATCTTTATAATCTGTATTTGCATCAGCTTGTAGCGATCTAATAATAACTCTGGGGAACGGCAGCCGGCGTCCATATCGCTGCGAGATATGCAACGAGATTCTTCAATTAAAACTTGTGTTTATTTAGTATTCGTCGAGCGCGGGCCGCGATGAGAGATGTTTAACCGAAATAATGGGAGACAGTGACCGGAAGCGGCGGCGGCGGCGGCTGTTTCTTGTTTACCACCACCGGCATCCGCATGCAGGCGAGCATAAAACAGATAAAACGCGCGGTGTGTACATAATTTGCGTTCCGCCTCATTCTCTTTACGCTCTTTATGCTGTAGGATTGCGAAAGCGCGAATCCCGAGAAATCCGAATCACTAAGAGGAATCAACCCCTCGTCGCGATTAAATTACATTAAATAAACACATGGTTTTAAATGAAAACTAAATGGAAAGTAAAAGTTACGGCGACCAACGATGATGATGGTTGATATATTTGGTCAAGCAGTCCAACAAAAAATCACCAGTACTGAAATTCTCTAGGATTACTTGATTATGGTCCTTCGTCACCTGTCAGTTGGCCTAGATTAGACCACCCTTCACACAAACACATAAGCGCATAAGGCCACTATCAGCAAGATTTCGGTTTCGTTCGATTTCTTTTGAGTTCGTTCGCTATTTGTGTTTTAACGTCTTCAACTTGGAAAAGTATCATCGGCAACAAAACCAACGATAAACTCAATACAAAAAGAAATGTTAATGAATAGAGCGAACCATACATACAATGAAATATGTAATTCTAATTTGAATTTTTACGTATTGGAAGATTTTAGGATATTGTACGAGAGATCAGGTTACACTACGTATCACTAAAGAAGAAACTCAATTATCACATGATTTTGCTATTAATTATGCATTAAAATTAATTAAATAATTTTAATCTCCCGAGGGGTGGTGTAAGTTGTTTAATTTGGTAGCACAACAGCTGGGGGACACCGCGCATAGTCCTCGTGGGTCCTTGCGAAAACATAAATACTTTTAATTGTATATCGAAATTAAAAGTAAATACGCTTGTTGTCTTTGCTTTTCTTTTCCGAGTTCCCCAGAGAGTTTCCTTGCGGTTTCAGTAAACCGTCAATCGCCTACCCTACGTACCATCCTGCTTCTACTCCTTGTAGCATAGTGTCTATTGTCCTATAGACTGATATGAGTGATCCTCTACTGAATTCCACAACTGCCCAAATAAACAACCGACTAAAGACTAGAAACCAAAGAATACGAATTCAGAACTGAGAACCCAAAGCTGAGGGAACATCACCTACAGAAGATGGGATTGCTGTGCTGTTTAATTCATACTCGTACCTCATACACACATAGATAATGTGCCTCGCTAACAATGCGATAAGTTGGAGGCAAACAGAGTAAAGTCTTGCAAGAAGCTTGCGCAACGCAAACAACGATATAATTATACATTGTTGACGCATCTCTCTCTTCGCGTATACGGAGACGGGAGGCGGGCAGTTGGCTGGCGTGGCAGACTAATTAAGCTAAAAACCAACCCGGACTGCTTGTCGGAGCCGCATGGCTCGTTTATTATTTTCTCAGGGATGAACACGCCGAACGCGAGGGATGAACAGTTGTCCGATATTTATTTGTTTACGCCCTGTGGGACATTATTATGGTTATTGCACTGATTCACTGATTTGCTGACATTCAGTGACATTAACCGAAATAAATGCAAAGAGGTGGTGCGGTCTCCGTGCCCGACACGGACGATATGGACAAAGAGTCATTTTTTAGATGCAGTCAAGACAAATTCACCGCCATTTGCAGGGCGAGGGCGAACACGCGCTAAAAGCGAGCCAAATCGCTGCGAATATATCAAAGCATGTGTGACCTCTCCCTTGGCAACTGCCAGAGAGAGCAGAAAAAAAAAACACGCACAGTAAGGAAAAACACGAATGATCTATCAATGTTTTTTTGCGCACGCGAATTAGGCTGAGCGAACTGAGCGAATTAACGCCAAGTGCGCGGCGCAGCGAGTTTATTTCTATAACAAAAAGACAATGGGCTCGGGCGCGGTATTTGTTTTACAGATGGATCTCGAAACCCAACACAAACAAGGCGCCCCCGGCGCGAGGCGGTTAGGGAAATGCCGGGCTAATCCACTGCCAGCGCCAAGTAAGCTGACTCACCCCCTGCCGCCGCCGGACGCTGACGTACTGCAACAACAACGAGCAAGACGAGATCGGCGATCGAATTCGGGACGAAGACGAGATGGACGTTCATGGGATTTAATCAAATGGCTTGTGTACACAATGCGCAATGTGCATTGCTGGACAGCGACGTCAAAACAACTTGCGAGGAAAATATTCACTAGTAGCTCACCGACAAACAAAATGTAATTGTAAAGGAGTTTCAATCGATTGAATATTAAACCTTAAGACTCATATCCTAACTATATATCACAATGTATTAGTAATTTCAGTTATCAGCTATATCTGTTGTTATCATATGGCGATGCCAATAGGGTATCATCACATTCGCACCCCCGAATACTCCGAAAGCATTTAAAATTTGACACTTTTCCGATCAAGCAAATCGCAACAAAGAAATATTACCTCGAATTTTTTCTCTTCTTCGTGCACATTCACGTGTGCGGCAGAAAACTGCAGACTCAGTGGGAAATGCTCGCACTCTCGCGCCGCCAACCATCCGTGGAAATCTCATCTGCATTCGTGAATGCGATGAATACTTTATATTTACCGTTGGCGCTGATTGTGCGCGGAATTTGTTTTGGAAAAAGCGTGCAGGCGACTGTGAAAGCAATTAAATAGGGTATTGTTTACAAAAGTGTGGCGCGCACTCGATATGCGATTCGGCTTCTCGAAGGGAGCGCCCGCCGAGGGTTTGGAGGGGGGAGGGGGCGCAGGGCACATCTCGCCGACGTTAGGAAAACACGCGCGCGCGCTCCATCGAACGAGCGTATAAATATTCGCCTCGCTCGTGCATCCATTTATCTAGATAACGTCGTATAATAACGTCGAATGGCGGATTCGTCGTTGCACGCATTAATAGCTACTATAGACACACACATGCATACAACCCCCACCCGCCTAGAGTCTAATCCTGCTAAGACCTCGCGAGGTAGCAAATTCGAATTCGACGAGGAATGCAAATGCAACGCGAATTATTAGCTGTTTGTGCCTCTTTCTACTACTTCTTCTCGTACATTCTAGCTGATTGTAACATCCCACATCGCACATACAGCTCGTGAGATGTTTACCTCGGCAGTGGTGAGAGGCGAGGGCAGTGCTATTTCAAGCAGAATAAACACATGGCTGTTTTCTTTGTTCCGGCAAACTAAACAGCGGGAGGTATCCAAACAGGCCGGTGTCGAAATTCAATTTGGTCTTTGCCATTCCCCCACGGTCCGAGACGACACAACCTCAATACGTCAACAGTGGGCCGGAGTCGCCAATCAAATTATGATCACTTTTATTTTGCATGCCGGCGAAATTACTTCCGCGCCATTCCTCAGCATCGCATCTCCCAGTTGAAAGAAAATTGAACGTTGAAAGAAAACAGAAAGGGTCAAAAATGCAACGTGTTCGGAAATTATTTGCTTATTTTTCATTCAAAGTGGATTACGCGGGATGAAAGCATCGAGGGGTTGGTGGCTGCAGCAGGAAAGGGAAAAACTGCACGCGACGCTATCGACGGCCGTTCCATTTATGAAATGTATCGCGTAATGACGCGCAGATGAGATGAGATGCAAATTCGTCGCATGCAATAACACTAACTAAGGCTGTGAGCTTTTTAACGCCATCATGACGGTTGCAGGAACGATTACGAATGGGGTGGCGCGCGCGCTCACGGGAGTGGAACCGGTCGGGAGTGTGAAGTGGCGTCTAAATGGACTCTCGAGTGGCGATTTAAGCCGCCATTGACCGCCCCCGAGTCACTTATGCATGCGGGCCGCGAAAGACATTTCGACCACTCCGCATCACGCAGACCATTACGACGGCATCTAACATCATCAAGAACTTGGCCGTTTTATTGGCAGAATTTTTATGTTCCTAATCCGGCCCCTGTCTCGTATTAAAATAATAAGCGAAATTGAATTTGCGGGAAGTTCTGTTTTTAATTTAAAACTCCGTCGCTGACGGGAACTTCACCGAATTCGCGTTATATTTAAAAACGGCGTTTTAATTTCATCTACGCATTTGGGCATTTCCAAGCACAAGGTGCGAAATGAGCATATGGCACCTGGCATTCGTTACTCGGCCTTAATTAAAGCGACGCCCTCGAAAACAAAGAATTAGCTGCGTTTCTAATTACGTGCCGGGCGCGAAAATATCTTAATTTCGCGCGCGGCGAAAAACTTTATCGAACGCATCTATCACGCAGAACGAGCCGGCAGCAGGAGTTAAATTATAGTTCGTTTCTGCGATTCCGGCGCCTTTCAATGCGAGGAGGGTGCGAGCGGAGGCGGCGCACAGATCAAGCAACATTCATCCTAAAACCCTAGTCAGTTGGTGGTGGTGCTGAGTTGGTGAAAAGAAAAAGTAAACTGGAATAACACGCATATATTTTCGCAAGGAGGAGATGAAGGGGGGTACATCTAAACAGAAAGTGTCTCACTTTATATTGGAGACAGCTGGTTGGAAACTCTTTCAATTAAGATGAAAAATCCGAATGCATTAGTACGGAGTGAGGAGTGAAGAGTAAGGAGTGAGGAGTGATGAGGAATGTTAGGGGACCCTGAACAAGTACCGATCCTTGATTAGGAACGACCATCCTTCCTTTTATTCCTTACTACTACCATTCACTTTGAATATTATATAAAATTGTATTTTATTGCACTTTATTTTTATTATAAACAACAATATGTAATATATAATACTTACTTGTTCGACATCTTCCGATTGGATCCCATCGTTGGGCGTCGTGGCTGCAGATGGTCTCTGGGACGTGGACAAGTTGATGGCACCATCACCATCTACGTCCTGGTCCATAATGCCATCATCCTGTAATACAACCAACAACGTTAGAATATGCAAAATGGCAAAATTAATGGACTCGCATTAAATCCAGCTAAATGAATTTTTTACGGGGAGGTTCGAGGTGATGAGGTGAATGGGATGAGTGTCCGTGGCGATATACTAATTTTATTTTACAACCGCTGGTAAAACACGCCATATCTGTGAAATCCCAACACGGTGTTTAGGAAGAATATACTCGCATGATTTTATCGCTCTCCGGACACTCGTCCCGGGATAAACTCCCTCAGCACCCTGGCCGGCGGGTCCTTAGCCTAATGCGCTTTTTACGGCTTCGCGTTGGCCAGCCAAGCGGCCAGATATGGTCATTCACACACCCGCCAACGGAATAAATGCAACGATAAGAATGGTAAAAAAATGTACTGCTAAACGATGTCTACTAAGCCAAGCTAACTCAAACTAAACTAAGCTAAACTAAACTAAGTGAAGTTAAATAAAGTGCTTTAAATCAATCTCAACTCATATTTTCTCTTCCTGCTTATCCTGGACACATCAACTTCCTCATATCTTCTGTGAAACCTGATAAATTGATACGAGTACGCCCGAGACAAATCCATACAAATGTGGTCAAACCCGGCCCGCCACAGATAACCACATTTATTCCTTTTAGGAAGGATAATCTGACTTCGCGCTAAATAGTCCGTTGGCTGTTTGTCGCGCGACCATCCCTCGGACATGCTTTGAATCGTCTGATCCGCTCCGATGCGGTTGTTAATAACACAAGTCCGGCTGGACAAAGGACAAAGCGTCGTGATCCGGCTATCGATGCAGACGTCCGCGCGGCGCCGCCGCTAAAAGAGATAAATAACGGCAAGTGGACGGGAAAGGTGCACCGAGAGCTTTAGGATACAACTCACGAGGGGTAGGCAACCTGCAGTAAAGCACCCTCATTTCTCAACACTACAATAGTGCTGCCGCGTTCACTTCAGGACCATTACGATGTGGAATTAAATTAGTGATATCACGGACTGACCAATTGCTGCGGGGGATAGGAGGAATGATGTTTGAAAATAACATAACCTTGCTGTAAAGGAAGAAATAGGTTCGCAGTAAGAGAAAGAAAGTAAATGAAGAAAAACGCATTCAACATTGTATCGTCACGTTGTTTACAACTTTTCTTACCGTCAGCTTGCAGCGTTATTCCACACGCCCTCGATATTCATGTTATTCATTTCCTAAGCGCCCACATGCCACCCGGCCACACCATGTTGCGCGTTTTGTTGCCGTTTGCAGCCCTGCTTGACTAGCGATGTGCGAGATTCCCACCGCAGTATCTGCCGCGTTTAATATCAAAGACATCCGTCGATGTGCTAAGCTGTGCTTATTTGCTCGCATCAGCATGTTCTTCTTCCAACCACCCGCGCCTACTAAATCACTTCGTGTCAGCTTGATGTAATAACCGAAATCAGGACTCGCTCCTAATTGCGCATCGCGGTTAGAAGATATTCCTACACAGTGAACAGTGAATAGTACTTATTAATTGAATACGAATACATATTCATTTTTAAAGTAGAAAAAACTTTTGCTTATCAATCGCGCTCATAAATATTTTAATATTTCCGTATTTTTCGATCGAGCGGGGAAAAACGGAGCACGTCTCGAAAGTTTAAATGGCGTGCGTAAACGAAGCGGAAGCAACGATTCCGTGCGGATTTTTGCCACCGCTCCTTATAGCACGCACTTTGCTGCCGCCCTCGCATCTCAGCTTGGCACACAATATAAATTTCATTATGAATGCGTTGCACGTAGGCAATATTTTTAAAAATAGCGGCGCGTTATTTTGCTATAAAAAGCGCCATAATCATGCCATCATCCCCTAATTTAGCCGCCCTTGCAGCCGATACAGGATAGCCGCGATAATTTGATTTTTATTTACGCGAAGCGTACCTCGCGCAATTACTACGTGCCGCATTCCAGAGTGGCGATGGCGAAGGATGCGCAGGACCACATCTCTGTGTCTCCGTGGGCGGCTTTTGCATATTTATAAGGGAGTTATTTTTTTCGCAATTGCTTGTTTCCGCGCGGTGGCGAAGAACTTTAATGACTTTTACTGTTTGTTAAATCTCTGCTAGGGGATGTGTCTTCAAGGGTGACCTCAAACAGGAGAAGATAGACCGTGAGGAGAGATCTATTACGTATCAGCTAAATATTGTATAGTGACCTGGTTTTTCTGATATTTTAGATAAAGATGCACGATTAGGGGTGAAATACACTTGATTCCCGATAATTCGGAACTGACGAGGCAAGCGCAAGAATTCTATTTACCGATAGGTTTCAAGTCTAGTAAAGTGGGGGAACTTGGGAGGCCTTTTTAAAAATATTCGTCACCACTTGATTTTAAGTCTAAAAATTCTTTTTTTTACCTAGTTTAAACATCTGACTACATCATATAGAAATTTCTGGTTTTTTACTGTACAATAAAACCAAAAATAATGCATTTTTCCAAAACGTGAAATTAAATTTCTTTATTGATAAAATGAACATTGTTGAATAATTAGGAACTGTAATATTGATGGTTTTACAATAAGATAATATTTTAAACAGACAACCTTGAAGTACAGTTAGTCTTGCTAGTCCACTAAAACGTATTGCCCACACCGCCGTTCAGCACCGAGTGGTCCACACAACTCGAATACGAATTCTAGAAACTACAATTCATCTGTAATGAAAATAACTGATAACTTCATTAAATTCTTTTGAATTCTCATTGAATTCGGCATCGGGAGACCTTAAACTACATTGGTCATTCAAAATCCACCGCCATAAGTGCGTTATTATTGCTGTAGCAGAATTCTACATTGCGAAAAAATAATTATTAAGGCTCCAGAACTTGTGTGCTGGTATAAAATACCATTCTGCACGCCTATGAATTTTTTTCAAATCAACCAGGCGAAGGAAACGAAAGATATAGCGACTGTCCCTTGTTAACCGTTATGTCAGCGTTCCTTCATCTTACTGTATTAAAAAGTTAGATTTATTTAGAGGAATAGAAAATGTTTAAATAACTGAGAGTCTATTTGAATTATATTTTTAAGGCAATTCAGCGGAATTAACTATGGAGAGTCGACTTTACTGCGAATGGGTTTAATGCAAAAAGAATTCGTAAATTTAATAATTCATCGTTCAGTATAGAGATTATTAGTAAAAGGGAGCCATACGTTTCTGGAATGAAAATACTCGGACAACATTCGTGATCAATCCCGGAAAGGGTGTGAGCAGAGTTCTGGTTAACCCTGTATATTTTAGAAAATATATATTGTTACAAATTACAATCACATTTACCTTATTTATATTATGCGGATATTTTCTTGATCATTAAGAAAATATCTTGTGGTTTTAAATGCCAAAATATTTTCCAAGTAAACATTCAAAGTGACCAGCGCTTCTACTCCTTTCGTTGCATGTTATTAGTAAACTACTACCCTGAGATGATACATGGGGATTTAATTTAAAAATAAGATTTACCACCAAAATAATGTGGAGTAGCTTTTATTAATGTTCATTGGAATATACATCAATTGAAACATAATATTAAAGCATGACTTACTTGCGCCTTCACCCTATCTACAATATTTTATTGTCAATTTTGTTCTTTATTGAGATTATTACTGTGGATTTAAATATAATTTAGGTGCAAGTTAGTAGACAAAATGCACCATGTTTTTATTAAGAGTGAGGTATATGCCAAAGTTAGTCACTTTATTGTCATCTTTTTGAATACTCATAAAAACGTCCTTGTAAGATGCATAAATCTAATCTGTATAATTTTAAGCCTGAAAATTATAATACGTATTGTGCGCCCTGGTGTACAGTGCACAGGGTGGTTTTTGGCCTTGAAATTGTGATTTAATAATATCCTTGGCGTAGTAATGGTCGAGTTTTCTAATCGTTATCCAAGTTCCTTCAAAACGGAAATATTAATTTCTTTATTACATATTATTAAATTAAATTATTTGACCATCATTGTCATTTTACAGGCGATTTTTCGGTTTACAAGTGTCCACTATACGCCGAGATATACGGTAATTATATGTGAAATTGTAACTACAAGCCTTCTTTCAATGTTCATATATTATATTATATTATAGTATCATTTTAACTCCGATCGGTCTTTTTAAAATGTTTTTATGTATGTATGTAAATATAAATATAATTTAAGAACATTAAACTTATTAGATTTAAAAGTCAACTTCGACATAAATATCACACATGCTAAAATCGTCGTGTGCAAGTTAGTAGGCAAAATGCACCACGTTTTTGAGGACGAGTGAGTTAGTTGGTGTCTCTGATAGAAGCTCATAAACTGATCCTGATTATGCGGACTTTACACTGGCGGGTTACTTGTATGGCTCAATTGTGCACATATATAATTGTTTTGTATTGTCGATTAGTTTCAGTACGACTGATGTATACGTCGTAGTTGACCTAAAAATTATTTTCATCTTTTTGTACTTACATAAAAAAACTGATTATTGACCCTTTTTAAGGTATTCGATAGCTTCCGAACTTTTAGGTAAACTTTCAAGCTCCATAACCATAGATCTAATCAATACAAAAATACGTTATTATACATTATAATTAATGAAATTTCGTACTCCAATATTATTTAGGTTCAAATGATTAATGAAAAGATATCCTATGACTGGGAATCGAACCGCAGATGAGTGCATTGGTTCTGCTGGGCAATAGCCTTTGAGCTATCATAGACTTATATCTTAATCATTAATAATTCTAACACATACATGATATATTAAAAGTCAGTCATTTTATTGTAAGTTTTCTATTTGGTCCTCAAGTCTTGAGAAGTTAGAAACCGCAGATTTGGGGTTTAGTCGCTGTAGGTCATACACACATATCTAAATCAAAATGTAATAAAAAACGTTATACTTTGTCAGAATGCTAAATATGAAATATCCAATTATATTTGCTTCCCTAGTTATTCTAGAATAAAAGTGTAAATGTTTTTTTTTTTTTTTTTGAAAAAACAATCTGCACCCAAACATACATTCCTCCTCTATTTTTCTGAAGTCGGAAAATCTATGCATGCGATTGGATTCAATCTGTAGCTATTCAAAAATATCGAAAGTTTCAAATGATAATGCAGAAAATTAAAACCCGGATATAAATTAAGCAAAACAAAAAAGTACAGCAATGAAGCAATGAAACTAGAATGAAAAGATCTCAAGATCACGGCGACCCGTTCGATTTGCATTCATCGCGCGACCCTCGTCGGCGAGGGTAGCACGCAATTATGGGACGTTACACTCGCGAGACTGGAATGAATCGCGAGGGGTGCTAATTATAAACCGCCGCCAATTGCAATTCATCTCAAACGCAACTCAAATAAATTCGTCCGCCAATTCTTACCAAAAACTCCTTACTGTAGTTAATTTAGCCTACTGAAACTTACAACACTCTGTGTGAATATTCTTTCAACAATTGTGCGATTGCAAGACTTGACAAATAATTTCTATTTCTTGAAATTAGGTACCCCGGCAAATTCGTGCAGACATGAAATAAAACAGCCCATCCTGACGGGTATTTATTGCTGCTACGTTTTCGCTGATAACGCAAGCCAAATTCTCACTGAGCCCAAGACAAGTAGCCGAGGCAAAAAAGACAGAGGTAAAAATCGCTGTCACCCAGCGAGGGTGCGAGTATCGACCGCGTTTCCGATGCTTCCCAATCAGAGATTCTCATCGACGCCTGAGAGAAAACAGGCAGCGGCCAAGAATTAGCATGCAGGCAATGTTCGATTGACACTGATTCGCAATGAAGCTATAGAAGCAGCAGAAAGTAAAAAATTCATCTCACAATCCTCGCAATCTAATTCTCATACCGCAATATCATCTCTACTATTTGTATTACAAATTTTTCAATCCTAATTTTACTTAGCTCTTTGTAGCGTAAACAGAAAATCTACTATAGTAAATACATCCCAATGAGTTTCTGTAGGTTTTAGCGTAGCTTAGGTGGGTATTGCGAGCGGAAACACTTTCCGGATGCATCTCACATCAACCGGAAGTTACGATGGAAGTTTGATTGTTTTGGCGAGGCGTCGTGACATATGGCGCGCGCAGTTTGCCATTGGCGCGCTGTGGGGCGGATGCCACCCACGCAGCTGCAAATATGCAGCCGTTATGTACTACATAATACGAGCTAATGCGACGGCGGCGGCGCGCATTTTATTTGTCTATTTTGCAACAATGTCCTGGTGTACAGGCGCGGCCGGGGCGAGGCCCGCAGATGCGGCTGTCGGTTGTACATAGCGGCGCGAGTTGCGCAGCGCACAGCACAATATGTACAACGGTGTGGGCGGCGGGCGCAGCGCCTTTTATTTTTGTTGTTGCCGCCGGCGTGTGCGGCAATGTTTGTGTGTTGCGCGGCGCGCGCGGCTCTCGCGGATCCGCGGCTGCCGGCGATTGGGCGGTTCGCGAACTCCTCGTGCCAACCAGGTGGCGGCTGCGCGATCTTCCACCACGCCTACGCTGTCCTGCAGCGGTCAGGCTGCGCTCTCGACGCTGCTGTTGGCAATGTTAACAATGTTGGCACTTCTATACAACGTCGTTTGCTTGCAATGCGTCAGCTGTTGTGGTAAAAGATTGAAATTGGCATTGGCGAATTGTATTGCTTAAAATTATAACAATTATTACACATAAAGGATTCTATATTGTTTGTTGTAGATTAGAAATAACTAGTAATACGTTAAATCAGTTGTTTTTAATATAGATTTAATAGAAATGGTATATGCCCGGCGCCTCCACTCTATTCTATACATTAACCCTCAGCGCCTCCACCACAATTTTCCTCTCAATTTGCTTATCACTAAACAACATAAAAAAGCTTACAATCCCTATTTATATTTTTAAAAAATTCATATAATCACAATTTAAAATTTCTCTCTACTTGAATGCAGGTCATTCTCTCATCCACTCACGCACTCAAGCGCGTAAAATGTTTTCATATTTAGAATTCCACTTCCTCATCGGCTCAATATGTTATTTATCAGGATGTTTTCCCGCTGGGCGTGCTTTCCTCGAACGCGCAGTTGAAAACACCCTTTGCTCGCGGAAAGTGTACAATCATCGTTGTTTACGCACCGCGCAGCGGCGAAATGCAGCCAGTCATCTTGAGATGCATTAAGCACGGTAAACAAACCCATCATCGGGCGCGCCGCGCGCGTATAAACAGCGGCTAAATGCGAGGCGCAATGCGGAATATATTTATTTTTATTTACCCGAGGTAACCACGCTCGCAACCGGCATGTGTTTGTGCTCACATTACAGGCGAGCTGCGAACGTTGGACAAACACTGCGCGTCGGTTATTTAACGCGCTGGCTCATAAGTGATATCACTTACGGGTTGCGGTGAGAAAGAGGCGAAAAACGCATTTGCCATCTAGCATTTGCATACGGCACACACCAGCGGAAAATAAATAAGCGGATTCGCACGCTAGCGGACTATCAGGGGACACAATTTGCGCGGAAACAGTCTTGGGATGGCGTTTTATCTGCACAATCGCACACGCCACCTTTGCGCGTGTTTCATTTGGGAAATTATCTTTATAAACCTTTTAGGGATGATTTTTGGAATTACAAGATAAAATTCGAAATTAAAAAAAATTTTGATAACATGTGTTTTAGCCAAAACTAAGTTTTGGTTTATTTTTATTGAGCAAAATCAGAAATATTCTTCTAAACTTATTGAAGCCATGCAATTTTCCCAGGGTACTACTGATTTTGCGGATAAATTTCGAAATATGCCGCATGAAATTAATTGCAGCATCAGTAACTCTGACCTTCGAGCATCCCCTTCGGGATTTATCGAGCACAATCTATTTTTAGACATACAATTCAAAATGTACGTTTTTAGTAGTTTTAACTTTTGGAAAAATGGTCCGTACTGATTTTACTCAATAAAAATTTAAAATAAAAAAAAGCCGACGGATTATTTTTTCGTGACCCAGTATGTAATTGTAGGCGCCTCCACCAAAAACTTGAATTTCATATCAATTTCCTCGTCGGAATTTAAAGCAAATACCGGTCTAACCTTCGTGAGGCATCATGCCTCATGGTAGGTGAAAATTTTAAAATATTAGGTCACTTCTAGTTAGCGGAAATATTATTCGAATGATGTTGTTGAAAGAATGCAGTAGCGACATTTCTGATTCCAAATTCCTAGAAAAAGTTGTCTTTTTTGTAATTTGCATTTAGTAGGAACTGATATAGAGTACATAAAAGTTTCAACTTCCGAGTCTACCCAGAAATATAAACCTTACAATTAAGACATACCTGCTAAATGGATCACTCAAAACTATTCCCACATCTTTTATAGTTTTGGAGACAATGCAAGGATAAACGAACGACGGGCAGAAAGATCGCCAAGTTTGTTAAATTGTCACTAATTGAGATTAACGTTAGCCAAACAAAATTATTAATAGATTTCCTAGTTCCATATAAACAATGTATTCTAATTACCTACCATTATCGTATTTCGTCATTGCAAAATTCTAATATGATAATTGCAAATGGAAACGATTGAAGCATTGAACTAACATTCCACTCGTAAAAGTGTACTAAGTTGTGCATTTCGTAAGTGAAAGAAATGGACAAACTGCAATTGCTAACGATCCTTGTAACTGTTGTTATTGCAGCATGAAGAGTCAAATTTTTTGCAGGATTAACTCATTTCCAGTGGAGCCAGTGCACTTAGTATCGATGCAAAGTACATTCGGATGTTTTCGATGGCATCGAGAGGTTTAATGACTAAACTTGGAACAACTTTTAATACACTATAAATTTCCCTGCTTTTCTTATTAGAATTCTGTTACATAATTAAAATATAAACAACAAGATTTTGGTTTTACGTGTGGTACTGATTTTAAATATGAACTTAGTTTTTCTTTATCAGGCCTACCTTTTTAGATATATCCAGCTATTAATGTGTATTTCTACGTTGAAAGTGCAATTAAATATAATTTTTTGCAGGTCTACATTTCACCAAAGCCAGATCAAAATTTCTGGGCTCGTTTAATATTCCATATTAAAAAAAGTTGTTATGGAAATTCAAATTTCCCAAATACAATGAAATGTTCATGGTGGATGTGCATGGCAATATATACGGAATGTAAGTTTCATATTTGTTTTAAACAAAGAACTTACAGTTTCAAGAACATATTAATTAGTAACACATAGAGCACCTACTTTTCAATATATTTTTCAGCAACATCGATACACTTAAAATAAATTTATAACAAATGTATATGTCTTTGCGGCTCCCGCGCTTCACTACAGTTACATGAATAGAGGAACTAGTCCGAATTTGAGCTATCACTTTCATTTTGATCCTTTTTGAAAGTCCTACGCACAATTTTCGCATGGAAAAAATGCTGATGGCTTCTAAAAGCGATTATGGACCTACTGTAGGCATACGAGTCCTTAGCCTATAAA
>JAODVP010000004.1:522290-537072 GCA_025400035.1 Tetradonia laticeps
TTTTTCAATGCTTTACTATAATAAAAATAGCAATATTTCCGTTCCTCATTATTCAACAATGCTTACTTTATCATTGAAATTACACTGATATAGTTGGGTGGACCATTAACCCCACTATCCATGGGACATGTGGGACGAAAAATACGTTTTTGAAAATTGCATTACTTTTGGTTTTATTGTATAGTAAATAAGCTGAAATTTTTATATGATGTAGTCAGATGATTAAACTAGTTATTCCAAGAAAAAAGAATAGTTATACTTATATCGAATATTTTTCAAAAGGCGTTCCAAATTCCCCCGTTTTACTCTATCTATCTCTTCTTTTATTCTGTGCTACATCCATACATTTCACATTACTGTCATCAATAAGAAGTCAACGCAAATTTTAATAGTTAAACTCTGTAAATGGTCGGTCAAAACGAAGATACTACAGAAAAACAAATGGAAAACTGTAGGTAATTTAAAAAAAAAACATTTTCATTTTTCATTTTTTCTTATTTAACTACTATTTCTTTGGACTATCTATAAATTCAGAGATTCAAGTAGATATTGTGAGTATTGATTGGAACTCAGCACTAAAACGCAAGAAATTCAAATATTTAAATATTGAAATACAAATACGAAAGCAATTGGTGACCTGGAAAATCGCAATCAGATGATCAATGAAAGACGCGGCGGCCAAAGGTAACGAAACAATCAGCGAGGAGGCATTGTGGGTGGTTTGCAATTGTGACGCTTGGAAAGGGGGCGCGAAATTATAAGGATGAGGATGAAGATGAGGTGGTTGACGCGGAAAAACGCCACCACTCGCCGCCAGCTTCCTTCCTTTTGTCCTCCGCACTCTCCGGCGAGTTTTTAAAGAGGATTTAAAAGTGATAATTAAAAAGCGCGCCGCTTGTCTCGGGGACTTCAGGTCTTCATTATTTCGAAAATTAACTCTAATCGATAATTGTCTTTGTTGGAATTTCATCGATGGCTTGCAACCTTTCACCATTCACCAATCATACAGCAATGGCGTGTAAAAAATAAAACACAAAGTTTTCGGTTAAATTTAACGCAGTTCCAATAATGTAAATCTATGAGTCTCCTAAAGTGAAAATTAACACCGTCGACAAGATGGCGGCTGGCAAACACAACGTGTTGTTCTGTTTGCCTCCATCCTGATCATTGGTTAAACATCAAACATGGTTAGCGGCGGGCGGCAGGAAGACAAGACGAAAAGCCACAGCGAAGAATCTCACGAGCTGATAAACACAAACGACACAAATATTGGTGCTAACATTTGATAACATAACCTAACATTTCTAGGAAGCGGACAACTCTACAGTCTTTAGACAATAAAGTAGGCACGAAAAAACTATATATCAGTTAAATTATTCAAATAATTTTAACTTACTATAATAACCTGTAGTTATAGGTAATATTATTTGAAGTGAAAATTATTAAAATTGATTGTTTGCGACGAAAACAAAACTGGCAATCGACATAGCGGCAGAAATTAGAATAATTGTCTCGACATGCAAATACATTATACATTATAGTGTTAGACGACTATGTTGCAAATTTATTTGTGTACAAACAACCAGGACCGCACTCTTCTGTTTACGGACACTCAAGAAGCAAAATATTAACAATAACTGAAATTGTACTGTTTTTCTATTAACTATGCAATAAACTTATATTTTTGAAATTTTGATTTAGAGTCCGGCTCTGTGCTTGTGCGCATAAATTAGTTAAAAACTTTGTTGCGAGCAACAAAGACAGAAAGAGACGACGGCGACGCGTACGCGAGAATAATAAACATCTTTTATCTCCCGCGCGCACCGAGGCGTGTTTATTTGTTTATTATAAATTTACGTCATTTGTTTATTCTGCGATGACTGAATTCGAAACAGCGCTCAGCTAACATTAACCCAACATTACAAAGTATTCAAACTCAAACATTCGGCTCGCAAGTCGCAACTCATAACTTCAACTTTGACATCAACTGTTACCAGAAAAAAATGATGCGCTAGTGCGCCTGCGCGCACGCATGTATACCTTATGTGATCTGGTGCGATATCGACTGTAATCGCAATCGCCAGCTTCATCCACGTGCGATGTGGATGCGCTCCATCGTAAACGCTGATAATCTGTCCACGGTCCACTTTACTTCACGCACTTTATTCACAATCCACTAGCGCTGGTTACTTGGCTGAGCGAGTTGCGCGTCGAGTCAAGTTCACAGACGCATGCCGCACGCCGGCTAGCACGTAATAAGCGCCGATGATGATAATCGAGCGCGTGCATTGTTTTCGCTCGCGCGCGCCTCACACACCAGCACCGCCGACATTCACATGCACATCCACATCCACATGCACATTTACATAGAACAGACACTAATGTGCTCAGCAGCGTAAACTGTTTGTGGCGTGTACATGCACACGGCGGCTATTTGTTATATTTACTTTTATTTACGATTGCGCAACGAGCGCACATTTTTAATGCGGCGCGTTATTCGCTACTGGCGCTGCGTTAATAACATTCGTTATAAATCAATAAACAATTATTAGGCAATTGGAACATGCAACACGCCATACGCAATTAAAACAATATTTTCTTCATATTAATTACCTTCTAATATATCAGAATAAATAAGAAATCATTTCAATAAATTGTATTTAATTAGATATTAATAGCAAGTGTCGACGTCAATGATTAAATACCCCGATTAGGTTATTTTGACGAAAAAGATTACAACCTGTCATTTAAAGCCATCTATGAATCAATAGCTATATTATTAGTATTAAATGTTTTTAAATTAAATATAAATACAGATTGTAATGAAATAAAACCAAATAAAACAACAAACAAAAAATGCAATGCATTAATGTATGTTAGACATGATAACATAGTTTATTGCATATGTGGTTAGGTTGATTAATTTGCATGCACGTATTTTGTATTTGTTTGCGTGCGTGTGAGTGTGTAAGTTGTGTGTTGTGTGTAAGTTGTTATTGTTGTTTTTCGTTCGAGTCGCGGTTTCGTTTCGTTCGAATAGAGAGCGAGCGGATAAACACGCACGCCGGCGCGAAAATAATAAAATTACAACAGGCGTAAACAATTTATGTTTAAATAAATGTCAAGCTCACCAGTCACCACTTAATATTAACTCTAGCCAATGCACAAAAAATGTTCTCATTACACTCATTTGCAAATATGTATATCTTTGGGTAATAGAAAAGTTTGAATGATTGCTGAGAACTCATATATCCCGATTAATAAGCTTGCGTGCTGCATTATTGAATGTTACAATAGCTGAAGGACAGTATGGGTGCCCTTGCGCGTGCGCGGTCGTCTTTGACATTGGTTGATAAGAAATGAAAGTAAAAAGGAGAAAGAAATAGAGGTAGCAAACTTCAGCTTTCATAAAGTACTATAGCTCGTGCTGGATCGGATAAAGTCGACGCGGATGGTAACAGATGAAATTGAAGAATCAGAATGATGCATTGCTTATTAACGGAAATACATGGTATATGTACTATTATCAAATATATTCAGATATTAATAAAAAGCATATAACATAGCAAAATAACTTAGAATAGTAGAAGACCAATGCTAAAAACGCATTTTTAATAAGAACCTTGTTAACACGCACATTTGTTAATGAAATATCTAACACATTGAAGCATGTTCCAGGTGTCTGATGATGTCTCAATAATTTCTATGCATTGATATACTTGAAAATGGGCACAAATATACTATGGCACGTGTTATCCCAATACGTATGAATATAATTTCAGCTTATTGTAAGATAATTCTTGCGTAATATACGTGCAGCTGATGTAATATACAGGGTAAGCTAGAACTCAACCAACACGCTTTCAGAGGATGACCAGGGAAGTTTTCTGAGTGTTTTGGTATGAGAAATATATGGTTGCCGATGGGGCCTGGATGAGTTATTTCGCTTTGTTGATCTGTAATTGCACAATTCTCTCCAAAAAGAAATTGCAATAACTTCCCTTTAGTGCAATTCTACACAACAATAAAAATAAATTGAACTTCGTAAGGTGGCAGTGAACCAGTTATCCTGGTTCCAAAAAATTCTCTTTATAACTCCATAACGAACCATCGGAGACCATGATATCAAAATACTCAAAAAAACATTCCTATCAACCTCTGGTAGTTTGTGGGTAGAGTTCTGACTCATCCTGTATTTATGAGAAGAAAGTTGTCGAAACTGACGAAATGAATCAAATGTGAGCGTTGATAGTGTGATGGGGTGATATGATAATATCAAACAGTTGTATGTCGATACACGTGCGATATATGTAATCAGTAGTGATTCAATCCATAGAACTATCAATTACGAAATAAATAACCCATCTTTGAGTGGATATTACTTATTGAATTAAAATTTGTAAACAAATGTTTATTGTAAATCCATAACCAATCATTATGGCCCACGCATAGGGGTGATTTGGGGAACAGTGCGCACTTAAGGAATGAATACCACAATTTGTGAAGGTGACAAATTTGTATCAAATGTATATTATCGTGAAGCACTACTCCAGCTTTGATATTTGTTGCGTTATTATATATTTTTTATAAGATCTTGCATTTGCATACTACATTTGTGTTAGCCAACATCTGGGGTAAGTTGGCGTACCACTTGAGGTAGAGCTCACAGAAGAATGAATGGGCGATGAATAGGAAATATTTAGTAATTAATTTCTAATATGAAAGACAAACGAAAATCATTAATTATGGCAAGTAGGGTCAATCAAATTGCCATTTTCCATATTGCCTATGTATGAATTTGTCTATTTGTGTGAAGGCAACCCATTTGTTTTGTTGTTTCCTGCGGGATTTGTCGGTAGGATTTGAAGTGCATATATATATTGTTGTTGTTCTGTATATGACAACCTTCATCCTGAGTATGTCCATTCATGATTTTCAACTTATAATTATTTCCACTAGCAATTTTAGACATAATTTTATGTTCTTGTTGATTAACATCGAAGAAGAAACTGCCAGGTATATTTTTATTTGAAACTAACCTTAGCGGGAGAAAGGTAAATATGTACTTCTCTACTGTAAGAACATTGTCTTTGTAACCAAAGTGATATAATTAACAAGCTGAAACAAATACAAACCAAGCGTTTAAAGGAAAGCATGTTGCCTAATGAGGTACAATGCGCTAATACATTATAGTATAGAGTAAGACAACTGTTGGTGAGAGGAAGGGGTGAAGAGGGAGAAAGAAGGAGAAATTTTGTGGTTCGTTCGAGGGACGCCGGGAAAAGGCAGACTGATAGTGGAATAAGGAGGGAGGGTGGTATGGTGGATTGGAACTGAGAGGGGAGAGCTGGTAGGGGGATGGATGGATGGATGGAGCAGGCGGGAGTAATTCAGCTACAGCGTAGTCTTCTAGTATATGCACTTCTTTCATATTGTGTAAAAAATAAGTGCATTAAATAAACAAAACTTGTGAAAGCTATGATGTTTGTCTTAAGCGGTTCGTTGTATTATATTTACGGTATTCTTATATTTAGTGTTTATAATGTTTCTTAAATTTGCTAATATTGAACATGCCGCAACGTGCGCCTTATCAGTTAACTAAACCGCGCATTTTTAAGGTTTTCTTGGCAGCTTCAACAAATCAAGACTATAATAATCAATCATAACATACAAAATCCAAATATAGTATATGGATATTTGAATGACTTCGATCTCATTCAAATATATTTCCATTTTTGTTGATATTTGCTAAATTAGCAAAATAGTATACTACTAACAGAAACTACATTAAAGTATTCCAGAATAAGTGGTCTTTCAAAAACTTACTCTATTTCGAGTACTCTCCATCGCGTCATGGAGAAACAATCGTTCGTGTTTGAATGTCCATAATTCTTTAACCCTTATATATAAAAGAAAGTCGTATTTATTTGTGGTCGCAAAATTCCAGAACGACTGGTCGGATTTTTATAATTTTTGCTTTGTTGTATTCGGAATAAGCCAGGGATGGTTTATAGGAAAAATACATTTATTGGAGCTATTATTTATAAGCAATAAGCGAAAATCTTTACAATGGTTTGGAGCGTATACGGGCACGTTGCCTAGTTACCAGCAATTTTAAAATAATTACATATGGCAACCGAAGAGTTAGTGAATAATGGAAGACTATAGAGATTCTTATGGAGATGATTTTCTTATAGTGAAGACTATGAAATATTTCTAAATATGCTATATCCCATAAAGCGATGGGAGTTTATAGACATTTCAACTGTAATGAGAAGTTTTCATACATATTCTCATTACCAATTAATGTTGTAAACTTTTCAGTGCGTTCCAAAAAGTAATTTTTCCTATATCAAAATGAATAACGAGGTAATGAACTAAACTTTAAGTTTGAATGAGAACATGTTATATTTTATGTACGCAAGTTTGTTATGGAAGTTAGGAATACCAGGCCATGAAATAAATTACTCAGAATAACCACATGGTCTGTTTTTAAATATAAGGAAGTGGCTCCGAGGGATATCCCATCAGGTCTATAAATATGAGGTATAACCACTTGAAGAGCACAATAATGAACAATGGCATGATCGTCAAACCTAGTTCCTTATATCTAAACACAAACCGCTGTTGAATCCCTGAGAAAAGGAATAAACGTTAATGTGGCGATAGATGCTGAAACTATAGGTATATTTTTCTGCAATGCTCTTGGTTGAACCGGCACGACATTTTCAATTTAATCAATGTTGACTGTTAATAGCAGTTCAGCATTGAAGTTACCATAAAGCAATCAAATGAATAAAGAAAGTCCTAGCAGTAGTCACAGTTTAAAATGCTCATCCGGGACGAACGCCAGATTTGCGCAGAAATTTTGGCGTTTTAGAAGCAAATGATTTTATTTTTTGATGATTTTCTTTATACATATATTGTAAGTCTTTCCAATATCGTGCGCTGGAGAAAAAAATCAACGCTTACCTGAGATCATCGACTCTATGGCAATATTTGAAGAACTTTATTTTGCAGACCAATATGTGAATTGTGTTACAAAAGTATTTGTCTACCGAGGAATTCTCTTAAGAACTGTTGACCATTGGAAAAACCTTTTTCAAATAGTTTGATTTCCTGCCTCTGAAGTTTTATAATTTCTTTTAATCGAAGCAAGCACTGTCCGTGTACATTAATAAGTCCCACATATATTTCGCATGTACATTTGTCGATAGTAAGTTCTGTAATTAACGAACTCTGATTTTGAAAATATTTGGACATAAGGAATGGAAATTGCAAATCTCCTAACGTTCGTTATAAATATGATTAACAAAAAGTTCTAATATACAGTTAGCTGCTTGTTATTCCAATAACAACAAAATACCCATTTTATCTTCTGTAATATCTCATCTAGTATGACCCGAGTTTAAATTCAATTCGATTGAATTCATAAAAATAAAAATTGAATAGAAAACTGATGCCTTACAAGCAACCGCATAGATATTTACTTGACGTGAGATTAAAAGCCATGATGCTATTTTAAAACAAACATAGATAACAAAAAAGCGTGTATTTGTTCGCTTTATTTATTTGTTCTAGCATGCTGTTTACGAAATGTTTGTTACAGCGCGATTGCATGTGGAAAAGCCTTGAAAAGCATGCGGAGCATTTTTATCAAGTGTGAAGCAAACACAGTTCATAAACTGACGAATAATACGAGTACTACGAATAATACGAATAATGCCAATGATACTAAAGATACGAATGATACACATAGATCATATCGGCAGCTTGTGCTGATAGTGAATAATAGTCATTATTGAAGATTAAGTATAGCCTTGAGAAAGTCGAAAAAAGTGAACTAATGAACTCCATAAATATTTTACTATTAATTAATAGAATGGTATAATCGAATTAACTGAAATGTAGCTAATTACTTTTCAGTTATTTCTTGTAGACTGCTTTAATAGATATAAAATATTACATTTAACATTACATAAAATTGTTATATATAATGTAATAAACTTACAATTAGTAATAGAGTTATCTACGCATTTATACCGCTACGGCCTTGAGCAACTTTATTTTTGCGCAAACTTTCAATTTTGTTTGCCACTCGTACAAAATAAACAAATAATCAATACGATTAAATTGTTCACTAATCTGCTATCAATCTGTTATCTGTGTGCGATCCTGAGTAGTAAAACCAAGTGAGAGTCATGAGGTGAAATCCAGTGAAACGTTATCATCTAAATTTCAATATTGATAGTAAAGCATCGCGTCATTATCAAATGGCGCCAGTTTCTGTGCTTTTACGCATTTTTATCAATAACCTCAACCAACATGTTTTTCCCTAAAATTCCCCAAAATGAATAGCAACTCGAATCTCTCCAATCAAAATATTTGTAGACATATTGTAAATATATTTAATGCGCATTATTGTTTCGAATTGCTGATCTTATCCATATTTAGATAGATAGAGAAATTAATATCTGCGTACGTGATTACATGATTATATTCTAGAAGGTAGTAAAACTAAGCGAGTCCTCCCTATGCACTTTTTACTTCTGTTACGTCTGCAAATCTTCTGCAAAGCAAAAACTCCCAAGCAATAAAACGTAGGCTGACGGCTGGCGTACATGATGAAGTTTGGCGCAAACTTGGTCCGCTTAATGTGCCGCCGTCGCATTGTTTGTGCCGCGGATTTAAAATGAGAAAAAGGGGCCGCCGCCACCGCCTTTCCTGAAGGTGGCGATGCGCGGCCTCGATCGATTGCAACGCCCGAATGAGAATTCGAATTCCACGTCTCTGCCTCCGCGCCGATGCAATAACGCGCCTGCTTGATATTCCTCTAATATGTATTCTTAACGCTTGCGGAAACTTTGCTAACCCACCCCCGAGAAGCCCCTCAAATGTGTGCTACATGCTTATTTACTTTTAACTTTTGTATTTTATTGTATTTTTCTGTTTACATTCGCCTTCTGCTTTCTTTCAATGAAAGTTCTTTAGGTAGATATACAAATAATGTAGCAAATGATTCTAGAAAGTATGAAATCTTTACATTTTTGATCGGATTGATTTAGTTGAATTTGTTAGCTGAAAATTACGTATAAACTATGACGAAGATTACATTTATTATTAATAATAATAGCATGTTGATGTAGTTTGTAGTTCATGCGAAATTTCATGTACGAATCAGGATGTTTATATAATAAGACTCAGTGATAATGCGTAATCGGTGGCGATGATGTGCATTTGTGACATTTTGAAAGCTGATCGCGACCGCGAGATGTTGCGCATGTTTACGCTCCGCATGGCATCGAAACGTGTGCGCTGCCATAACATGTTGCAATAAACAATCTGGCGAAGCGCACTCCTCAGCAGAAATCACTGAGAACTTCTCAATTGCATACACTGTATGGCAAAACGTTACAAACTTGCTATACAAGAAGATCAATTCAATGATTAATATATCTGCAAGTAACATAACCTAACATAGTTTAGCATAACCTAACGTATTTTAAGTTAACCTCAACACTTCTTAAACTTATTTCTATGGAATAAGAGTGAAAGGCTGAACACTTACACTGTATCGGGATTGTCGCAGCGTATGATGTGGCCAAGGTGTCGTCGCCGGCGAATAGTGGTTCTTGCTCCAGCCGACGCCGGCGCTGTCGAAGGGGTTGTCTCCTAAATGGCCCTGCAACAGCGTCAACTATTCATTACTGAACGCAGTACGCCGCAACTGCTGCCATTCCGCTAATGAATCGAACTGATTAATTCATTCCACCCCATCCATCACAAACTTTCCCCGCCAAAACTTCACCCCGCCGAAAAATAATAAAGAATGCAAACACACAGCGCAAAAGTTGAGAGAGCTAAGACGCAGGAAAAGTGCGCGCAAAGAATGGAAGAAATAATAAAACAAGCGCGCGCTGTCTGCAGGCGGGAAATAAAAGAATGGGACGCGGAAAGTAAAATAAAAATAGGAACTTCCTCGGTGATCTTGGCAGAGGGCGGCAGTGAAAAAAGCTGCGCCACAGTCATTCATCAAGGGCGATTCGCGGGAATATTTAACGAAGTCAAAACGAAGAAAATTTGCACAGGCGTGCAGTTTATTTGATGAAGCGACGCTTTATGGTGCGAAAAGCGAAGAGGAGCAACACAATTCGGCGCGCGCAAAAATAAAGCTCCCGCAAACTTACGGTTTGTATTTTATCCTGGAGGCGGTGGCCAAAGAAGACGAGGGCGAAATTTATTCGGGACATTGCGTTTAGTTGAAAAAGATATTATCATCTCGCGAGGTTTTTCTGAGTGCGCGTATGTGGCGGAGAAGGGGGCGGAGGGGAGGGAGCTAATCTGCAAATCAACCGCCTCCGAGACCTCACATATTACCTACTTTTAGCATAACATGTAGACATTTAACTCTGAAGTATCATTTTTATGTCATATGTAAAAAGCGGGCTAATTTGAAAACTCTGATAATTAAAAGTTATTTATGGTTGCGTGAGTTTTGAACGGTTTAAAAAAAATCTAATCGCGTGGTCTAACAGTGGGCCAAGTAATTCTGTATGTTTGTTAAAGCGTTATCAACATTATCAATGAGTGAATAGTTTTGTTAATTACCTCGTGACATGCCGTACGTTGCTCATTATGGATATCCAGGATTAAAATTATTGAAACAATACAATACACAACGAATCAAGTTACTAATCACAATTGGACTATTCACAAATCACTCATGAAAATCACACATGAAAATCACTAATTATAGTCGAAAAATCCAAGAAAGAAACCATGAATGAAGACCTACACACCCACGCGCAGTCCACACATGCATACCGCCAGCAGCGCATGAATAGTCAATGAGAATGATGATTAATTAAATCATCGAGATGTGTACGCGCCGCCGTCGCCGCAGAAACTAATGGCGCGCACGCGAGATAGTGGCCGAGTGTGTGTCACATTGTGTCATGCTCGGCGGCGCGGCGTGCATGTGCGTAATTAGCCGCTCGCGAATAAATTCGCGGCGCGATAAGTGCGTGCCTGGGTGGCGCGAGATGCAAACATCGCCCGCCGACGATAATAAACAAACGTGCCGGCGATGAAAAATGCGCGCGCCGAACACCTGCACCATGGCGGGGTACCAGAATATGCAACTGAGACGCTGCTGATGTGCCCACTCAGCGTTTGCGTTTGTTGTGGCGTTGCGTTTGTTTGCTGTGTTGCACAAAATGCATTCTGCACACACGTCCGAAACCTAAACAAGTAGTCGCGACTGTAGAATCTATAAATATAGTATAACCTTTGGTAGGACCTTTTAGTTAGGTGGTGCGAAAAGATCAAACCCAATCCTCAGTTCTCATGTTTCTAAATTCTTGATTTGATGCTCGATTCTCAATTTATACCCACTTCATTCTCTCCCCAGCCCGCACCCAACCGCTAGCCCCTTGGTATTTATTTAGGCAGGATTAGGGGATGGCCGCCCGACGTGTTTATCGTTATCGGCACTTTTTTCTCCGTCTTAAATGTGCATCCATCTGGTAAAACTCGAGCGCAGAGTTTAATTTATTTCGCTAAGCCACGGACCGCATCTCATTACAAGCGCTTTTGGGACGCGGAGGGGCAGGACATTGACGCGAACGGAAGAAAGAAAGTGAAGCTATCAAGAATCATGCCAATCCACCCTCAGATCGGTGTCGCTGATGTGGATGCATTGAGTAGCAATCAGGATACATCGGCAAACAGGTCGGAGATGAATTGTATCTTTGTGGCCTTGGGTTTTTCAGAAAGAAAAAGCCACAGAACTTTAGAGTTGATCGTTCGTGAAGTATATGCTTCTACTAGGAAGAAGAAGGATAAAAGATGAAGAACGAAGGGGGAACAGCTCAAGGTCAGAATGAACACTGGACACTTGATAAACATTGGGGACTTGTAGGGATTTGAAAAAGAAGTCGAAGTCCAAGTGGACAAACAAAGTTTAATCTAGTCTGTGGGCTGTAGTGGGCAGTGGGAACAGTGAAAAGGTCGCTTGATCAAACAAACAAAAAAGTCTTAAGTAGACCGCTAACAAAAAGAGCACTGCTTCAACATCTCAATGTGGAGAAGAAAGCTGATAAAAGCTCAACTTTTGAACAAAAGCATTACCATCAAAATTATTATCTACTATTCTTCTTCACAGAACGTAATCTAAGGTTATGTTAATGTTTAATGAAATGAATGAAATAAATTTAATTAATTAAATTGAAATTGAAACCTACAGAAAAATTAATTACCATATGAAAACAAAATGGATCAGAAAGTTGTGTACATAGTAACTGGAAACAAATGAAACTGGTTGAATTCAACTGGTTCAATGTTTGAAATGTTTCAAATACCTATATGCAGGACGAACAGTGCTCCAAAAGGAAAGCCAGAGAGGAGACTGACAGGGGAACGAGTGAGGAGTGGAAAATCGATTGGCACGCGCAAATTTCGCCGGTTTAGGAGGTTTAGGGGATGAAAGGCGACTTTGTCAGTTAAAACCAACTGACCAAATGACACAAATAACTCCCTGGTTATTCTATATACATATATTTGGCATTTTATCCCTTTTGTAAGTTTATCCCGCGCATTTTTGCTTGTTTATTTCTGTTGGATTATAGTTGCGCACTAATAAGGCTGTATTGTGCTGTGTATTCCATTTGTTAGGCTGATATTTGTCCAGATGATTTTTGTGTCTTCCTAGAATGCGTTTCCATAGTGTAGGTACCCATGTGTAGGTATACGCGTACAGAAAACTGTAAACAAAGTCAGAGCCCGTTTGCTGTTCACACAACCGTGCGCATTATGATGCTGCGGCCCGTCCGAACAAACAAACGCTTTCAACATGCGCCAGATGCAAGTTGTTTACTGAAGGCGGCCCGGGTGCGAAGGGGGCGCTGTGGTAAATACACATCAACTTGTCTCCAGTTCACATCTTTTTTGATGTTCAATCTACTCATTTCTATGAAGAAAATGCTTAATACTTTTATTGTTTCTATAGTTTTGCAAGGAAAAGTAAAATTTGAGTCGATCTGTGCAGATCCCTAAACATAGATGGCACTGTTTAGGAATATTTGGCTTTTATATTGCTTATAATATCCTCTTTACTATAAAATCATCGGCCTACCACATAAAATATGAGTCGCATAGTGCAACTATCTATACATAGATGGCCTCCTCTCATTTTATTTTTGTTTGCGATTTAAGTAGAATTGAGGGTATTGTATGTATAAATATATACGAATTTACGAGTAGATATGTTAACTATGTCGCTGATGTTGGATTATGATGAGATGGATTTGTATCAATCAATGGAAAGCAAAACACAGTCATCGCTGGGGTTGATGGGAAAACTTTTTAACAACCCTTACGTTGGTGAGCCCCGCGCGCATGAGAAGGAAGCACACGTGCTCGTAAAAATAGATGTACGCGGCGAATTGAATCGTATCCGGATAGGGCCGCGCACCGGAAAAGTTTTGTAATTTAGCGTGACATTTAAGCCCTAAACAAACGCGGACATCGATGACATTTCTGCTACTACTGACTGTTGTGTTTCTGTCAATGCTTCAAGGTTTCAATGCTCCAATGTTACAATGTTTCAATATTGCTCTCACATTTTAACATAAAACAAAGGGAGCTGACTGTTCTTATTTTCTAGACATTTATTTATTTGTGTAATAAAATGTCAAATCTACACTAAGAAGTTCAAGCAAAAGTTCAACTAATGGTTCACAGGTGATCACAATAAATTCCACGTCTGATAACAAATTAATAAATTAATGATAAACCGTGATTGTTTGTTAGTTATAAAATAAATTAATTTATTACCTGATGCATATAAATAAATAATCCAATACGGTCTCACTAATAATACATGAACACTATGCACTCAACTCACTCACGATCAGGTTAACATAACCTAACTGGTAAGAATCTGTAAGAACTTATAAGAGCTCGTAAGAAGCTTCACTCACATAGACGCACACTACATAACTACAAGTAGCATTACACAATATAAAAGCTGCACAAGCGATGTGGGGTTTTTCCGGCGGCGGGAAATTCGAAAGTTCCCAGCTCTCGCGTTTCAGGCGCTACGCGACTCAACCGTGCGCAAGCACATCGCGTCGCGGACGTACTGAGCACGCCCGGCGCGCTCGCCGCTCGCACATAATGTTGTTTACTGTTTACATGTCTGCCCGCCTCGCCCGTATGAGAGATGTTGTTTACTTAGTTATATTTAGAGTTTAGAGAAATGCAAAAGCAAACCGAGCGCGCCCGAGGAGCATACACCTGCCGGCGACAACGTGTTTCGAACTTTTCCAGGGTCTGACTTGAAATATTATCCATTCATATTCGACAATACCTCAATTTAATTCGACAATTTATCAGTTATATTATTGTATTAACACTGTATTATACATTAATATGAGCCTGTTAAGTTTAAATGTTTTTATTTTGGTTTTTCTTTTTGTTTTTGGTTTTTCACACGCGCGCTGTGTGCGGCTTTTGTTTGTGTTGTAGCTATACGCCTGTGTGGGTGATTAATTGAGGTTATAACTCAGAAGTATTTTTTATAGTGTCACTTGTTGATTAATTTATCGGAGTGGAATGAAGGTATGAAGGTAAATGCGGAACAATTGGCAATGCATCATGCGTAATCGTTGGCGAATGTGATTCTGCGCCGCGCGACTTGTTTTGTTACACTTTATACTTAAATATTACTCGTATTTTTAGATTTGCATGTTGGTTGGACTCAGTTGCATAATGCGTGTGCGCA
>JAODVP010000004.1:537172-586946 GCA_025400035.1 Tetradonia laticeps
TCGTATTTTTAGATTTGCATGTTGGTTGGACTCAGTTGCATAATGCGTGTGCGCAGCCGGCTAATAATAGGCAAATAAATATCGGTGTAAATTCATGAATTCAATCTGAATCTCAATCTCAATTTTATTCTTAATCGGCAACTTTGTGTAAATCATTTTATCACTTATTTCATTACACTATAATAGCAAGTGTGCAACAAAAACCACAATAACAACAGAGATAAATAGCGAAGGAAACATAGTAATTATTTGCTAAATGCTATATGTTACTAGTTTTATTATAAGTTATTAACTTAGGTTTATAACGATTAGTTACAAGCGCAGATAATAAAATTATAATATGTACACAACTGATAGTTATCTATCAATCTAAACCACAAAGAATAACGAGGAAACAATTCAACATGATCTTGTCAATATGATTGAATTACAAATATTGCAAGTTATTTTGAATTATTTGTCCATTTTGTCATTTGTCACTAATTTATCTGGTGCGTTAGCTATAACTTTTTTTTTTGGAACGCTTCCTGGTCCAGCCGGAACTGAAATCGCGTGCGAATATTATAGCAAACCCTGTAACGAATGCTATTGCTTTCGATATCTTTTCTATTTTTAAAGAAAATGTTTTCAGTTCAAATTTTGACTCCAGGAAGTGGTCCAAAATATGAGTTTCTCGAAACGTATGAAAAATACATGAATTTGAAATCAGAAATTGTACTGTTCGCTTCACCTTGTCAAAAATATAGCTTTCGATTTAAACCGGACGCTATATGATAGGCATCATATAGATTAGACTAATTTTACAAAGCCAACTAAGATTAAAATTGGATATGTTAATATTAAATAATATAAAACAATACTTGATAAATAAAGATGAATAAAAGATGCAATAGTGAAAAACAATGCAAAATGCAAAATTGAAACAATGCACTAGCCACAACTCAGCAAACACGCGTAATCAACGTAATTACAATTTTAGAATTAGTCATGCTCGGCCGTCAATCGGCACGCGTAATCTTATTCAGCAGCTAATCGAAGCAAATCATTCGCATTCAACAATTGATTCAACGTTGATTTGTACGAATCAAACGGTTGCTTGTTGTCCTTATATAGTAACCGTTACTGCATCAGCACAACAACAGGTGTCGCTACTTGTTACCAAGTCTTACATCCACACATGAAGGTAATAATTTATGAGTGTTGTGAGCATAAACATGAGTATGAGCGCTAATTAATTAATAGGTTGTTTTTTGATTGGTGCGTGGCGTGAGTCAATGGTTTATGGTTTATTTTGAATGGCGCAAATTATGTAAATTGCTAGTTATAGAGGTTATAAAATTGATTGACATTTGTAACATTCCTAATATGGAATGGGGGCAATTAAATTTAGCTACTTGAATGTTTTGTGAACACAGTTATTTTTTCCGTTTGCAAATATTTAGGTATTTACCTGCATAAGTATTGCAAATGCAAATAGGAACGTGACTACTGCACCCACAACGAAAACAACAACAACATCAACAGCAACAATAACATCAACAATAATTTTTTATCGGCGACGATAAACAAACAATCAACATCTGCTATTGCTACAGTCGTATATAAGTATGTGAGTATGCATAGATACGTATAATAATCACGCGCATAATTGCAAACGGAGTGAAAGAGAAAAAATTTACGGCCAATTCTCGAATGGACAGACGCGGTCGTTTTACTAAACGAAAAACAAACGTAAATACATTACATAATAAAGGTGTTTGCGTTGTTTGTGCGGTAATTAATTGCAGCACGCAACGCTTTTCACTCTTTGTGGGAGTGAATGCATGTGAATGTGAATTTGTGTGAATATCTTGTTTGTGTAGGAACTCACTACACGCAGCAAAACACATTATATCCAACGGAAGGCGAAGTTAGCGATCGGGGGTTGATGAGGTGGTGGACTGGGACGGTAACAGCGGATAAACACTTGAGTGACTTGGCGGAGCGTACACTCCGTAAACTCAGTAAAGCAGTTGAGTTGCTTGGGCGGAATTGGTGGATCGGCAATCGTAAAATGGTTAGAAACTGGTGGAACTAGAGGAATTGTTGGAGCTGTTGGAAGAAAGAGGTAGACAGAGAGGAATAGAACTCGACAATGCTCGCGAAATGGAAGTTGAGAGAGAACGAGTGACGAGGGTGGTTAGGGCGGAGGCGGCAGGATGTGGATTGGGGTAATTTGCGCGGAATATCTGTTTAGGGCAATAACTCGGTTTTATTATGATAAAATACGAAATAAATTTAGTGTAAACAATGAATGCTTTTGCGTTTTAAGAATTAACACAGAGTAATTTTCTAAACGTTTAATAAATCTGAATTCATCAAAAAGATAATTCACATATCTAAATTATAAAATAAAATTCATTAATTTTAATTTACAATTACTCTTGTTTGTATTTGCTTCAGGCTCGACTGATAAGAATGTTCTACAAATTTAAAAAATTCTCACGTTTCTTGGCTGTTGTTTGCTCTTTGCACATTTTTCGCGCGCGAAAGGTTGAAAGGTGAAAACTTATTACCAGCCAAGTACATCTTCGATTTCGTGCAGAGCTTTTAGGCCGGGGAGTCGGAGTCCCGTCAGTCGGCTCCCGCCGCCCCCGACACTCGCGACATTACGAGACCCTTGACACTGACGTGCGCACTCGAGCGTGTAACAGACTACGAAAGCTTTTCGAAGCGAATGTGTGAAGACACCTGGAGAATAGAAAATTTTCCAAATTCGCAATTTAATTTCAACCTTCTTCTATTTTAAATTTAAAAATAATTAGTTTACAATCTAAGGTAGATTATCTAGGTAGGTGATATACACTATTAAATATTAAATACAAAATAAAATATTTTACAAGACAGTATTATATGTAAAACTATATAATGAAAACCATAAACCTAACATAAACCCAAAATCAAAAGTTGTTACCATTTTTTATATCTACCTACTACACAAGGTACGACAGATGAATACTGAAAGTGAATATGCAATCAGGAGTGCGAGCCTGCAGATTTCAGCCGCTGGTCCTGGTCAGCAAATCAAAAAGTGCGGATGTTATCCCCGCGTCTGATGAGCGCATTCATGCGATCTGACAGTCGATGATGCGAAAAGTGGCAACCGAGGAATGCTAACTCCACGGAAGGACGCGGTGTGAATATCAATTCAAATATATGCCCAACTAGACCTAACCTAAATTAAACTAATATAAACTACAATAAAATAAAATAAAACAAAAATTCAAATAAAATACACACGTAATAATAAAATAAAATGTTCCTGTGTGTTAATTTTGTTTTTGAAAATATAATTCTTTTACCTAGTGTTCAAGAAACAATTTCCATTCAAATATCTTTGTCGGCGAAAATGATCCCATCATGAAATTCGCAGAGCCTATCGTTCGTTCCAAGAGTTCTAATTAAACGTTATGGCCTCTGAAAATTATTGTGATAACTTTCGGGCGTCTGCGCTTCTTTGCGCAACATTAAAATTTACGAGCCGAATGTTTTGGTTGCGAGATCACCCTCCTCCACCATGTCGGAGGCACTTGGCGCGACTCGATGCTAATAGTCTGTCTCAGCTGACGTGGCATAAAATTGTCTCCATTCCGAGGCGAGATATATCTGCATTTATATAGTACTATAGGCAACTTAAAACACAAAAATGTGTCTCGCAGACTGCCTACGAGCTCCTAGCCTACGAACTTCTAACCTAAATTTTAAAAATCCTTTCACTTGTGATTACTTGTAGATATTTTTGGTAAAAGTACCTCGCGGTATATGTCAAGTTATAAACTCGAGTGAAGCCCTAAAATTGGAAACCACCTCGGGGAGCAATCCCAGCAGCTTGCGCGACATACACTGGTTGTTGGCGGGCGCACGGGTTATCGCCACCCCCGCCCGTAACGGCTAAATTACGCGGGCGTGCATATTAAAAGGCGCTCGGCGTTGTTCTCGGCTATTTGCTCCGGCCCAAAGTTGCCTTCGCCCGATCCGCGCATTGTTGCCAAACGGGTCGCTTGTTTCTTGCGGGCGTCTTAAACGTACGCGCATAATAGTGAGCGCGCAACTATTGGCATGTCGAACATTGCCGGCGTATGTCAAGTGTGGAAAGGCGGTGGTGCCGGCGGCAGTTACTCGACGCTCCACGGGGTACTTCCGGTGTATTCGGACTTTTCTACGAGCGGTGGGAAACTTGGCGTGTGGAAAATAATGCCCGATTCGAGTTTAATTTGCTCGGAGAGGATTTAGTGCTTGGAGTTACGTGCTTCCAACAATACTGTAGCTGTAGAAAGTTGCGAAGGGACATTATTTTGTTATTACATAATAGTTAACATTAGAAGTAAGTTTAAGAACGAAATTGAACAAGCAACGTGCGTATTTTTATATGAACTGGTGCTATTGCTATTCATCCATAGATGGTGCTTTAATATTTTAATGGTTGAAGTTATATTAACTTAAGCTAGCTCTTGTAAATGATTATTGTCCTCAAGAAGTTATTAGGAAAAAATTGCTGTGGTTGTTTGGCGGCTGAATATAACGACAGCGATTAAAACACAGGCAGCCGCCCCCTGTGGTAATGAAGTAAGCGGCCGCCGCAAAACTTGGCGCTTTAATGCCGCTTCGTGTTTTTATAATGACATGACGATATTATAACGGCTGCCGCCGCCTGCAAGCGCGGGCATGGCGGCGGAAATTGCGAAAATTCAAAACATCCAATCATTTCCCTGCGAGTATTTCACGCTCGCGCTATTTCCCACTTACATTAAACACAGGCATCTTTCGAAGACATAACCAATAACTAGTATAACCACAACTATTAAAGGTATGGATACTGCGCATGCACGTTTTTGGTTTCCACTATATCCACTAGAACTGTGCACATTTTCACATTTTCAGACATAGTCAAACTTTGTCAGATGAAGAGATGTAGCGATAAGGAGGCATCTGACAACCAGTCAGTCAGCATTTGTGATTTTCACTTTTCACTAGTCTCGCAATGGTCGCTGGTCGGTGTACATTTTGTGTTTTGCTAGTTTTTGATTTCCCGCAGTCCGCACTATCGCCCCGCAACTGTCAGCGGCAGCCCGCAGCCTGCTCATAGAGCGTGATGTCAGCGCAGAGAGTCACTATATAACTGATAACGGCGCGTTTTTTGCTCATTTCCATCGAACGCGTGCGTTTCCTTAGACGCGACGCGCGACTCTATCACCATCAACTGATGTCGATGCACATGTGTTGCTCGGGATGGGGTAGATAAATCAATACGCGCGCGAAGGGGGTAGCAAGGCGGCGTTGGCATGCATGTTGTTTACGCCGAGGGGACGGCGACGGCGAAAACAAACAAAAATGCAGGGATATACGCGTGGCGGCTGAGGCAAGGGACGGAGGCGATGGCTGATGCGGAGGTGCACCCCACAAGTTATTATCTGCTGATGAGTATGAAAGTGCTTAGTTACGCTTGCGCAACTTCATTATAATAACATAATAGAGAATTTGATAAAAATTTGCAGGAGAACTTTTTTCAGGTTTTCATTCTATTGTTTCTACTTTTTTATAGGTTCTGTAGGAAATATAATATTTTTCAGTTTCAGACAAAATCTGGACAGGAATTACCTTTTTTTATATTTACGTTTTTGATTTCTCTTTACCTGCATCTCGTTATATTATTGAATTATCCTGAGTTGTTCATCAATTACCTACCTACGACTTTATGACTGCACGGATCGCATTACACATTGCTACAGTTGTTATGTTATGTACGTAGTTGGTTATGAAATAAAAGAAAAGCGAACGGAAAACGCGCTTTGTTTCGTGTCGTATAAACACGTGTTTGCGCTAGGGACGTATTACGTGCTTGTAATTAAAAACAAACGTCCGACGCCAAACTGAACGCTGGACGAAATATGCTAAACACCGAATGTAAATATAAACACAGAACAGCGAGCGTTATGATGATATAAACGATTTTCATTAAATTTTGAGTAGACGCAGGGTGAAATTTTGTAAGTTTTACGTTAAGTTCCATTAAATTAAGTGGAATATAATTGCGTTGAGTTAAATTAATATATCTATGGAAAGAAAAAATTATTTCGTGGAGGGACATATCAGGTCAACGCCCCAGCATATCTTGTTTATTGACAAACAAGTAAACAAACAAAAAGCAAACACGGTTAATATGCATACAGATAATTTCAACGTTTTTGGAATTATCTTCCCTCATCTACATGATTATACTAGCCATGTTCTCACTCGAACTACGTTATTAAAAACTGGATGAGTTCAGTAGCCACCTGCTCAGGTTCAGGCCCATTGCAGCGACAAACACACAACAAACCACCTGTGGAATGGATATACAAGGGTGTTGTATACCCGTATACAACATATATAGCAAAGGGCGCCCGACGTCGAGCCGCCGCCGCCGCCGCCAGCGCCGATACACAACACACAAACACGCAAACAGGCAGTGAGCGGTAGCGGTAGCGTTCGTTGGCAATCCCCGGCATGCCGCGCATCACAAAATGATAAACGCTTGGGAAACGCTGGGGAAAGCTTCAACCTCGACATTACTGTGCCACAGCTAGCGCTTCCAATGGAGGCGGTTGAGGCTCGGGCTATGCCTTGTTTGCTGTCCTGGACGCTGGAATTTTAGCATTTATATCTTTCCTTTTATAGCGCATTATGTATTATAAATCTTTTCGTCTCGAAGGAAACGAAACAAACCAATAAAACTCCCAATGGATGAGTACAAACGATTACGACCGTTTAGAATCTCTTTCTTGTCATGTGGGAAGTTTTTCTTTGAATTTATCAAATATTTATGGGTTTGTTATTTTGTTTTGAAATTTTATTATTAGTACTTATTAGAATTGATGGACATTTGTATAAATACAATGCGCTCAAGCCTCGAACAACTTATTTGTTAAAAAAGTTTTAAAAAAAAGTATGGGGGACTCTCAACTTCTTAAGGAGACACTCGTACTCTATGAATTAGTTTCAATTTTAAAAGGATGAGTCAGCAAGAGTTTATGGGGTGATTCGCACCTCATACCAGATTTGTACTGTTAGTGTTTCAAGCAGAAGTAAAGTTCCGAGTTAAACTATTTAAAGGGAGTATAGTCTGTCAGTCTACAAGGACAGGTTATTGCGATATTAGTTCATTTCCAATATTTCCATCTTTTTACATGTCCTGGCGCAACTAATACAACGTAATTCTTGACGCAAATTTTCGTCGTTTTGAAGTTACGCAAATGCCCGAGAATTTCAATATCCACTATCGTTAATATCCATATTGTAGGATTAGCATAAATAGAACTAAAATGTCCTCATTAGACAGAATTAAAGCATTTCTTTTTCTAAACCACGATTTCAATACGTTTCAATGAAAATTTAAATAAATTTAAGCAAAGTTGGAAAAACATTTTGATGCAATGAATCCAATCCCCGCATGGAATATGTCCGTTACGCGATTGTTTACCCAACGCAACGACAAATATATAAACAATCGCGTATATTTAGCAACGCACTGGTAAACATTCATCACGCTCAGCGCTCGAGCTGAAACAGGAACATTCCCGGTGTTACGATGCTAAGTATTCCCAACCGATCCTGCATATTCGATGAAGCAAATGACGCTCACCTGTTTTACGGGAAAATCAAGGTGTGGGTAATGTGTTTTTCGAAAAACAAATGAAGAACACACATTTATCAATTCCCAAACAAGAAGAAAAAAACAAATAAACCAGAGATTCATATATTCCTAGGTAGGTCCTAGGGTACAGAGATACTGAGACCTGAAATCGAGACAGACTGGGTTTTATAACTAAAGAAGTAGAAGGAATAACAGTCAACTGTCAGTCTCACAGTGAAAATAGTAGAAGTATAACATATAGTGAGTGAAGCTTGGAGATAGTTTCAATGCCACCCAAACAGGACACATGAAACAGTAGGGCGAGGGAGAAACAGTTTAACCTACATCAGAATCTCGAAGAGCTGATTTGGATAGCAACATTTTTTGCAGTCAATTGCTAGACTTTTTTTTTGAAAATTTCGATAAATAGGTTAGGTACCTATCTTAGGTCACTTCAGCTTAGAACTAGAAATTACAAAGCTTATAGAAGTTATACCGGGTGAATGGAATATTGAAAATCGTTTTCCGAAACATGTAGTAGTTTTAATTACTAAACTGCAAAATAATTGGAAAGTTTTTCTGAATAATCAATTGAACAGGCTCTTGTGCGAGGTGCAGGTCTTCTCGAATATATTTGGAACTGGTCATTGGAAACTTAGGATGTCGCTGTGGTAAGCCCAGAGTCATAGATGGCGGTGGCGGTAAAATTTTCACCAAAAAAGATCAAATAGAGTAACGTGGAGGAACATGTTTCCTTCATCTGATTGATTTAAAAAATATTTAACACCAGTTTGTTTTAAACCTAAAAATATATTTTTTAAATAACTAGTTAAACCATCTGACAACACCATATATAAATTTCAAACAAAAAATAATGCAATTTTCCAAAACGTGTTTTCCGTCCCACTTGCTCCATACTATGATGAACGTGGGGCGGGTGTGGGGTTAGTGTCTAATTTCAACGAAATCAATGAAATAATTTTTTTGCATTTTTGGATAATATGAAATTGTAATATTACTATTTTTATTAAAGCAAATTATTGAAAAAATATAATATCGCAAACTCGAAAAACAGACAACTTTGAGGTACAGTTAGTTTCGCTAGTCCATAAAACGTATTGCTCGCACAGTCGTTCAGCACCCAGTGGTCCACTCGCCCCATGTGAGATATGTATATTTTAATCACAACATCTCATGAAGGGATGTGATAACATAATTTAAATCTCTTGGCACAACCTTAAACTACATTGGCCATACAAAATCCATATTATTGCTGTAGCAGAATTATGCGATGAGCAAAAATAATTATTGAGACACTGAAACGCATGCGTCGTTTTTGTTTATTGTCCAGCTATTACAATAAAATTCATACAAACCAAGTAAAGGAAATTACTCCATACATTGTTGAATAATGAGGACCTATAATATTAATATTTTTAAGGATTAAAACAAAATTATCGGAAGCTCAACTGGTCGAGAAGTCAGCGCACCAGACAGACATGGATGATTAAATTTTTTTGACATGACATCAGGAGATCTTAAAATACATTGGACATTCAAGATTTACTGCATAAATGCGTTATTATTGCTGTAGAACCACAAAAATAAAATTATTGAGGCTGCGGAACGCTCAAATTTCATGTGTCGGTCGGCATAAAATACCTTTCTGCACATCTATGATTATTTCAAATCAACCAGAGAACGGAAGCGATACATAAAGCGACTGATACGTGTTTGCGTTATGTCCCCACAATTTGCTCTACCAGCCATGTTGTAGGGTTTACTTCAATCATTAGGTACTGATGGCTTAAAATTTAAAATAGATGGAGGAGGTAACGCAAATTTATATAATTATTGTGAAAGCAAAACTATAAACAAAAATGTTCTGACGCCTCAAAATTTATTTTCGCGCATCATGGATTCCTTAGACAACAATAATATCGCACTTATTGCGGTGGGCCTTCATTTTCCCATGTCATTTACGGATCCAAGATTTTGAGTCGAATGCGAGTCAATATAATTTAATTATGTCATCAATTCCAGTCATGAGATATGCTTCATTTCATCTATAACTTACCTTCCAGGCGCATGAGCCACAATATGTTTTGCTGATTGCCAGCCAGCCATGTGTTGTAATTGACTAGACCGTCTACGTATGCGCCAAATTCATATGGCGGGTGTGCAGACTTGAGCTCTTGACTTGTTGCGCTTTTTATAATATGTTGACATATAATAACTTATAGTAAAAACCGCAATATTACAGTTTCTCCTTAATCAACAATATTTATTTTGTTAACAAAAAAAAAAACAATTTCATTGCATTCCTTATAAATGGACTGATTTCAAGCGGTGGCGCACGTTCCTCCACTGCTCGGTCTGTCTTCCCCAGACGTTGGGACAAGTGCGCCAAAAACACTTCTTGTGTTATTTTTGGTTTTGGCGTTCCAATGTTGTATTCTATATAAATTATAAGAAATGTGGAAAATACATCTAAACACATGCAAATCAACCCTATCGGAGCTAATCTCCCCCATTGCGCATCAATGACTCACTGTGTGCACACCCGCATCCTCACAATATCCTTGTTTGTGTTGATATTTCTTCGCATTGCACATTAGACTCGAGTAAAACAAATACACCCGCCCGCCCGCTCGCAGAAGAAAAACAAACGTTTGTTTTCGTTTCCAATTATTAAAATGAAGCCGACGCGTCGGGCGCGGACCCCAGGCTGCTGACGTCGACCCGCCACATGCGCCATGCATGGCTGGGCTTGTTTCGGTTATTTGCATCTCGCAATGTGCCTTGCAAGCCACCAATATTCAGCGCGCAATGCACACACGACGGTACAGAGCGGTGACTTTGCGCGTTGAATTCCTGCAATCTGCATACGATCTGCAATACATGTATTCGTATCACAATATCTAGCTTTTCAGGGCGAGTCTCTCTATATTAGCTCTCTCTGTCTCGCATATTGCTCCTGTGCTTGCTTCGGTTGTGCTCGAAATAGCAGTGCATTGATATCCTACAAGGGGTGATGTTATGATTTGCACCCTTGCAGGATTTTAGTGTGTAAACATGCGTTTTGCATATCTGTCATATATATTTTTTTCTTTTGTTAAAAATCAAAACTTTTTTGTTTAATGAATAAAAATCCTCTATTGTAAGACCCCACTCTTTTCTTTAAAAATGTCCGCAATAAATATTTTAGAGATCTGAAATCAAGTTTCTTAAAGAGACCAAAACTTGGTTGTAAGTTTAAGTATATCTCTTCATCACATGTATAAAAATTTTAAATATTTCACAATAGAATAAAACCAAAAATAATTGAATTTTCCAAAACGTGTTTTTCGTCCCACTTGCCCCATCTACGGGGAACACGGGGCACGGTAGTGGCATTAGTGGGCCACCCAACTAAATCAGTCTAATTTCAAGGAAATCAGTGCAGTGAATTTTTTATAAAATGTTTAATTAAATACACTTTGTTGAATAAGGTGGAATTATAAATGCTATTTTTATTATAGGAAAGTATTAAACGACTGCAATCACAGGCGGTAGATAACCTTAAACGTCTACGATGGTCATAAGCACCTAAACGCAAATAAGCTTTGCAACTTGCAGAGCATGTGGTGCGCTCTCACTCCACTATCAAATGTTGATTGAAATTGTTATATCTCATTAAGGAAGGCGATAACATGATTAAAATCACTTGACACGACATCAGGGGAGTTAAAATACGTGATCCACTGCAATAAATACGTCATTATTACGTTAGAACAGGTTTGTCCACCATACGGGCCGCGGGCCACAATTTGGCCGCATAACTTTTTTACAAGGTCTGCGAAAGCCGTTGGAAGCGTTTATAATATAGCTTAATTTATAATTTTGTTGTTGGATATCATTTTTTGCCCGATACGGTATGAAAAAAACTAAACGTGGCTCTTGTGGCCTCGGTGGCACATTGCTTAGCAGTAACGACCATCTGGTGCGCGCCAGCATGGAGATGCGGGAGCAAACCTGCATCTGCCTATCTGGTGTTGGACAACGCGTTAGGGGGAAAGTACGGTCCTTCGAAAAATTCTTGACCCGGGGTGATTGCAGTACTCCTCCTGCGAGGAAGTTAGTACAATAGGCCGAAAACACTTTAGGGTGGTGGCTGCAGAGCTGTCGGACGATTATAGTATGGCCTCCCTCCTAAAAAAAAACCTGACACTTCACATAGGGCACCTATGCTCTAGAAGAATTCTACGCTATTTAAAAATAATTATTGAGACTTCGAAATGCGTGCACAAATTTTGTTTATTATCCACCTATCACAATAATTAACCAAATACATATGTTCAAATTTCATATACTTTCATTAAATAATGCCCTGCACTCTTCTGATTTTTTTTTTGAGGAAAAGTCTTCCTCTTATATTCCATATTTTACTCTATTTGTGCCTACTTCAGTCAGTCGCTTATAGATGGTTAGTCATGTAGCCCAACTATGAACTAGAAACTGAACTATATTGTACGTATTATTGGTTTTCTTATTATCCTGAAATAAACAACAATTGTTTTGTTTTTATTTTATTTTGCGCTTTATTCCACTATAGAATTCTATATGTAGAATTTTCCAATGTAAGCGTCAGTAAATGATGGTAAACGCCATAAATGCTTCGTCGAACGCGAATCCCAAAAAACTTTTAAATACTTTTATATTACTTCCTTTATTCTTTTTCCTTTATCTTTTATGTTGTATCCTCCTGGTTTTTCTTATTTTCCCGTTTTTTTCTTACACTTCTTTTCAAGTTCCGTTGGTGTTTAACGCAGTTCAATAGGGAGGCAACCGAAGATGAGTACGAGGCACATGCACATCTATTACGTTAAGTACCGCGCGCCGAGTGCTTTCCAAGTGAAATTTATAGTTGCAGTTGGCGAACGCGATGCGCCGATGTGGAGGAGCGCGCGCTGGAATTAAGTGACTTTTCATACTTTGCGCATTAACATGTTACCCTCGTGCAGTTTACTGCGTAATCGATTTCTAGCCGCGGCGAGAAAAACAGGAAAAACGAGGGAATTGGGCAACAAAAATAGAAGCATACTTGGAGAGTGTATAGCCAACATAGGAGACGGTTTGCCGGTTAGTGGTGAGTGGTTAAAAATTGAGTTGGAGTAAGTGTTTTTACTGCTTTCGGGGCGGATATAATCAACTCGTAAGACAAACACCTTTGTGTCCGCCGCGACTACGTGACTTGTGATGGACTGTAAAAGTTTCGATACGTTTAATTTCGCTTCAGGGGCGCTATTTACACGAATTGTTTACGTTTAGTTTACGTTTACTCACGCCCACTGTACGAGTATACGGTGACTGCTACGGGTTAGTGTTATGGTTAAGCGTACGATATCGATCGATGGTAAATAAGTTTCGTTCTGTTTTATAGTGTCACAACCTAAGAGTTGTAAGTTTTACTATCTATATGTGTTTATACAAGAGCAGCGGAACATTCAATGAGTGAAAACCGTCTGCGGATCTAGTTTTATGTCAGTGAAATTGAGTGGGGAGAACGCCGAGCAGGTAGAAACTCGCGTGATTTTTTCCTCTCCAGGTATAAAGACGTGTGATAAAAGGTTTTTAAGTCTAGCTCTAATCTAAACCTCAGTACCAATTGAAGCATGACCTAACTTGCTGTTTTCCAGCTTTACCTCCTCTAGCAGCTAATAGGTAGGCGACTCCGCTTGATAATGCGTGGGAGGGTGCGAGGGTGCGAGGACAATGTCGCATCTTTTTTCACAGTGCGAAACTTTTAATTATTAGGGTCGTTTATTTATGACGAAGATAAAAAGCGCATGAATTATGAGCGCAAAAATATTCTTCAGCGAATTCTTTTGCTCGTGCCGCTGACGCTTTTTAATTATTGCCGAGGCGCGTCGCCAATTTATTGAAATTCATAACCGAGCGCAGCCGGCGATTGGTTCTGAAATATTGCCGCCGTGTAAATAGACCAGCCGCACTGCTACGATTCTGTTTTCGCGAATAATGGAGAGAGGAAAGTCTTAATTCGGCATAAAAATTCAAGACGAGTAAGCAACAGCGCCATTAAGTACCGATAGAACTAGAACAAATCAAAATAATTTTCATACAGCTTCCGTGGAGGAGGTTGGTAGGATTTTGGTGTTAGAAGCGTTGGAGCCTGTGGTGGAGGCGTTGGACCTTGAATTATGTTGAGGAGTTCAAGCGTAAGGCTTGGAGATGGTGGAGGAGCAGTACACTGTTTTCGAATGTACGCGTTTGCTTGTTCTTTCCTGGGGCATTGTTATCACAAGCGAAATTTATATACATTAAATTTGTGCCTGCGGCCGAAATCTGAAGATAGCCGCGTCGAGTTAAAGGGTCTGAGGGCGGCAAGGTGCTGGGCTAATTTCTATGCATAGCGCGGATGGTCCGGAGGATATTAAGATAGACCCTGGTTTCTTCATTCTTCATTTTACATCCTTCATCTTTTCGTTTACATCCTTCACTCTACATTCTTGATCTTTCAACCTGCAGCATTCACTGCAATAGTTTGATTTTGTCTATTTTATTTAAATCAAATCTGTACCTTGAGGAGAAAAACCACACTAATACCTAAGTCTCTCTATATACACTAAGTTTTAGTCCTTACAGTGAAGTATGGATAACACGATACACAGATGTCGAATATAAGCGGTGGTTGTCGTAATTTGCACTGCATTTCACACATTCTCGCTTACGCTTATGCCGCTCACCTACCTTTTATTACTCCGAACAACCATAATACAGCCTTACACTACAATCCATAAACATTCGAAGAATCGAAAAATATTCTGGCGACCCCTAGAATTAATGAAGATATATCCGCATGTGGAACAACGTGTCAATTGCGTGTGGTGAGAAATGGCAGGGCAGGCCTTTGTCGTCCGCATAATGACTCCTTGGGCGATAAGCGCGCCGCTGACCGGCGGGCAGCATTTGTATTGTTCACGTCTGCGGGCCGCATCATTGTCGCCGCGCAAATGGAGTGTGAAGCGATAGCGGCTGACCGCCACCGCCGCCGACTTATCTTCGCCGCGCCCCGGAGCGCTGACCAGTGCGGACGGCGCACAAACAAGTCGACCGCGTGCGCTAAGATAATGCATTGTTCATCTGCTCACTTGTTCAATTGTTGACTGATTAATTACGTTCACGTTGCTATCTTTGCATCATGTAGGTTCGTATATTTAATAAAATTTTATAAGCTTCCTATGTGAGTTACGGAGTCGAAATTATTTTAACTTTATTTCATTTTATTAGTTGGCATGTAGTCGGTAGTCACGCACTGCAAGAAATGTAAATTTCAGCTGGAGGTAAATGAAATAAAGGAGATTTTATGGGCGTAAGACTCCGCGGATTATAATTTCGTTACGCTCCCTCGAGTCGCGCGCCCAATGCATTTCCGCGTCTCATTACGGCGTGCAGTTCATCACGGCGGCGGCGGCGGCGCTCACCTGCGCGAAGTGGACGGAGTTATGGCTGTGCTCGTGTCGGCATTCGCAATCGTCACAATGCGACACGCTGGAGACAAATTTGCTATTTGCTTGTGCTGCCGGCGTCACGTCACGCCCGTCGTCTCCGCCGCCGCCTGTTATTACTTATTAGAAAACGTGTATTCAGCTCCAAGCGGTATTATTCAAGATTTTATTATGAAGTTTTGTGTTTTATTACGTTTATCAATTTATATAGCGAAACCAACTATTTTCATTTGAAATACCCTAAATTCACTTAACTTATGCTAAGATAACCTAACCTAACGTATAAATCAAAAGATAGTGTTTTTCGAGTTTTTCAGCTACAAATGAATACTTGTCATCAAGTATTTAAACGTCATTTAGCTTTGTTTACTTTTTAGCAGATGGCGCCCGCGAATGCATCACAAAACGCGTCGCTTTTCTGGTTTTTGCGCTCTCGTCGCGCTGTTTGCACATCGCGCATTATTTGTACAACAATACATTTAAAGCGAAAATAGCGCGCGGGCCGGCTGCCGCGCTCGCTATCAAATATCAAACATCAAATGACGAACAAACAAAACGGCGGAAATAGTGGAAAGTCGACTAATAGAGTAATTCATTAAATTAAAACGGTTATTCGCATCTCACAATGCTCAACATTGCTCTAACAATTCACTAACAATGTCATTATATATACATTCCTAATTGCAATACATTGCAATTCATCCGATGTGATCAAAAAGGACCAGTATTATTTGAATATTATACAAGTTGCCCCATTCCCATTCCTGATGTTGTCGTAACAACCAAATATATTGTAGATACGCACACATAGGTAGATTGAAAAGGCTATGATAATGTTGTCGCATTTGTAAGGCTCTCAAGAGGCGGCGTATGGAAACAGATTGCAAGGTGTCGACCAGGGTCATCCATTCGAGGCTCATGCTCCGGCATAGATTTACGTGTAAAGCACGTCGCGATGCAATCGGCCTCCGTCGACTAATAGGTCCCTGAGGTGCGCGCCCGACCATATCCCACCATCCTGGCAATGTCGCCCTGGAGGGTTAACGCGCTTCTTTGCATCGCGTTTATTTTCCTTAGCATCTACATATTGATATTCTAGTGCGAGTGCGGTGTAGCGGATGATAACCGTTAGATTTTTATGAGGACTGGTCGGATATAGTCGGAATGGTAGAAATTCCCGGTGGTGGAAACTGCCAGTTGCCGCTAGTTGGGGAGCGGAAAGAAACAACAGCGACTAATAAATAACTAATCCGGGAAATGGCGAATCGAAGTCTTAACGATGGCGGTTCTAATAGCCAAACCGCCCGAACAAAACAAACGTAATAATAGCTGTAGCAAGTGGGAGCTTTTACTGACAATAAGCTCAGTGCGGACTTTGTAGAGAAATCGTAGAGGAAAAGGAAAGTATGGTGCGCCATCAGCAAAACAAGAAACAAAAGATTAAAGTTTTCCTCTTCTACTTGTGCTTTAATTGGAAATAAAATAACTTCTGTTTATTCTCAGATTAAGCATACCGGGATTAGAAAGAAATTCATTCAGTTTTACAGGTTATGTTGATATTGCACAATGTTTAATGCGCAATGTATAATGCACAATGTGAAAGTCCAATGTATACATTTGTAATTGCATTCTTCCAGGATGAAAATTGAATCGCGTCGCATTGCACTGCAATCCTTTCTAATTAAACCGCCTGCATCCGGCGGGGCCGGGGCCCGAAACAACGAAATAAACGCAAAAATCGCCCTCCAGAAAAACGCGCGCCCCAAAAAAGGCAGCAGAACGCCCGGCCGGAATGTAAATATGTCGACGCGATGACAATCAATACGCGTAGAATTCGATCATATACATGGACGACTAATCCCGAATTCTCATCCTCGTCCTCGTGCGCGTCCTCATCCCTCAGCGTCTCTCACTGCAGTCTCTGCATACAATTGTGTGCAGAACAAGTGGTGCAACCCAGTAGCAAGAGCAGGATGCTGGGTGGATAAAGGGTGCGCTGCTTGATCAATTTAACACGAACGTCGCTGTGCGGCTGCTGCAATATTAAAAATATGTCGAATATTTAAAGAATGCCGAGTCGCCGACACCGACGGCGCAAAAACAAGCGAAGTGAAGTGACGCGGCGACGACGAGTGGATAGAGGGTTGTTTGTCAGCGTTTGCCAACGCTTTTCCAACAATTCCGGTTACTCAATGTATTACGTAGGATGTTGAACGATCGACGAGTTTTTCTTCAGCTTTTTTGGGATTACAGAAATACCGCAAATACCGATGAGTATTTAAAATTAACGTTAGTACATTGAAAATCACAGTTGTTGTTAGAATACGAAGGGTTAAGAAATTTAGATATAATTATAGACAGTTGTTTACTTTTCGCAGATTCCAAATAAACTAAACTGGAAATAATTCAATAAGACGAGGGATTCATAACTTTTAGAGGGAGGGGTAATAAAGCTTTTCCTCATGAACGTCACTATAGCAATACTGTACGTTAAGGAAAGGTTTTCTACCTGTGTTTACAAAATCCTAATGCCAGTTATATGAGTTATCCCCGTGAGTAAACAGTTTCTTGATTAATCTTGCATATAGTGTAAAGTGGGGGAAATTGGCACGCTTCATTACCACCTTATTTTAAATCTAAAAATTCTAGTAATAACTAGTTTAACCATCTAACTTCATCATATAAAAATTTCCAATTTTCCAAAACGTGTTTTACGTCTGAATTTCGCCATACTATGAAGATTATGGAATGGGTAGCGGGGTTAATAGACCACGCAACTAAGTCAGTCTAATTACAAGGAAATCAATGAAATCAAATTTTTTGTTGACTAAATAAACGTTGTTGAATAAGGAGAAACAATAATATTGCTGTTTTACTATGAGAAAATATTTTTATGGAAAGCTCAGAGCGGCGAGAACTGTGCTTACTCGATTAATTATAATTTTTCTAATGAAGAATAATATTATTATAAGCATATTTTTATTGTGATCGACAAGCCATGCGTTCCCGATCAACCGGTCGAACACAATCGGCAGTCATCCCTAATTTAAAATTCTCACCATATCTCAGGTTTGTTCGCTCAACTTGGGCCGCGCAAGAGCAAGCAGTTGATATCATCTTGTCAAGGTGTGTTTTGAGCAGACGCCTTAGCATAAAAAAAATTCGACCACCCCAACCCATTCTTACATGTAGATATGAGAAAAATATGGAATAACTACGCAAGATGCTCTCGAAGATAGTATCGGACCCTAACGACGTAACTGCAAAACCGAAATTGTGCCGAACTACGCCGTAAAGCCAATTATATTTCAACAACAATGCAACAACCCTGAGGTGATGGAAGATATAATTAATGATGTTTCATAATTTATTATGTATTTATAACGCAGGAAACAGAAATTTTGAAAATTTGCATTTACATTGTTATAATCCCGAACTGGCAATATGTTCCTGATATAGCCCTGACCAACTCCTCGACTTTTCGGTAGAGTTCTGATTCACGCAGTTCATAAATGGCGATACCCTACCAAAATTTTCTTCACCAGACGGAGATTAGGTGGTTATGAAAACGAAATGTTCTGACCGTTCTCACCATAGTAATAGAAATCTCCCTGAACAGATAGTAGTATTGCGTAGATAGTAGATAGAGTTTTCTTTCTGACTAAGGATTTAAATATCTATCTTGAATAGAAGATTTGAGGGTCCGGATGAAACTAACAACCAGCAAAACATTGATTATTACTATAACTAGAACAACTACATATTTCTTTTCATCATATAAAACATTCAAAATGTTCTGAACACAAAAGCAAGAATAACGTAGTTTTTAAAAACGTTAGCCTTCGTTGCTCTAACATACTTGGAACAGGAGCAGGACTGAGGGGAAAATCGAGTCAATGAAATCAATCTAATATCAAGGAAATCACTAAAAGTAGTCCTTTTACTCACAAAACAAACTTAGGAGAATACGGAAGAATATTTATATTTTTGATATAAGAAAATAATTAAGCATTATAGACAGTTCGATATGTACTGGGTTAATTCTGGCAACACAGCCATGTTACCGTAGGCTAACAGGGGCCACAGGTTAACCTTCACGGTAAAATGAGCAACTGGTAGACGATTTTTGTTTATATTCGCTCACTAACACTCACGACATCTCACGACGGAGTAAAGAGGCTTCGCGACCCCTTAGGGAGTCGCGACCCACAGATTGAAAAACGCTGGTTTAGAGCAACTCATGGAATACATTGATTACTATAGAATTATCGACGAAGCATATGAGCTGACGTTTAACTATTGTACAGGTTCTTGATCACGTGACTACTTACTTTTTTTACGTCTCAGGAGCAGATAAACACATTTGCTAATGAATTGTAGGAATGCCGCTAATCTTGACAAGCAGATATTTAAAATTAAGTTTACAACATTAATAATCCAAGTTGTAAACGAAATAACAGCTTTACTTACCAGAATTTAAACATTTTAATTAAATGGTTGTTTACTCCTCGCCGACGTCAAATAAACTAAAATGGAATTTCATTGGGACGAGGAGTTTTATAGCTCTTTAGAAGAAGGCAGAAAGGTTTTAAGTATTCGTGGATATATGGTCTTTCAAACACTTACTCTATTTCGCGCACTCCCCTGTGGATCGTGCTCGAAAAATCTTTCGTGTTTGAAAGCCCTCATAACCCACTCATACTTTAATGTACTATTCTATCATTGGTACACTATTCTGCTTATATCTAGCACGCCGTAGCGTGCGTATTATGAAGTATCAGACACGCCCGTGTTTTTAAATTACTAAGGCAACCTCAACAATCGTGCGTGTTTGAAAGCCCTCAAAATCCAATCATACTTTAATATACTATTTTAATGCTTACCTATAATAAAAATAGCAATATTACAATTCCTTCTTAATTGTTAAACTTTACTTTATTAATAAATTTTTTTTTCATTCATTTCCCTGAAATTAGATTGAGTAAATTGGGTAGTGCACTTACCCCGCTACTTGTCCCATGTTCCCCTTAGTATGGGTCTAGCTTTCGATGAAAGAATAAGAAACACAGCGGAAAATCAAGATGGCACTCGATAAAATACAATACTCTATAGTTCTATTTTGTAATTGTTCATCGTACTAGCTCTCTTTTTTGTACAACTTACTTGTTAGACTGTAGCGATTGTTAACCTATGCGCATACATTACGCAGTTTGGTCTCTCTGCATCGCCATACAACGTACTGCTTGACCATACACAACAACAGCTCAAATTCTCCGCGTTAATAGTTCTATCTATCAATCTATCTCTCTATCTATCCATGACCCCCGCCAAACAAATTTTAATACAGGGAAAAATTTATCTTCCGCCGCAAAAACTTGCTTGGTTATCCGTTGCTAATAAAATTTTTCGAAATTTGTAATTTTCAGGGCTGGGATATTTGGCGGCCCTTATTTTTGGCTGCCCCGGCTTGCCCTGTGATTGGGGCGGTTGTCTATCTATCTTCTGGAAGGACTCACTGAGTCCATAGTATTTGCTGCCTTGAAAAGGACTGCAACCACCCCCAGCCAGGAATTTTTGAATTCTTGACGCAGTTGACCCCCCCCCCCCTCCTCTGGGCTACCTCGGCAAATGCATTTCTCCATCAGACACCCATTTCGTCCGCCATCACCATAGTAGCGTACAGCAAATGGTTGGCGCTATTAACCTACGCGCCAGCGAAGCCATGTAACTAGTTAATTTAGTAGCGTAGCCCACAAATTCCGAGAACGCAGCTAGTCTGAATCCTTGGTCATGATTTACAACTATCGTTATGTAAGAATTTCATGTCGCCCATGAGTAATTCAACAACTCTCAAAGGATAAACTGTTATTTTTTTACTTTTATTTTAAATGAAAAAAATATATAAGTTTGATACTTAAACATAACTTCAAAGATTCAACCATCGTAAACATTCCTACCATATCTCAGAGATATCTCACGCTTTGTTAAATTAAAGTAACAAATCTCAAGATCTCAAGGGTGCAGACTCAAGACAGGGCGACAGAAGCATAAACATGTAGCGTGTAACTAGAAATTAACGCGGTCGTTAACTGAGCACGCGGTACGTGCCCTTGGAAGAAAGAACACGCCCGCTGGGAATCGTAAGCATCTCCAGCCATCGAAACAACGATGCACCAACCACTCTTGCGAGTACACATACACGTCGCCGAGTAGTCGGCAAACAAGCGGCATGCAAATCAGCCGCCGACAGAGCCATCACCGGTGATTAACTCTCCCGCACGCGCGCTGAAGTTGACAGCACAACATGAGCCCATTAATCGTGTCAACGCTTTAACGAATTAAAACGTCCTCCCCGTCTCCATGGCAAGCACTAACAAACATGCTGGTAGGATTTAGGAGTCCTTAATACCTTGTAAGAAAAGGTAAGATTAGCTAAGGTAAAGCAAGGTAAGCTAATGTGAAGTAAGGTAAGGTAAGTCCAGGTTGGTTATATGTGGAAAAAAATCACGAGCTGGATTAAGCGAATAAATAGAGTTTGCAGAGTGTTGCCAGCTGATCCTGCGATATTCAGCAGCGTTCTGCAACCCTCGCTTCGGTCAGATTGAGGGTGAAGCGTCTGCATGTCTGCATGTGCAGCGCGTGCTTTTCTTTTTGGCGTGATGGACCATAGTATTTGCGCACACCTCGAACCCGGGGCTCAACATTCGCTTTTTTCGCGTCTTACACGCTTCGAGTGAAATCCAGTGAAATATTGCTGGCGCACGCAGATTTACTGCAAATATTGTAGTAATGTTAAAAATTATAATCGTAGCATTATTGGATTACTCATCGGAAAACCTTCACAAGGTCAAAACATTCTCCGCAAATATTTTTATTGTCTCCGAAGACTAATTTCGCGTTCCTGACCGTGACACTCAGGTATTTGCTAATATATTGTCAAACTTTCCCTCATTCCCTACACCTACTAGTATTTTACATAGTCTGAAGATTTAAGATATTAGGCTCGACTCTTGCTACTCGTAAGATGCTAATATGTTAGTTAGTAAGACATATTGAGCAGAAACTAATGCCTGCCTGACCAAGGTACATAAATAATCTGCAAAGGGCAATTAAGATAAGAACGTGTTTAATATTTCAATGCGGCTATAGACACATAGGCCTCCGCTGCTGTTATTGGCATTGCAGGAATTTCGGAGCAGTGTGGCAAGCAGATAGTATTACTATCTACAGTTCCCATTCCCTGTGTTTTACATCCTGCAAGAGATGCTGGTGGAAGTGTTAACACTAAACCCTAAACTTTAATTAATTTTCAGGTGCACATCTTTAAATGCCTGCTACTGTTGATTAATAAATTAATGTCGTTTAGTATCTATTTCAATCACATTGTAGATTTTAGATTTTAGTTTTAATAGAATTTCGATTTTCTTACTAGATCGTCTTCTTCCTGTAGCAGGAATAATTTGTTTGTTATTTATGCGCGACGGGAAATATGATGCGGAAATAATCGTTGAGCGTCCACCCTTCGCGAGCATCCGAGGCACAGGCGAAAGTGTTTGTGACTTTGTACAAAAGGATGTCTTGCATTGTGCGGCTGCAGGAAAAAAACAGAGGGGGACCTAGTATGCGCGTCCGTCGGCGGCGGCGGCGAGCACAACAGCGCACTTTTTCTCTTGTTAAGCGTGATATAATAGCAGGAAGAAGGAATTATTCATACTTATACAATAAGTGGCTGAAAACATCACTTAAAAAGGTAACAGTGGGTTTTATCTCGTTACGGCGTTTTCAGTGTTTTCCGGAAAATAAATTACATGCAACTTAACCTCAGTTTAGCAATCAAAGGTGCTTTTAAAAGATAATGTGTCGTTGGCTGCCTAACATGTTGCTACATTGGTATTTGTGTATTGAATCTGTTATTATTGTGTTACGGCACAGTAAGGACTGTTAATTAAACGGGCAATAAATTAATTCCGAATCCTTGCGAGGATTCATCCTGGTCATTTAATTAAACGCGCTCGATTTCGCGTGAAATTGCAAGTAATACACAATTAAGCTCCGACTGTTAATGCGACTAAATACAGGCGGCGTTAGCGGTCGCTCTGCCGGCGCCCACCGCCGCATCGCGTGCCGTCGCTGCGCCACCACCGCCGCTGTGTTGTGTTGTTGGTGTTTGTGTAGCGTACGGCAGCTGCCGGTGCGCCGCGTTCATTCATGTTTACTTGTACACTGTTGTGTACTACGAGTACTACGCGCCGTGCCACGTGCAACAACCGCCCCCATTCAGGAAATATCTACGGTTCACTTCAACAATTTACTTAATATTTCGCCTACACAACACTAAAACATTTTAAAATGATTTAAAATTAAACATTAAAATGAAAAAAACTCTCATAATTAATTTATCCAGCAATTCTGGCGACATTATTAATTAATCAAATGAATTTTTCCTAATTACAATTTAAACCCCCGTCTGTTGTGTAAACATCCGACCTCTCATTCTATTCCCAGGCATCGCCTAATAATATTGTAATTAGATTGGAGTAGCAGGGAAAAAATAAAGCAGAGGAAAATTGTTGCAGAAAAAAATAGACTAAAACAAAATGCAAATGATCAACAGACTCATCCTAACTCATCGTGTGAGTGAGAGAAATGGTTGCATATTAATACGGAGGATGCTGCGCATTGTGATGGTACCACAATCGGGGGCGGTGGGAGGAGCCCGCCGACAGCGCCAAGACGCGCCGATCCTCCTTAGAGGTCGGGCGAACCGTAGCCGCCCCCCACGCCCTGGCGCGCGAAAAAAAGCGTGCGCAATCGTTACCTGCACCGGCCTCCAGCGGGGCTCCAGCATTGCGCGACTCCTGGACGACGGCGGCGACGACGACGACGACGGCGGTTGCGGCTGTGTGTGTGGCGGCGTGTATCGCGCGGCGCTACGCCAGCGAGTTGCGTGCCAGCGACGTGCGGGCGGGCAGTACACGGCGATACCGTTGCCGATGTTAGACTGTGGCCTCGACGTGCTGTCTCGCGCGGCGGCGGCGGCAGGCGGCGAGGTGGCGCGCGGCAGCGGCGGCGCACTCAACACTAACGGCCGCGTGCCGCACACACAACACATGCCAATCACCGGCGGATAGCACAATAACGGGTATATTCACTGCCGCCTCCGATAGCAGGGACACTCACTACATACCTAAATAAATTTCTTATTTACAACTTGTGCATATTCGTAGTTATTAATTTATTCTATATTAAATTATATTACCTTAACCTTAAACTAATATCATGTAAATAAATATAACCTTACACTTAACGAAAAGTAACCTAACTTTACCCATGACACACTGCTATAAGAAGATATAAAATGAAATAAAACTAAGTTTTATAAAAGCATAGCGTAAGGTAACAAATGAAAAGTTTAATTAATTTCACTTTGACGTCTTGGCACTCTCCTGTTCATTTTTCTAAGCCCCAATCCACCAACCACCCTCGGATTACGCGGGTCTTCGCAATGATGAGCGGCGCGAAATATTGAAATGCTTTTTGATTGACCTGGCTGTCTAGCTGCTCATTAAAGTCCAATTAAGTGAAATTAATAAAAACTGAGTGAATTTTAAATCGTGCTGGCGAAATTTTAAATAAGTCTTAATTGTAATTAAATATGAAACTCCGTCGTAAGGACGAACGCTAATAAGGCTTCGTTCGTTTCGTGACAGGTTAATGAACATCCCTGTCCTGAAATCTGGAATTAAAATACAGCGTCATCAATATTGGAGCGTTTGAGGTCGTCGTGTGCAATATGCATGGCGCTTGGAGAACGTAAAGTTAATGTCAGGGGCGGTGAAAAGAAAGGCGAGCGCGCATTGTGCTGCCAAACTTTCAAATAAATGGCCAGCATTTAAAGGTAGTTATATAGAATATATATTACCGAGAATAAAGATATAAAACAAAGTGCGTGGACTTTTTTCCACGGGTTTCCACGAGGGTTTCATTTTTGTCAGGCCCATCGGAAGAGATGATGCATACCTCATCCCTCGGCCAGAGAAAGGGCGCGGAAATAAACGACTGGACCTTATAATATCTCTACTACCTACTACCCACTACCTAAAGTATGGAACATAACCTTCCTTTCAAATGTTATATCCTTTAAATCAAACTTAACCAGAATTATATAATACAGGCAAATATATGTATAAACTGTGTAGTTGTAACAAATGATGAACACGTGAAAGTTGTTTAATTCGAAAGGGGCGGCGAAATAAAGTAGTGTAATGCGCACGAGTGGTTGACGCGTGACACGCACGACTTCCGATTAAAGTCTGCGAGACCGGCTCATGTCCTGGCAATCCGCAGGAAACGAATTGTCTTTGGAAGAGTTGAAGGCGGTCGCGTACGTGTTCACGGTCGCCTGTCACTAACAACGGGGGGCGGCGGTGCGCGGAGAAGCCACCGATTTCTAGAAATGCGAGAAACTAGTGTTGAGCGGAGGCGGCGGAATGAAGATGAGCATGCGGGGTGATGGATGACATATTGTCGTCATCAGGGCGTTATTGAGTCGCTACTTAGTGTCACCGTTATTTGTCATGTGACTTTCTTAGTACTAAAAACGAGAACAAAGAAGAGATGTGCATGAGTAATAATCAGCAATAGCATAAAACATCTATAATAAGCCATTTATTTGTAGATGCCGTTGGTAGTAAATTTTGATATTTAATTATAAATTAATCTGGCATTGAACTAGGATGACAAGGTTGTACCCAGTACTAGCATTGATTAGGAAATTTGAGTAAATTAAGATAAGACCCTTAGACCTAGCGCAAGCAGATAATAACACAGAGGTCCCATATATGAAATGTCACATTCCTGGTCCTCGCGGCCCCCAAGTATCAACACACAATAGCCATAAGTAAAGTTAATCTACTTAAGAGTTAATTGAAGCTCTCAGAGTTCGAGGTGTACATAGTTGCGGGAAAGGCAGGACCAAGTATAGCAGGGACAATCTGACCTCCTGAAATTGCAGACCCGACCCTACCCGCATTACTTATGAATTGCGAGCTCGTTTGCAATGTTTGCTAAACAGGAGTAACAGGAGTAAAACATAATAAGGCCTGCGTTTCTTACCTAATGCATCGATAAATGCAATCAGGCGAATTTGGGGAGCATGCGGGGCATTCAGAACCATACAAAATGCAGGAGTAATCGAACACTGTACAAACAACTCCTCGAGTACATTGACAAAGAAACAAGCTAGCAACTTCAAATAATTTGAATAATTTATGCGCTTTCGTACATAAAATAAGTAATTATTTCAATTGTGAAATTGAATGATGAGAATTCATTACGAGGGCTGGTGGTGATGTTTGATACCTTTGTGGATATGAATTGGATACGATTGGATAGTTGAGGAAACTCGTATCCACATCTTTGGAATGTTCAACAATTCAACAGTTCAACAATAGGGAAACGTTGCATTCACCGGAGGTGATTGTCAAGTGCGATAACGCGCGACGTGAAACAGTCAGTCAAATCGCCCCGATTCCCATTTCGCAGGACATTGTAATCAGACGGACGAGGTCCTTTGAGCAGCACCCGCATACGACGTGCCCGCCAGCGATCGTCGACAGTGCTTCAAAGAAGTAGGAGCGGCTAGTCCCAGCTGCTGCTCCTACTTCTTTGACGCCAGGACGAAACATTAGAAGGGAAAAATAGAGGCTGGCAAATACGAAATGGAAGTGAACAATAACATCCAAGAACGAGAGGATATAGGATAACACTTTGGTGTGTGGTTTTTGTATGGCTGTCTTCACAACATGATTTGGAGTGAGGAATTGGAGTAAAGAATGCGGAAGAGGAGAAAACACGAAAGATTACACACAAGGCTTATTATGACTACACAGGAACTAGAAGAACATTACAGTAAAACATAACAACAAGTGAAGTGTTTTGATAAGGCTATAGATAAAGGATTAGTATTTACTTCCGACTAACTTTACCTATGTAAGGTAAACTTAGTTAAGTAGAGTGTTTTTCTCGGTTTTTGGTTAACCCTCTTTGTGAGACTCACTGATTTGAGCTGCTTCATATCACATCAGACATTATCTCGTCCCACGGTCGACCTCGGAGAAAAGGGGGTGCACATAATAAGTTTTTACGCCTGCGCTGCTCTAAAAGGGTTCATCAAGTGTCATTCCGTGTTAATGGTTCTTAAAATGGTTACTACCTTTTAATTTTATTAGACGCGGCGAAACTCTTTTTTGCTGTTTTTTCTTCTTCAGTTCCTTCTTAAAAGTCTATCCTAAAAGTCAAACAATCAAACACATCAATTTCTAATTGAGACAATCAATTGTACAATTTCCTATTATATTCACAAAGCGTAACTTACAATTAATAATTAATTATTCCATTACCAAATTAACTAATCGTAAGAAAATTTTCGCAAAGAATGAGTTTTGGTGATTTCGTTCTTATTGTACCTTATTTTGCTTTAATTGCCCCGCGCGCTGTGTATAAATGTGTATAAATAATGCGGTATCGTTTGCGTGTTAATGCGACGTGGAGGCGGGTGGCGGCTGCCGCGACTTTTCGCCGGTGTGGCGGCGTGCAGTACGAAAAGTTTGTTAATCGCGGCGCGCTCACGTCGCGCGTTTACGCAACGACACCCTCGCGTATAATTTCGCGCAATCATTCGCATTTAACCGAAGCGCGACTAATGCGCGTGCGTTAATTTTTACGAAAACCCAGAACAACTGCAATAACCTTCAATATTTACAGCGATTACAACATTTACACCGGGTTCCATGCTTTCCTTGTTTCTTGAACTGATGTACTTTATAATTAAAGTGGAAGACAATGCAAGGGCGTGAGTTTAACAAAAATCCTTTAATCTTCAAATAAGAGGAGTGTGAATTAATATTTCGCATATTTATGAAATTTTATGTATATGTTAATAACTCGTCCTCGAAACACAACGTGTTGTGTTTCAATGATTCTCACATTGTTTGTTTATTTGCACTTCGCAAACAAGTTACACAAATACACGAGTCACAAGTGACAAAGTCACAAAGTTACAAAGCACGCTTGAAGGTCACGTCGTGACAATTAATGTCTATTAATGTCATTCAATTGTGATATGTATATTATAAGTAATATATGTATGTTATAAGTTATTTATAGCGCAGTAAACAAGATTCACAACAAATTAATGCTCGCAATTAATGTTGTCGCAAGTCGTCAATTTGATGATGCTGCGACGTGATAAAGAAATGGTCAATTGAGCAGGACGTTGGGGATGTTCGCCTGCGAATGCGCGACTTAACGACCAGCAGGAACGTTCCATCCAGTTCATGCAGTTCATCCGGTTTGCCCCCGGCGGCCGTTAGATGTTTTGCTGAGTGGGCTAATTCTAATCGTAAAAACCTCCTACCTTGGGATTTCTCGGCATTTGATTGTGTGCTTCCAATGACAATTGACTAACTTAACACACAATAAATATTCAATGCAGGTTAAAAATATTTAATTACCATAAAAATAAAAGTTGAATGTTTGTACGTGCACCCAACTTACAAAACGCTGAAATATTTAATGAATATTTAAATTTTCAATTCAAGTATGTGCTCATAGACCTCCCCTTGCATGTTATGTGTACTTATATAAGATAGTGTTAGTTATATAGAGTTCTAATTGAAGTTTCAGATCGGAAAACAAATGTTGCCGAATGCTGAGCTAAGCGCGTCGGAAGCGCGATTTTCATTGCATCATCATCTATCAAGTTAACGCGCATGCATAATGTTGTGTACTCGTGTAAATTCCTCGCTCTCTCGAGTAGCCCGGCTCGCATCTCCACGGAATAAATCATCAAAGTTCGCCGACGCTCGCATGTAATTTACGAGTATTTCGCGCTGCACGTTCGCCGCCGCGCACGTTCGGCAAGATTCAACAAAACTTTGTCGACTTTTCACTTTAACGCGTGTGTTTATGTTGCACCGCGCGCGAATTCTGCATTCTTCCCACACGCGCGCAAACACATTCGAAATATTTTAGGTTAAACGTACGAATTCGTATTCTCACGTGTAAACTAAAAATATTAAAGGTTTTGTTGCTTCTATAGCTTGTATTCCTTCTCACCCCACATCTCAGAAACATCTTGCCGAGTACAAGTTACAAGTGTAACATATATTAATTCCGCTTTCCCTGCCGATTATACCATTATGCCGCTGCCGCCGCCAAGATGGGAGCGCATTAAAACGAAGATAACTATATATGTGGCTAATTGGGGTGCCTACCCTCGCAGCCGGTGGCGGCATCGTCTCGTCTCGCGTCAAATATTTATTACGCGCGCGCCGAACGAATGAATGCAGATCCACAGGATTCGCAGGAAACAAATAAACGAAGGTGTCTGTTACTTACGACTTTGTGGAGTTACGCGCGCTCATATTATTCGAGCTAGGAATGAGGAGAATCCAGCATCCAGGAATCGGGATAATTCATTTAGCGTCGCGTAGCGCAAACAATTACAATTAGACATGGGTTCTACCTTTAAGATTAGAGAAACAACTATTTAATTTAAAATTTACTATGTAAAATTCAAAATTAGATCTAGTTAGGTGAAATTGGAAGTTTGAGATTTAAATCAAAAATTTAAAATTCAAACGAAAAAGAATAAGAACAAAGACAAACAAAAGTAGTTACGTACTAAACATAAACCCATTAAACGCAAATGAATCACCGCAGAAGATGGTGGCGCGAGGAAAAAACCGGTTGGAGGCGGCGGGCAGCGGGAGTCAGAGGGTCTGTTAATGCGCGTCGCCTTTTCGCCGACAATAAAATTAGTATACCGGCATGCGGTGCAGACGTCAGCGACGGCGACGAGACTTTTTGATAAGCCCCGCGGATGGCCGGCCCCGGTTCGCCGGTAAACAACCCCTACGAGCACCGCCATCCGCCATCAATAGCCGTCGATTGCGCTGTTATCTGACCGTCGGTCTGCCAAACATCGGCAAACATGCTTTGATATTTCGTACGAGTTTGTTGACAGAAACTTTAGAGACGTGAATACACGACAAGGAAGAACAATAATAGTCATAGTCAACGAAAAAGGCGAAGGAATTGGACCACGGTGAAATTAAAAAAGACCGTATTCTATAGTTTTATATAACTTTTGTTATAATCTAACTTAGGTTATGTTCCGCAAATTGCAGTCTTTTTGAGGTTAGATTTAGATCTTGGGTTTATAGTCTGTTTCCGGCTTTGGCTTCCTATTTACTGCTTATTCAGCAGGTCGAAGCGATAATACGAGTAGATCGACTGGACGTAATGAAAGCCAAACACAACTAGGTGCCATCAGCATCGAAAAAGTGCACAATGTGAGATTTTTCTCTCTCTACTGGAGACAAGAAGCGAAGCGGAGAAATCCCCGAGGATATCCACGCATCCATCTTGACCACACCATTGTCGTCCGCACGCAACAAATCGCGCACATAAAGCTTATGATGGTCGTGTGTGAATTCCAGCGGCGGCAGAGACACCCGCCCTTGCTCACTCTACACTCGCTACAAATAAAGTAAAATAAAGCGCAGTGCATTGATGTGATTCCGACGGGATTACGTAATCCACTGGCTGGTAGGATAACAGGATGAATTGTAGATGGCGCAAATAAAACGCGCTGCGCTCACTGTACTGATAGGTGTCGCGTCGTTAAGGCCCGCATTTAAATAAAGAAGGAGGCGGCAGCGGTGGCTCGAGGGTGAGCCGTTTATCAGCTCGTGTTCAATCAGGAATGCGGCGCGGCCAGGTCGATTTAGCGGGAAACAATGTGCGCTTTCTTCTCTTTGCTCGCTGCTGTGCTTTGTTGCGGGGCGGCGCGGCGATGCCAGAAGGCAGCAGTTTCCACCTCGGTGCACACGAAAAGCTTGAATACTACCCTCAGGGATAATGATATAATATAATATAATGTCTAGGAGTTTACCAAAATAACTTAAGGAGTTAATCTTTTAATTTTCAGCTATATAACCTCAACTTAACCTAACATAACATTACCATATATAACCTAGCGTAATATAAACTTAAATGACACATCCTAATACGTGAAGTATCAGTATATTCTTTTAAACTGTATGAACTCTAGAGAGATCTTTCTCTTTGCACGTGGTGATCATTGTACACTTGACGGAAGTGGGAAGCACTGAGGGTGCAAAGAAGTAAACGATTATTTGAGGCAAGGGGAGGTGGATGTGAAGTTGAAGTAGATGCAATTGCCATTCCCCAGGGAGCGCTTTCCTCGTTACCTTTCTATCGATACGTGTTGTTACAAGTTGTAAGTTGTTGCGAATACCTTTTCATATTCTATATTATATTATATTTAGGACCTGAATCTTGTGTCGTTAATTGCCCTTTGTCAACAGCAAAGTTTTGCAAGTATTATAACTAAGTTAACCTAGGTATTCAAAGACTACTTAGTAAACTATGTGTTAACAAACTTTGCTTCATTTATAAATTATCAACACTGTGAAAACTCTCTAAGGCGGACACAAACGGAAACTCATTTTCATTAATATTTAATATTTCATAACGTGTACAGCACAGCCGTCCTCATTAGAGAGGTAGCCACAGCATGCAGAGAAAATGTGATATACCCAGAGAAAAACCGAAATGAAGAGCATAATAAATAACGTGAGTTAAAAATCCGATTCCCCACTTGCACTCTCGGTGCCGCCGTGCGCCGTGATACGATGCAGATTATTGCAAATTTATTTCTCGAGAGGTATGGCAAGCAGCCAGAATACAAATGCGCGCACTCGAGTTTTCGGGCGCGCAGACTTTGGTTAGCGCGACGTCAAGTCTAATCCAGCTAATAGAATTGCCGCGCACACATGCCTGCCGCCGCCACTGCCGCCAGTCGCGCCCGCGTCAAATCTGCAAAGCGCCGATTATAATCATAATCATTAAGCTGAAAGGCGCGACGCATTCATCCAACAAATTGTATTTTCCGACAGCTTGAGACTCTGGCGCACGCAATAAGCCGATACAGAGGGTTCGAAAGAGTGAAGATGGGCGGACAGTGGCGGGTGCGGAGCGCCGATGGCGTTCGGCTCCGCTGCGCGCCTCCACCGCCGCCACCGCAATCAAACGATAAATCAGCAGCGGAGCGCGAATGACAAAATGCAAATGATGCCGGCTGTTAAAGCGACACAATAAGCTGGCGGATACATCAAAACAAGGAAGCGTTTCTTTCATTTCACCCAAGTTCTAAAAATAATACCCTCTGGATCTGGAGAATAATTGTCCGTGAATACACATAACCTATGCATCGGTGATCGTTGTTCGTTATTCGGTTTGTTTTGGGTTCAAGTTGTGACTTCTCACAATGCGGAGTAAATTAATAATCGTGACGAAATTAATCGCCGGCAATTCCTTTTCCTTCCAGACGCAGATTCGGGACTTAACTGGCATTACAATTTATTAAATCGCATGTGTTTGTGGGTCCATGTCTCTATGTGTTCATGAGTTCATGTGTTTATGTGCTCATGTGTTATGAGTTTATGGAGTCTGGGAGGGAAACGGCTGGTTTTCCGCTCGTTTTGCATCCGGTTAACACGCGGCGCGGCGGTGACCGGAAGGGGTCAGTTCAGTTTCATTTAAATGCGGATCTAGAAAAGGGTTTTCCTTACACTCCTGTACATCCCAAACACCCGGAAAATGAGTAATAGCAAAGGATAACACATCTCAGGACATAGATTTACCAAAAACAAATTAAATTAAATTAATTTAAATTATAATATATGTAAATTAATTAATGTCTACGAGAGATATTCAATTTATATTAATAATTCAGTGTAAAATATGTCACATTCGTTTGGTAATAAATTAGTAAATTTCTAAGGGAACTTGAAGTGTTTAAAGTTTACTGCGAGTTTTTAAAAGTTAACCCTCATTATTTTCCTTTATTCGAGTTTTGATAAGCCTTTATCGAATAAGAACCACTCGACAGATGAGCACGCAAAAATGTGGAAAGAGTGGAGAGTATTGAAAAAGTATGGAAAGAGCAAAAGGAAGGGCAAGTGTGGAAAGTGTATGGAGTGCAGCGAAAAATGAGGGAGTGTGACACACGTGAATAGAATTCACCAGAATTCGCACTCTTGTCACAGGTTGATTTAGCATTCCGGGATGAGGACCAGGACGCGGATAGCGATAGGAATGGAAACGGGGATGAGATTGGGGATGGGAATGGGGTGGAAAGGATAAAAAGCGTGAAAAAGGACACAGGACACAAAGGGTGAGGGTCCTGGCTAAAAATAATAACGAAATTTGTGAGGTGTCTTCAAACTTTACAAACTGGCGTCACAATAATTTATTCCAAATAAACCAACGTCAATGCAGGGTTTAAATTTGCATTGAAATTTTTAAAAATTGGTGTTTCATATTAAATTTGATGAAGCGTAAAAAGATATTTTTTGAATGCTGCCATCTATGACTAAAAACAGTAAGTATGATGTATATTAAAATATATGCATACACGGACCAAACGCATTCATTCTCGACTGCCGGACGGGTACACGCGAGAGGCGGGCAAGCCGCCCGCCAAGCGTCCCCGCATCTTCATTTACCTAATCGAGCGACATGTTCCTTAGACTCGACAATCGACAAGGAACGTCACGAACCGGCCATTTCCATGCAAACTACGCCTCTTTCTGACCATGCCTGCCATCCAACGCACAGCGGCGGATATCAAGGGTATCTTAAACGACCGATGCCATCCTGCATGCTTCAAGACAGCACAATTTCATCCTTTATCCACCACAACGTCTTGAATGAACAATGTAGAATGTAAAATGTAAAATACAAATTGGAGTCTTGCAACCACCCTAATTAACACAATGTAATTAAATCAATTAAAGCCGCCGCACAAGCTGTGCTTTCTACCCGCCGGCTATTATTGTTATTGTTTTATGCTCTGTGAGAGACAGAAATGTTTGAAGCGCGGGGCAATCGCGCGACGAATGCGACGGGATAATTAGTAATGCATGATAAATCACTCGGGGCGCGTCGCGAATAAATGCCCGCGCACAGACTTTAAGCGCGCGTAAATGCGCTAATAGCATTTACATAGGATAAACAAAGCCCACGATTAATCTTATGTACTCGCCGAGGCTTTGCGCTGAGAGCGGCGCGAGATACAAGCACAGATGTACAGATCGAAGAAGCTCTCTGCTCACAATCGGCAGCGAACACAAAGTGTACACAAAGATGTAGCATAGAGCTCCCGGAAGCTCATGTCGGATACCAATAGGAAGACGATTACGAATCCCAGTGGATAAAATTCTCTATTGCGCTTTGGGTGGTCGTGGTCGTGGTCCAGGTCATCAATCTTACTATAAGTATTTCTAGTCTATACTTAACGTAGAGACACAAATTTAAGTATTATGACCTCACATAAGCTCTTACATAACCTAATATAACATCATATGATGTAACCTGACCAAACTTAACTTTAAAAATGTACTTTACCTCCACATTGAATGGAAATAATTTAATATTTAATAAAATCAGTTAAATACATCCCTGGCGACATTACATCATACATCGCCCCTAGAATGGACACAAACTGGCAATATCTTTTATAAACGATCGCGCGAAATGCGTCGCAGGCGAGCGAACAATCGAAGATTTCCGCAATAATAAAAAACACCCTCCGTGCACTCGCGCCCGACCATTTCGGACTGCGGCGGCAGCAGTGCCCATAAAACTATCGCCTCCACCCTCCTGCAACCCTCCGATCCTCTGCACAACCTAATGAAATATCAGAATTTACAAGCAGCACAATGAATCACAATCGCCCAAAAGATTTAATTTCAACTACTTACTTAAAGTGAGGTTAGATTATATTTAATAAGATTAAATTAGTTTAGGTTGTGTTAGATTCATTGAGGTTAGATTCGTTCCTCCTTTGTCAGCCCGCACCTGTTACAAGACGCTGATGACTGGGGCCTTGCACAATTAACGTAATAGTCACTTAGATATCTGTCATTACGGTCGAGACGCGCTCACGCTGCTAATTGCATCAGGTTGATTACCAAACTGTTTATTAAAGGGCTGAGATGCGTGACGCGTGGACGCGCGCATCGATTACGTCTAATTCGAAAGCATTAGAACGGTGCAACTGTGCATAACGGCCATCATTTAACTGTGCGCCTACGAATTTAACTAGGAGTTCTGAGATAGTGTTGCTATATTAGAGTTTGCCTCTCAGCTGTAAAGACTGAGGCAACTGTTACTGCACGCGTATGTTACTTGTGTTGCAAGAGAGTGGAGTATTGCGTGCGGCGGTTAGCAGTGAAGCGTTAAAGTAGTAAAAACTAGCCGACACTCTTCGACGGCGGTGCAGCGTTCACGCTCCATTGCCGACAGCTTCCGGGGTCCTTTTACCGGCTATTTGCGCGCGCCGGAAAAACTCGAATACAACCAAAACCACTTATCCACTCGTCCGTTCAGGCAATGCTACCACTCTATCACACAATATACACTTTCTTATTGGGATTTGACACGAATGCTTCGGTTTTTAAACCAGTTGGGACTAAGTCTGCTTAAGTCTAATGCGCGAAATTTCCTTTCAATATTCTTCAAGTTTTAAATGATTTCTCTGACATGCTTATCAATTTGACTTACATTATGTGACTCCGGTGTACGCCAGTATCGTGTATCATTCATTTGAGAAATAAACTACAAGATGGTTCTATTTACCAAGACCGTTAATGCAATGTAGCATATTTAAAATTTAAATCCGTAAATATTTCAGCCTTCATAAATACATAAGGTCTGTTTGTAGCTTTTGAATGGTGTAGATTGATAGTTGTTGGTGCAGCTAAAAACTGGAAATCAAGCGACAATCAGTGTAGCACCATCTCTCAAAGAAACAGAGCAGTGTAATAGTGCAACACCAGTGCTACACCATTCACAAAGAAACAGACCTATAAATAAGTAACGGACCCCACCACTCTTTACTGTAGATCAAGCACTCCTTACATCTCCATCTCTCACTTCCATCCATCCATCTCCCTTCCATTCTATCTCTCCTTTGCCTTGCATCCATCCCCTTCCCCCATTAAATCGCACTCCTTTCCCACCCAACATCTATACCTCTCCCTCACATTCCATATTCCCATCATCCATTCCTCTCCCCACCACCTGCGCTTGATCGCTCTACCCCTCTCGGCCTCCACTGTGCTCCACTTTTTGCACTAATTGCACTTCGCAGAATACGTATGCTTCAAATAGTCTTCAAGTAAATACAAAATAAATCAACTTCCATATTATCTTCGGTTAAAAACTATATCTGCATTTTTTACACTTTGATGAACGAATATATAATGAAGAAATATTCTTAGCTGCGGCAACAATGGCCATCATACATGGTGCAAGTCAAATCAACAGATCTTTTGGTTCTGATTCTGTCACAAGAGCAATTACCACATGCATAGAAAACTATCAATAATTGTAACTAATTATTTATTATTATTATAGGTATAAAACCATAACTCGCCTGTATCAGATAGAACTTCGCCCGAAGTTCCCCACCTAGGAAAGGGTGCTTTATTGATATAATCTGACTAGTTTATTAACTATTGCTGTTTAAATGGTTGGCAGCGGTTTGCTCAACCCAGTTAAACCCATCCAGTTAAAACCGGATTTACCCAGAAAAAAATTTAAATAGCAAATTTCGATAAAGCATACATGGTTTCTTAAAATGAATATTCACATTTTTTTCGTCTCTTAGATGTTTACGATATGGATTACCATTTGTCGGTATAGGAATCTAAGCAGAAAAGCATATCTATCATCACAGCCATCTTTAAAGTTATCTATTATTCATTAACTTTCCATATAGTTTTAAGTACTAAATAAGCTCTTAAAAATTAGGGTCGTAGGTTGGTCGAAGAAGAGTAAGAGTTTAGGGCTGTCTACTTTTATTAATGACAAATCATTAAAAAATTAAAAGACAACATTTTGTTGGTAAAATAATAAAATAAAATTTGGAGTGGTGAGTGTAACTGGAGAGTGTGAAAGTTCGAGTGTACCTATGGATTATAATTTATCACTATCAGGGAATCCTGAAAGGAAGTTCACAGAGTTATTTTTAAAAATGTACTTACAATTACAGGAAAATGTTTATAGCCAATAACTATGATGAAGTTCACTTCTTGTATGTATGTATATTTGTTTGTTTGTTAGTGCATTTGTGGATTTGTGAGAATGTATTCTAAGATTTTCTTTCCAATCAAGTCTTGGCCACTTATGGGCAATCTGCGAAGGTCGAACTTTCAGGAAGTCTCCGGAGTGAATGACAAGACAATTATTCATTGGTTCCACACCAAAAGGACATCTGGTTTGCAAGAAATTGGCAAAATCACAAAGTGAGATCAATTTTTTTTGTGACTGGCAATGCCTCCCTGCCATGAAAATATTGCGCTGCGATAACAATAGGAAGGTTCTCTACTTAGTGTCCATAACTATTTTCCTGTAAATATAAAGGGCATTCTTAAAAATAAATGAAGTTAGTTACTTTCTGGATTGCCTGATCCTGTGCTGCGATTAGGTATCCCAGACCACTTTGATCTTGTATTTGTGAATATGCAGTAGTTACCTTTGAAGAATTGGTCTAAATCGTTAACGAAATATTAAATCCCTGAAAAGCTGGAACCTAGACACCCAAGCTGATTTACTTAACAGCTAAGCAACGCGACGTTCGCCCTTCCGCGTTAAAATGAGTTCATAATTTGCATTGCGGTCGCTCGCACCGACTTAGAGCATAAAAAGGGGTGTTTTCCATGTTTTCCCGCAAGACACATCGCAATACAAGTTGATGTCTGTTTCCTTCGCGCTGTTTTTACCCTTTTACCGCCGTCGCAGTCATCCCCCGCTGCGTCTGCCCGGAGCGCGGAAGTTGCGACAGGAAGTTTGCTCTTTTATAACGTTTATAAATGAGGTAATATCCTCCAGCCTTTACCTGCTGCATGTTTTAATCTCCCGGCAATAATTAAAAACAGCGCGTGTTTTATCATGTTGTGATTTGAAAGATTGAGAGATAGGCGTTAAGACAAAGCACAACAAGAAGATAACAAGCAAAGAGTGAAGGAAGTGAATTTGTATAATGAGTTTATGAATATTTTAATTTGGTTTTATACACTTTTGATGAGTTTAATGTCATTATTCTGGGATGAAAGCTTAGATTGTCTCCGTTTTATTTTGTTGTTGTAGTTTTTGACTTGAAATCATGATTTTAACGATGATTAATACGTGTACAGCAAAATTTTAGTATCGAAAATTGGCCAAGGATAGTTAGATTGTATTTCTCCAAAACACAGGGTCTATGATCGCAAAGACTCAGATTTCGGGCCAAGACAGAACTTGGAATATCGATTGCTAAAAATAAATTGGACAGTTTATAGTATTTTATGTTTTATATGTATTTACTTGCATTATGTTATGTCACAAATTATATAGACTGATTCCCTCGTGGACAATCACGTTGCCGGATGAAGGGTACTATGGGTACTAAAGGGGACAGGATGCAGCCCACTATCCTGCTGTCAAATTCAGATAATAAAAATATAATTTAGTAAGAACACCCAAAAGTTGATCGCTCAATGCAGCATAGAACTGCAGATGCAAATAGAGGTGTGATGAGGGACCGGCCTGACACCTAGTATGGCCTGTTTGGGTACCTAGCGACTCAAAGCTTTAAGAAGCTTTCCCGTTGTAATGCAAGGCTCTGGCACTTTCTTTCCCTAACTACTCGTAGGACCTGATATAGATACGGAAAATTAAAAAAACACCGGCGAACAAGACGCAGTGCGTATGGAAAGAAGAGGCTTCAGAATTTCCTCTAACAAGGGATGTCTGTAGAATGCGTTTGTACGTCAAACGCAGGTAAGCGTACGAAATGGCAAGAAACATCACCGGCGAAGAAGGCACATCGACCGATCCACTGGATAAGTGGCTGGATAAGGCTTCGTTGTGTGAATCGATAACCGGAGAAATGGATTAAGAACTTTGTGCCGACGCTTAAGCCCGGGGAAGGAGAAAGGGTGAGGGTGGTATCAAAAGAGAAGGATAGGTTCTCTTACCCATAGATCTTCAGAGGACGGAATGGAATATAGTCCGCCGTGCACAAAAGGTGTAGAAGAAATTGGACGATGTGTACAGCCTCAAAATCCGGTAAAAGTCTCGATGAGGCTCAACTTTGCTCTTGGCACTGTTGAGGTGAAACAGCTTGAGCGCAAGGTTCAAACGGAACCATGGAGAAGACTCAATGTCTAGCTCCCGGAAATGGTAGGATGAGCGCCACCATGGCTCCATTACAGACCAGAGGGGCGAGTATGACAGAAATCGCAACGGCGGACGGGCATCAGTAGAGCCCAGCGCTGCGAAACCGTCAAGCGGCCCAACGAGGGACCTCCCGAAACACTGAATACATGAGTGGGAATAAGAAGAAGAGTATCAGGACAACTGTCAGGAAGACTGGAGAAGCCTTATTGGGCAGAAGATACCAGTTGTGCGTAACCTAGCGTGCTTCGACAATGTTGGTCCACCGTTGTGTACCAATTGAGTTGGGTATGATTTTTTACAGGAAACCTGGTTATGGAGCTCGACGGTGGTAGGTCTACCTAAAGTCAGGTATACGGAACTAGGTGTGAAAAACCAAAATCGGTGCTAATGATTCGAAAGGATATTATTACTGTTCCAGAAATAATGACCATGTGTACCTAGCGGTAGCCAGTACATAATCATTAACTTTGCATAATGAATCACTGTGCAGAATCCACCTGTATTGAGACCGTGAACGAACAGGTACTTGATCACACCCTCCCGGTGACAACCACAGGCGGTTTAATCTGCTGTCCGAGAGCTTCTATGTCAGTCCACCAATTGATTGTTTCTGACATTCGTAACCGTATCGCAAACACACGCGTGTTCAGGTACAGGAGGAAAGTGAACTAGGAACGTTATGAACAGAATCACCAGGATGGACTCACCATCCTAATAGGGCACATTAAAGACCTAGACGATGTTGAAAAGGATCACATCCAAAAAGGCTTCTCCCGAGTGAGACTCGGCTTACTCGTAAACTTTTCAACAGTGCCAGGAATACAATATGGAATTGATAAATGCATAACGTAACACCTAGAGGAGCCTTTGTCAGGGGATCTTGGAAACAGCTCCTACAACAAGGATGAAAAAGAAGAATCGAATACTGTTGGGCAAATTAAAAATTCAGATGGTACTTATTCGAATAACATGTAGGACAGTCAGTTTGTTACGAATACACTTTCCTGTCTCAGTGCCGTATAGGGACAAAAATTATAGCTATACTCATATATGGAGACGGCCGAAAGGCACCACAATTGAGACAAGAAAGAAAGCACCTGCGATATTTACAGAAAAAAGTATTGTATGGACTTCGAATTCTTTCCTACCCTTAAAGGTACCCAGCCCATCAAGGAGGTCTCAGTCTTCTGAGCCGTCTTTTAAATGAGGTGTTTAAAGCAAGTTATGGCCTGAGTCACATACCCCAAAAATTGTTTAGAGCTAAAGTGATATTCGACAAGAGGGCATCAGGAAGAGGCTAAATTTTACCGAACAAGCATAATGTCATGTCTTGTCAAAACCACAGAAAAAATTGTGGACAACCACATTAGATATTTTCATCGACATCGAGAGGGCATTTATTAATGCCTAATTCAGATCATCAAAAAGAGGCACTGAAGAAAGGCATGGATTTAATTACGTTCCGGTGGACCCAATCTGTGCTCGAAGCCCCGCAAATAACAGCCGAGGTTGGCCGGACCATGGCATGGATACTAACATCCCTACTATGATGATTTGTGTTCGACGGACTGCTGACCAGGCTGAATCGCGTATCATTCGGGACCTATGGGTATGCAGATGACATTGCGATCTTAGCAAGGGACAAATACGATAACATTATAAGTGCCAGTGCTGTTTTTGGTAGGGTTCTCTATAAATCCAAGGAGACCAGTAATCGTACCACTCGCCAATAGGTGAATAGAGAAGAAGAGACTTCTACCGGAAACGTGAAATATCTAGACGTGATCTTTGACACAAAACTATCGTGGAATCCGTTCAGGTGACGATCATCAGCTACCAAGGGCTTTTTTGCGTGTCGCAAGATGTTGGGCTGGAATTCGCACCTGAGACCAAAGATATTACACTGGTTGTATAACCAGTGTAATATACGTTCATAGGACCGGGTCAAATGGTGCTCTTGTGACTAAAGTCCAAAACATGCTACATTGCAAAGGCTGGCCTCTCAGGATGAAACTTTTATTGGACCTTTTTCCACTGCATGGGCATTTAAAACTATAAGATCTCAATTGTACTAGCAGGATAATCATTAGAAGACAATGCTAGCTTGTGGATCTAATGGGTCCCCATTATCTGGAATCGAAGAAAGGATAGTGAGGAGGATGTATAAGGTTGTTATTGATAAAGATCGCCAAAGGATCATAAACCACATTATATTAAAACATTGGGATTGATATTTATTACTTAATTCGCTATAATGAAAAGCATAAACAACACATCAAAAAAGGTTTATAATTTTTAGGATAAAAAAATTATAAAAGATTAAAAATAATAATAATTCTTGAGCCCCTCCCCCCAAAAGGGTTGTTTTTCGATTTTTTCATCTAATATATTTTTATAGCTTTAAGAAATATTCTGACGGTCCTTTAGTAACCTAAAATTAATAAAAACATTTGTGCAGTCAGCAATGATGCAGGATCGTTTGTTCATGAACGAATATTAGACATATAATTAAAAAGTTCGGAATTGATTTATATTTTTGTGTATGTAATATGTATTAGTATACATTTTCTTTTTTTTACAATATAAATATTCCATGTTGTAAGAATCTGTGTTGGTAATGATTGTATTGGTATTGGTATTTCGTGACTAAGTTTTATTATAGATAAAGGGCCCTGGTGTAAAAAATATACTTAATATGTACCGGAGAGAATTCGGGCAAGTTCTCTAACTTCATTGTCAACAACAAGCCCTAGAACTGCCTTGCCGTTTTGGATAACTAAGCTATCGCTTAATTGCGAGTAATAATTTAGTACAAACTTTAAGAAGAAATTTATTAACAATAAATGTTTATTACTTACAAACTATAAATCCGCTGTAATTCACAAATACAATTCACGATCCGGAGCTAACGCTAGCATTTATATGAAAACGAGATATGATTTTGACATATCTATGTATTAGAAACAGGGATGTAAACCGTATCAAAAATTGAAATTGATTCGGTAACGATTTTCATCCTAGCTTTTAAAACGGTAACGGTTTTGTTTCCGTTCATGTATAGTGGTAACGGTTTAGCTTTTTGCCAACGTAAACAAAACGGTAATATTTGACAAAAAATGTTAATAGTCAAATTAACTTTATTTGTACCAAAGGAGTAATTTATTAAAATTTAAAACATTTATGTAATAAAAATACAGTAGAGCTCCGGTTATCCGGACTAATTGGGACCGGAGCCCGTCCGGATAATCAAAAATCCGGATGATTGGACACCATATAAAATACATAGTAGTGGCCAATGCTCTCCCGAAATTCCATGTTTTCGTCGCTTAAGGCAGTCTTTGAGAGTGATCCGGATAATTGGCATTCCGGTTAATCGGCGTCCGGATAACAGGAGCTTTACTGTATTAAAAAATAACTGTATTGAAAAATCAAATATTAAAATTTTAAATATTAAAAAATCAAAAGATTAAAATGTCAAAAAAGTATTTAGGTACATATTTTTCAGTGAGTTTTCTTCTTTTTGGCAATGACAAAATTACCTAACCTAAATTGCCTTGTGAAGGTTCTGCTGCAAATTGAATATGGTACTTAATGACTTGTTGTTATATTAAAAAAATAAATTGTTTGACTTACTTTCTTATATCTACCTTCATCCTCCTTGTTTTTATAAATTTTATTAAAACTAAGATGTTCTCCAAATTTCTATCTACAAGCCATAAAATAAGATAAGAGCATTGCAGATATGAATTTAAAAGAAAACCGTTTAAAAATTTGAATTTAAAAAGAAATCAATTGTTTTGGTTACGGTTTTCTTTTGTGCAATTAAAATAAAGACGGTAGCGGTATTTGATTATGAATGTCCTCAAAAAGTTATCGTATTTCGGTAACCATATAGAAACGGGTCGCATCACTGATTAGATTTATTAGATGCGCGCTCGTCTTTTTCGATTTACTGTAAACACGAAAATATATTACGTGGGTGGCAACCAACCTAACCTAACCTAGCAATACCTTTGGGAGCCGCAACCGCTACTATCTTACATACGTTCTATTTTATTATACAATTTAAATGTTCTATTTAAATGATCCATTGTATCTTTCGATTAGAACAATCTAAGGAAGGCCAGAATCTACGGAATTGCTAGAAAAGTTGAGTTTGCGGATTCTTCATCAAAAAATTTCTACCTAGACGGGTAGGGCGTATTCATTTATGATGACCATTATTTAATGCACAAAATTGCAAAATTAGAAATTCTATAACTCCGCGAGATTGCAATGCAATTGCATGAAATTTTGCAAACATTTTTTGTTGAATTTATTTAAAGTGCGTTTCAATTTTCCAAACTGTAAAATATTTAGAAGCGGAGTTATGATAATACGATTTATGATGTGGCTATAAGCTGTAAATAGTGCACGGTCAATGTCTCAGCCTTGGCCAGTGCACTGCCGTGCACTATAGTTTATAATTTGGATGCTAAACATAGGCAACTTTTTCAACATATGCTTCAGAATAAAATATAATGAAGTATTTTTCAATTTTATGTATTAAAAGTGCTAGATGCTGGGGGTAATTTTACATTTACAAACACGTTGCTTAATTGTACTCCACATCTTCGGCAACTTAAACAACAGCACTTTACAATTTAAAATAATATTTGATTTCAAATAATTTAATGAAAAAGACTGTGTTAAATTTGCAATTTTTTCAAAGATTTTGTAATATTAATAACATTAATTACCATTATGCATTATTAGCTTTGCATATAAAAACAAAATTCTAGACTGTGCGACACAGTATAGGCAACTTTAATAGCTGTACTAATTGAAGTTAAAATAAATTTAATGTAAATATATAATACATATGTAATTGTATACATTATAAATAAAATGTTATATTAATGAATTATATATAATTTATTGAGTTAGGTGTAAATTAAAACTCTTATAAACTCTTAGTTTCTAAGTTTCCAGTTAAAATCATCTTAGGCAGCTCCAACGGCACCAAATAAAAAGTAAATATAATAATGAACCATTAGAATTATTAGCTATATATTATCAATTTTCTACAATAGAATTACAATTAATATTATATTACGAATATTAACATTATAATAATGTTTTTAAATGTTTAAATCTAAGTAAATTCAAATATCAGTACGCGTCTCTAGCAACACGACAAGATGGCGCCTGCGTACAGTCTTGCTTGGCTTTTTGGATTGAACGGATTGCGCTCACAAACAGACGGAATGGAACTCGAAAAATCGTATTGTTTGTGCGGTTCACGCTACGACCCGAACGTGTTTATGATCCAGTGCGATGTGTGCAAAGACTGGTTTCATAGCGGGTAAAAATTTGCCTTTCGTACACCCTTTCTTCCCCGCAAAACGCAACTTTCTTTACAGCTAACCTCTTTGATTTGCATTGTTTATTCCAATGTTTACTACATTTACCACGGTTTATCATCCTTCACAACTCTCCCAAACCCCAATTAGTCTACAGAAACACTTCTTGATTTCACTATGAGCTCTGGGATTTTAGATGTACGGGCTTTCAAGAGCAGACGGCGCCTGAAATCGACAAATACCACTGTCCAAGATGCACTCTTGAGTTTGGCCCTTCCCAGTGTAAGAATCAGTGCAACCATGCATAAACAGGAGAGAATCTGAACAATAACCGTAATTTACTTGTAGATAAACACTATAGGAACTATCACAGACATGAGTATTGGGATGAGAATGCAAGTCACAAGCCTGTGCAAACGGGCACAGCCATATTTATCAAAGAACTCAGAGCAAGGCATTTCCACAATGCAGATGACATTGTGATGCACCTGAAAGGCCACATGTTAAATGAGGCCTATTTGCTACAGCATGGTTTTGAGGTACCCATTGTGATTTCCAGCAAAGAAGGACTAGAAATGACAGTTCCGCCCAGCGACTTCAGCTTGTATGATGTGGAGGCCTATGTGGGCAGTGATCATGAAATGGATGTGATTGATGTCATCAGACAGTCTGATATAAAGATGAAATTGACGGATTTTGTTGCATATTTTTACTCAATTAATAGAACAAAGGTTTATAATGTTGTTAGCTTAGAATTTTCTAAAACAGGGTGAGTACGTACATTACATAACCTCAAAAATGAAGTATCATATAATAACAAAACTTGGAAATTTAGGTTGTCAAAATTAGTTGAGGCACCGTTAGCTGCACGGCAGTTGGATTGGGCGAATGTGGTGTGGCCTAGAGAGTATGCATTCGATCAACTATGCGTTCAGAAATATTGTCTGATGAGTGTAAGAGACTCGTACACGGACTTTCACATTGACTTCGGCGGTACAAGTGTGTGGTATCATGTGGTGCGAGGAATGAAAATTTTTTACCTCATCAGACCGACTCCTGCTAACCTCACAATGTACCAGAGATGGATGACATCCAGTAATCAGAGTGAGACGTTCTTCGGGGACCAGGTGGATCAGTGCTTTAAGTGTGTCTTGGCTGCTGGACAGACGATGCTGATACCGACTGGATGGATTCATGCTGTGTTAACACCCGAGGATTCGCTTGTGTTTGGAGGAAATTTTCTTAATAGTTTGAATATTCCCATGCAGTTACAGTAAGTTTATAGTACGTTCTACGCATGCGCCAACTACCAATGTGTGATGCTTTTTTAAGTTAGGCAACCAACTATGCTTGTTGAAATTGTGTGAATAACTAATTAGTAATTTGTATATTTTAAGAATATATGACATTGAGAAAAAGGTCAAAACTGCAATAAAATTTTTATATCCATACTTCGAGACGATTCATTGGTTCGCCGCACAGAAAATGCTCGATCGGATACAGAAACTGAACATAGAGGGCGCCAAGTGTCCGAATTCGTTACTATCAGGGATAAAAATATTAGTAACCTATTTAAAATCTTGGAATACAAGTAATGACAAAGATGTGCGTATATTATTTCTGACTAACAATGATTTTATATTGTTTATTTGATTCATGTTGTGTTTTAGTTAAATATAGCATCAAAACAGCAAATTCCTATAGGCATCAGCGTTGTAAAGCTATTCAAGGACATTTCAAAAGAAGTGAGGACAGCGGAGAGATTAATAAATACTCTTAATCCACCAAAACCTGAACGAGAATCCAAACGCGCAAGAAAACGGCCGATTAATAAAGATTTTGTCGACTTTCCTTTTAAAAAAACATCACTAGACGTGCGTAACTGTGTTTTTTTTAGCATAACCTATAATATCTAAATTATTTGTTTTCTTCTGTAGTTTGTTGAAAAATCAGAAGTAATGCCAGTAAAACCACTGAAAAAACCATCCCCCTCAAAATCTAAAATAAAAGGGCCTACGAAACCTCCCGAAAAAGAAAAGAAAGTCATAGTGAAAGGTGATCTGTCAAATATCCCATTTCAACAGCCTAATGAATTGCAGCCGTGGTCTCAGATGCCCGAAACAGCAACTGCTGTACATCGAGGAGGAACTGTGTTAAAGATTAAATTAGGGTAGGTAATCTATACCATAATCTCTAGCCAATTCAGGTTCAATGGTGGTTATGTTGATAGAAGCAAACCAGTAACGCCTGTTGAACTTGAAAATAAAACACTGCAACCCTTCACACCACCCAAATCAATCTACGACTTCAAAGATGAAGATTCTCTGGACGAATCAATGCACTTATTCATCGACGAGAATCCTCAACCCAAAAAACTGAAAAAAGCGGTAGATTGGTCGCAGAAGATGTTAATAGACGAGGATAATCCAGCGAATGGTATTGAATCTCTTCTGAAGGCGTCGGCATTGACAACGAAGTTCATTGACGCGTATGTTGAACACAGAATATTTAATACTTTCTGAAGGTTGTGAGTTAGGTTAAATGTTCACTGAGTCTTCGTGCTTCTTAGGAATGATCAAGGCAGGACGTCTCCATCAACTCAGGAAGCAATCGCCGGGATGCTATCAATCGGACAGACGTTTGTTCAGCCTAAGAAAACAAAGAGTAAAAAGCGTGTGAGTGATCAGAATTTGTTAGAAGAGGAAGAGATACATGACGTGCATCAGGACGATGATTACAGTGAGTGAGGTTTATATTTATTTTTGGATTAGATTATGTGAATTATAAATTGTAACTCATTTTTTTAGTATACCCTTCTATTGAGGATGATGCGATTTATAATCCGATTGGATTGGATGAGTCGTGGAGTCCAAGAGCGCGAGTAGGCCCGCTCTTACCCAAAATGAACCGTCCTGCTCGTGAGGGCACGAAGAAGCAAGCGGTGGAGAAGGTGTTAGAAGCTGCTGCGAAGCGGAATTTATCTTCAATAAATAAGGTGATTATTGATTTTTCGGAATTATCGAAGTGTTATTCATACTATTGTGTTTTAACGTAGGGTGCGAAAAGAAATAGAAAAAAACCAAAACTTCCCAAGCTAATAGTTGAAAAACAAATACCGACTACTAGTATTCCTATGGTGCCTACACCTGGGCCTGGGCCTGTGTCTAGCCCTGGTGCTGGTCCTTCTACACCATTACAATCAACACCTGCAACGCGTAAGTTACACACTCATAATACTAGAAACACATTTATTAAATTGTAAACATGTTTCTGTTGTATAGCAAGTCCCACAGGATCTAGAAGTAAGAAAGGTATGAAAACAGCGAAACAACGACTAGGCAAAATCCTCAAACTACATAAAATGATGCACTGATTGAATGCACTACAGTTTCTTCGCATTTCACAACATTTTAAGTGTGTAGCTCAATTTGCAGTATTGTTAATTTGGGAATGTGTTCATTAGCGCAGTTATATCGTAGTTGAGGTACACTTCGGAATTCGGTTTAGTTTCAGCAATTTACTTGTTTAGAATAACTGTTTTTAGTTTAATTTAATTTATTCACACGCGCAGTGTTTGCTTATCGAACAAAATGGTTAGTCATACGAATGCAGTATTATTAAATTGTTTAAATTGCTTTTACATATAGTTAGTTTGTATGGCATTCCATCTTTGCGTTCGCTATGGTTCGATGAACCCAGAACTGAACATTAACTTGACTATAGGCGGAATTGACAGTTGTTATTCTATCGTGAATCATGCGTTTTGCTTAATGATTGCTGTAATTTGCTGATTTGCAATGTTTTCTGGAGTTTAGCCGGATTTGATGCCGGATGCAAATTTGATGCAAATGTTGTAATGGTTAATTATGATGAATAAGTTTCTGCATATTGTACATATTTCTATTTATATGTTATTTGATTGATACTGAAGGAATATTTGATTTTAGCTTTAACATTATGTAAGTGTAAATCATTACGAGGAAATATTAGTTTTGATAATAGTTTTATTATTCACACATTTTCACTCTTGTCTATAATAAACAATATGAAACACGTTCGAATCATTTTCACTTAACTAAACCGCTTCACACAGCGCATTGGAAGTATGTGATTAGTAGACGAAACGTTGACGCCAGATCAGAAATCCTTCGTTTTATTGTGAGCTTTCTGGTTCACATGCATAGATAGCATAAGCTACTATCATCCACTGTCATCAACCAACAACTACTAAAAAATAATTGTTGTTTTTGAGGTAGATTTATATCAAGGTTATATCACGAACCAGATAAGTACTTGCAATATAAGTATTTACGACTATCGTGTTATGAGTTGTTTGTATATGCAATAAGCTATGTTTTGAAGTATTATCTAGCAAGTTAGGTGTGTTTCCGCTATGGCTTATCTTAAAGAATAGAATTTTAAGCAACGTGCAATTTCAAACAAAAACAACAAAACGGCAAAATTGGAATAAAGAGATAATGTGTATCCAAATCACGTACAGGTGTTGAAAAAGACACCCTGAAATTTCGAAAAATCAGTGCTGCCATGGAATTATAAACGGCGTGCACTTAGAGAACGCAACATGTGGATTAAAATTATGTATCCGAAATATTTCTACTTATTAAGTTTCATAATTATTTTAGAGCATTTGTGTTTTGTAGCTAAGAACAATTCAAAATCTAATCATACAATTTCTTTTATTTTCCAAATTCATAAAAGCTTTTTAAGACCACAAATTAGTTATACAACACAATGAATAGCAAATGATAAAGACTCTTGTTCGATTTTTAAAATCCTTTAGTTTTGAATTATTTAGCAAACAATTATTGGATTTAAGATCAGTGGACATTTTTTTTAACACGGTCGACAGTCCCCGGGTCCTATCAGCACTGCGACCTACTGCGAGATCTTTTGTACTATAGACCTGTGTGATACCTAGGTTACCTGAAGGCTGTCAT
>JAODVP010000004.1:595953-616523 GCA_025400035.1 Tetradonia laticeps
CAAATTCATTCATAAATATTTCCATTTTAGTTGATATCTCCTTTGAATTAGCAAATGGTATACCAATGAAAGAAAATACCTTATAGTATTCGTACTCATACTTTAATATACTATTTTTGTTTATTATTGATTGAATACTAAGTTTATGTAGACAAATTTAATTTAAACTTTTAACGTCATTTGCAAGTCATGTTTAGGTCAAAAGTGAATTTAAATTGGGTTCAAGTGATTAATAAAGGATATCCTGTGACTGGGAATCGTACCGCAGGCGACTATATTTGCACTATTATCATTAAAATCCAAACCCTAAACATTTTGCATTATAAACAGAAATATGGATCTACAAATACTATTTGCGACCCCCGAATGATTCTATTTATTCAAATGTGGTCCTATTGCAATTAATGGTTGAAGGCCCCTGAATTAAAGACTAGTTTATCGACTTTCTCTCTAACGATACTAGTGATCATGATTTAAGTTTATACACACGCTCAGAGATGGCGCCAGCTACGTTCTGAAGGAGCAGACTGCAACAAGTGCCTAAGACATGATCAACAAATATCAATAATGCCAATTTTCATAATAATAATAGGTTTTGCTAGACTCCACGACTTTTGCGCCACTTGCCCTACTCATAATGTCAGTGTGCAGCTTCTATATATATATAGACAATAATACAGATGCACATATTTATTTTACAAGTGGTTAAAGATTAAAACCAAACTAAACATAGATTCTACTGAGTGTGTACCGTATTTACTATAATTTCTGCTTTAAAATTCTAGCACAGAAATACACAAATTAGTGAAGAAAATCGAAATCAATTTTTTTCTCAATAAACCATTAATTTTTATACATGATATCGCTGCGAAATAAATTTCTTATTACCATAATTGTACTCCAAAATCTTAACTATAGCACGATATCTTATAAAATGTATGTTGACGTTTGCACATATATCGCGCATAAGTTGCCTATATTAAACCATCACAATTGGTTACTGATAATGGCAATTTTGAATCGTAATTTAAGAATTGCATTTTCTTGTAAATTGGGAATTTTATAACACAATAATGAATAGACTTACTTGTGAAATCTACAAGAACATACGAAATCAAAGGATTAAGCTTAATAACAACTTCAAGTGAAAACTCGACCCTACTTCATAAGAGAAGTTGATGGAATACACCAGCCATAACTCCTCAACGCATTCCGTACCGCAGCAGGCGTTGAATCAATCATAGACTCATACTCTTGCTCTTCAACAGTCACAGCATTCCTGCGCTTGTTCAAATGAAGAGACACTGCACCTAGAATACTCTCCGGCAACCGTCCCTTCAAACAACGCAGTAAATTCTTATTAGTAAGCCGAATGGTGTTAGTGGCAAGTTGTTGCGCTTGTTTGAAATTCGCTGGTGAAGCTCCCACTCTGTTCACTGACGACAAGGCAGGGGAAACTGGAGGCGGAGAATTTAAATTCAGCGGCTTTTGCCCGGGAATGATTCGTTTAAAGACCTTCTTTATAACTTGCCCATTCAAGTTGGTTTGTTGGGAAACAGTAACTGGCTGCAACAGTGGGTTCCCAGCCAGTTTAATCTTTTTCACCACATTAGCACCATTTGACGGTTTCAAGGTCTCCTTGCTACTGGGTAGACTAGTTGGTAAATCAGTGAGGGTTATATTCCCTTTCATATCCTTAATTTCGACTTGTTCTGGTACATCGAGATCCTCAGTATCGAAAAATAGCGTCTGAAGAGTCCTGTCACTCACAACATTCTTTTTCAAATTGTTCGGATGGATACTGCTGTGGTTATCATGCAGCATACAATCTTCATCATCATCATCGTCACTTTTACGATCATTTAAAGCTGTTGTTGCATTAATTACAACTTCCTGCATGTTGGCATTATTGTAGAATGATTGGTTGAAGTATGCAGGGTCGATGGTATAAACTTCTGGTTCAGTTTTCGTAACGTCAGGTAAGTCAGTGATTCCAAAGTTCATATCAATTTTCTGCCTCTTCGCTACTCCTCCGCCTGGTTTAAAATCGTCTAAGGACATTGTGAAGGTTGACCCGTCGTTGCTGGAAGGAAGGATTTCCACATCCTTTACATAAGCTAAGTCATCCGAAGATGAATCACATCCAGCATCCAATGTAGGGATGGCATTGTGTACTAGTCTTCGCTTCTCTACGTTGGCGAAGTATTTGTCCTCGAAATGCAAGCCGCAGATTACTTTGTTGCGCAGCTGGTAGTCAGGCAGGTCGGCAAATTCGGGTTTGTCTGCGTTCCGGATCCAGATCCCACAGCGATCCCGATGTTTCACTGGATAATGGAAGAAGTGCAGATTTTCGGTGGTTTTTGTCGCGCTGCGGCATGATTTGTAACTGCAGCGACATCCGCCCATTTCTGTAAGCGCTGTAAGATTCAAATAAAGTTATGTCGGAAACATTGTATGTTTATAGCTCAATACAATGTTCACAAATTGTATTAAATTGCATTAAATCCGTGCGTGAAGCAGACGCAAACAGCAACCCAACCTACAAATCTAACCAAACAATGTAGAAAACTTACTGTGTGTTTCAGAAGATGAAATTGTCGCAGGAAAAGCGGCACTAAAGTCAAATTACTGTACTTGATACGATATTCCTGAGGTTCGTGTTTACGTTATAATATTAAGCGAAGAAGACGTGATTTAATCACCGATTCTTTCTACTATTACAACGATTGCAGCGCGTACGACGACTACGACGCACAACTAGCGGCCATTACGGACTAGTCACTAGAGTGACTAGACTTGCAGTCTGTGCAGGCTGATCATAGTAGCCACCATACGCGAACACGAAATATCCCTAGATTGACCTTGCAGTGTTCAAAGCTATTGCTTTATTTAATCAATTTCGAGTAGCAATTGGGGATAGAAAATGTAGATTTTTGTTGATTTGTAATTGAAATAGAGTGTGCTTTTAATAAAAACAAATGCATTCATATAATTACCGACCGCTAGTCTAAGGATTTTTGGTTTCTACGTTGGTAGTAATGTGCATGAAAATCAATGTTACTAGATTTAAATTGTATTTAATTTTAGTGCGCTATTTCGATATTTTAAATGTAGCTCAATAATTTATTTCATTATTAATTAATATTTTAATTCAAGTTTAAATTCCTTAAAATAGTAAGAAATTTGTTTCTGTTGAATGGGAGTTGAGGAACTGTCAACCATGTCAACAGTGTCAACAGTGTCAAAGAGTGAAAACTTGTCAAAATGGCGAAAGTAGTCTTCGCTTAAAAAAATTCCTTTTTATAATAGAATTATATCGATTGTACAAGCAAACCAGTGGAACAAAAAATGTCTGGTTATAACTGATGCTGATGATGTCTGGCATGCAACGCAGACAGTCCAGCAACATTATAAAATTTTAATAACTCCGAAACACTTGAAGCCAAAAGAGACGCAAGCTATTCAAAGTATTCAAACGCTGGGAGGACGACATTCTTAAGAATACTTAAGTATGCATGTATAAAACGGATCAAGTAGATATCTTTACATAATAAGTAAAGTAAGAGTAAGTAACTAAAGAAAAGTTGCAGTCGTTGGAGCGCAGTTGGGGACTATACAGAGTAGAGTAGCAGACGAGCGCTCTAATCTCATTCAAGTCATTGAGTACGAGCGTATCCAGCAATTTCCCGTCGACCCGTCTACAGTTCCGCCACCACCGCCGCCGCCGCCAACACAACACGCTCCCACTGCCCCCAGTCTATCGAGCGCTCTCCTCTCGCCGCGCCCGGCGGGACTCTGGAGAGGTCTGCACGGTCCGCAAACAGAAACAGCAAGACGCACATCACTCACACATACAGCGCGCACGGCACACGCATGCGAACCGCGCACTCACACAGCGGCAGCGATCGTGAATGAGCGTCGAGGGGAGCCGAACGCGCAGAGTGCACAGTGCGGGCTGTAATGGCGTCCACGTTCAGCTAAAGCAGCGAAAGGCGGTGGGTGGTCGGATGAGAATGTACAACATGTACAATATCTACAACATCTACAGCATGTACCACGCATACGCCGGCCCGAGTGTGTGGATGAGAGTGTGAACGGTGGATTTTGTGCGTCCTACGCTGAATTATAAGTGCACGGGGTGTAAATAACTGCAGGCGTTTTCACCAACAGTGTCAGCATCAACTACAGCTTCCGACGGTCAGGCGTTACTAGACCGAGTTACAAAACAGGACAAGTAAGATCAAACACCGGATAACTGGTGATAACAGGGTGATAACGGTATAATTGAGAAGATGCTGTCATGATTATGGACAATGGGCTCTTCCAGCACCTGCAGGTAAATGCACTAATCGCAGCTGTCACGCACAATCGTAAATTATCTGCCTCTGCCGCCTCCTTCCTGAATTCAACTCAATTAAGCGTGTTGGTGAAATTGCTCGCGTTCTTCTGCATTACTTCACCTTCTGAGTTATGATGATGATAATAATAATAATTTGTGATTACTCATTAGGCTTTGTAAACAATGCTGGGACACCTGCACTAGTTCGCAGTAAACTAGCGCATGTGTCATCGTCATCGCCATCACCTTTCGATTGATTAGACTAGTCCACACTAACAATTCACCTCTGGTTGACTGTGCAGGATTTGGAGACTACTGGAGATAAATTATGGTACATAGATAGAAGTAAATTAATCGACAATTAATCACGCAAATCCTTCGTGTATCATGGCGAGGAAGGCTGAGAGCGTGCGGCCGATCAGCGTCGCCGTGGTGGGCCTCTCCGGCATGGAGAAGGATAAGGGCCACACGGGCATTGGCAAGTCATGTCTGTGTAACCGCTTCATGCGTTCCTTAGCGGACGACTATAACGTGGATCACATCTCCGTGCTCAGCCAGACAGACTTCAGTGGACGTGTGGTCAACAACGACCACTTCCTCTGGTGGGGCGAAGTTATCAAGTCCTCGGAGGAAGGCGTCGACTATCAGTTTAGTGTTATTGAGCAGACTGAGTTTATTGATGATGCGTCGTTTCAACCTTTTAAAGGTAATCTAACATGAATTTTTTCTTTTGGCTATTTTACGGTCCGCGAAAGTTTTTGGAAAGCTTATACATAATAGATAAATATTAGGGGAAGACGGGGCGTTGTAGAGGAACTACAACTTGAGAAGTTGGAAACCCCCGGTCTATAAAATTGGAATATAGAAAGGGTTATAAAAAAAACTAGTACAACAATACTGTTTGGCGTAGTAGCTTTGAAACTTAGTGTTATTGAGCAGACTGAGTTTATTGATGATGCGTCGTTTCAACCTTTTAAAGGTAATCTAACATGAATTTTTTCTTTTGGCTATTTTACGGTCCGCGAAAGTTTTTGGAAAGCTTATACATAATAGATAAATATTAGGGGAAAACGGGGCGTTGTAGAGGAACTACAAGTTGGAAACCCCCGGTCTATAAAATTGGAATGTAGAAAGGGTGATAAAAAAAACTAGTACAACAATACTGTTTGGCGTAGTAGCTTTGAAACTATGCTCAACATCTAAATGTAAGTTATACAACGGGATAGATGAAGGTTCAGAGAATTCATTACGCTCCATTCTAACGATGAAACATCGGACGTGGTGGTGAGAAGAGCTATTTTAATGATATTTTGCTTATATCCGGATTTGTAATTGGTATAATTTTTAAGTCCGCACAAACTGTGATATTTCGAGCAATTGTATAGGGGAGAGCAGGGCGAAACGGTTCGGTGCTTCTTTGAGAGCTTGTAAAAGAAGAGTGTCTAGTTGAAATGCATGTATTATGGTGTGAAACTGTTCATTATCAATCATTTGACTCCGGTTGGAATTATTAGATGTATCGTTTATTATTATTAAAGGTTTTTGCGCCCCACGCGCATGGCGAAACGGTGTGCTGGAATTTACGGTGTTAAATGTGACAGAAAATGTGGAAGTAGTACATAGAACTTTAATTAAAACGTATCACGCACTTCAAATATGGAATTTATTCTCATGAATCGTACATAATTCTGAGCAGAGAACACAAGATTAACAACTTCGCATCCTCATTATTAATACCTGCGTATGAATTATGCACCCATTGTCTCTTTATTCCAACTTTGTCGTTTTCTTGTTTTTGTGTGAAAACGAACTATCTAAGAAAGAAAAGAAACGTTCCTTAAAATACTATCCTTTACGATAAGCAACTTGGGGCAAAACGGCCGTCTCACATGCACTGATTATTTAAAAACTGACAACAATTGAAATGTCTAACCTAATGTTTGTTGATACTGTAGAATATTGTTTAGCCCATGCACATACCGACCCATACCATAAGGTGCGTAAATATTTATATTCAAGCAGTTATTTCGCTAGTAATACAACGCCGATATTATTTTTATTTAAATGCAGCGCGTCAGTTGATGGCAGTGGAGTGAATCAGATGATGTGTTACGGTTTCAGGAATAGCTTGCATGTGATTCCAGAAGGAGTTCGTAACATACGCAGACAAAAATAGAAATAATCGTTTGGCCCTGCTCTCCCCTATGCGTATAAGATAATTGAAATTCCCTATACAGTTCTTTAGCATTAAGTACTTTAAAGCTACAAGTCAGGTTTTGTAGAAAACTATCAAAAATTGTTCCGTTCCTAAAAACAAAACTAGCGCTAACAAAGTTAGGTTTAGGTTGCATTTTTTAATCTTTCCTCTACATCAGTGGTTCCTAACATGGCATAAAAGCCTGGTGTCCCACCTTTTTCATAATCACGACCCCTCCCTGATTCATATGAAAAGGAAAAGTTGCAAATAGCGAATAGTGTACGCTACTCAACTACTGTAAGAACCAGAATTCATTACTGTAAAAAGAACCGTGGCACATCGCACTTAGTGGAGCTGGAATTTGCAATTAGTATAACTTTTGACTCCGTCAAACTAAGATGTTGTTTTAAATTTTAACACACAGAAGACGCCAAAACTTAACTATTTGTTATAAAACTTGACATTAAAATACTGATAGTGAATATTTGATTGATATATGATTTTTATCATTTCCTTGTATAGTTGTTTAATTCCTTCGTTGGTTTTTCATGTATCTTATGGTAATTCCAGGAGGTAAAATGGAAACGTATGTAAAACGTTGCGCCGCAACTAAAATCCAATCAGCTGAGAAACTAATGTACATCTGTAAGAACCAGCTCGGTATCGAGAAAGAGTACGAGCAGAAAGTACTCCCCGACGGGAAGATGAACGTCGACGGCTTCATCTGCATCTTCGACGTATCCATCGTGCCGAGCCGTGCACTAGAGAAGCAAGTCGAGTTCGTCGTGGCGATTCTCAACAACCTCGTCAAGACGAAGAAACCCGTGGTGTTGGTAACTACTAAGAACGACGATGCCAACGAGACCTACCTGCGTGAAGTAGACAGACTCGTGCAGCGCAAAGAATACAAAGGCGCGATTCCCGTCGTGGAGACTTCAGCTCATGATAATGTCAATGTAGATCTCGCGTTTATTCTCTTGGCGCAGATGATCGACCGTAGTAAGCTACGCGCGAAGATTGTCACATACATGGAGGCTTCGCGCGGCCGCAAGGAGTTGATGGACGCGGCTAGTGAGGCGTTCCTACGATTGATTCGTTTACATGTGACGGATTCGCGCGCCCTGTGGTCGCAGACAGTGAAGAAACTCAACTCGCATAAGGAGTGGATTTATTTCGTGCAGTTGTTTGGCTTGGATGGCACGCAGCGCTTGTTTAGGCGGCATATCAAAAAGCTCAAGGACGAGCAGTTGGCGAAGAAGGTGGCCCATTATATGGGGTTGTTACCTGGTGTTTTACATGATCTAGTCCCTGATATTAATACTTTTACTGATAGGTTCGTATTTTCATTTTTAATTAATATTATAGGATTTTATTGTTGTGTTGAACCCGGTTATAACGTAATCTTTGAAATTTGTCATTTTTAAAATACATAATTATTATATTTTCTTATTATAAATTCAAGCTTTTGTTATAAGTATCTGTATAATACGTTTAGTAATAGTATAATTATTGTTACTTGTTTTCGTAGTGATTGGCTATCGGTGCAAGAGTACCTGAAATCACATCCGTCATTCTCCGAGTATTTCTTTGAGTGCCCGGAGGATATGCCGTGGACTGAGTGCTCTGACAGTGAAGATAGTCGAATACCGTTCGATGTCCTTGACACGAGTGATGCGGAGACCGTGTTTAAAAACCACGTCAACGTTATGCAGCAGGAGCAGAAACGATTAGAGTATGTAATATTAATACGCATTTTCGTTATTAACTTTATTAAATTTTGTTCATTTCTTAAAGTATTTCAATTATATACTTCGTTATAGGCAACTTTTTATACATTTTTTGTGAATATGACATGAATTAAATTATAGTATTCATGAAACAAGGGGTTATTCCACTGTACCATAATATGTAATTTAAAATTTATGAGGATTTATAATTATGGGATCATTTTTAACAACAAAAAAAAAGTTTTCGTACATTTTTCATTTATTATCGCATGATTTGTAGAATTCATGTAAATTAAGGACAGTGGGATAACCCCTTCATTAGTTAATGTAATTGGTGTTGTGTTAACATTTTATTGGGTGCTGACTAATATGTGTTTCTTTTAACTGCTTTTCATTGCTAATGAACTATCAACAATTAACAACTATAAATACAATAACAACCATTTCCTAGGATGCCAAAAAGGTACAAATTTCTGTTTACTTTATTTATTATTCATTTTATTAACAGCCGAACTCGCTTATAACGTAAAGATCATTTTGTCGTTATATCAGGGTTTCCAAATTTTCGGAAATCAAAGAATAGTTGGGGGAAAACTGAACATTTCTTTTATTTTTGAGCAAAAACGAACAAAAACTTTGTTTTTATAAGGGAAAAATCAATAAAACCTCTCTTTATAGTTTATAAATGATTGCTATATACAAGTGGACGAATTATTTGTTTCTAGCACATCGGGACGTAAACCTGGCGATATGAGTTCGAGTCTCATCGGTAACTGAATTTTTCGCAAGCATTAATTTCTAATAATAGGAAAAGGGCAATTCAATAATAATTATAAAATCTTATTTACTATGTTAGTATTTCCTTCAAAAATACTACAAGATATGTTGAAGTCGATTAAAACTCAAGGGATTTTAGTATCCGTGGAAACCCTGTATAATTTTATAAAATTATGCATTGTGTTATAAGCGGGTTGGCCTGTACTTCTATTTATTACTATTAATTTTCAATGTTTATCTTGCTTAGATGGAAGAAACAATTCAAGCAATTATTAGAAGATACCGGATACGTGACTCCAGGAAAACATTTATCAGAAGTTCGCGTTCTATTCATGGGGCGTGAGTGCTTCGAAGCTTTATCTGAACATGACTGTCAACAAATCTACGACGCGCATCAACGCGAACTCATAGAAAACGCTAAACACAATTTCCAAGAACTCTTACTGGAAAACGCCGATTTATTCTATCATTTTAAAAGCATAGCACCTTCGGGAACCATCACACAGGAAGATATCAAGGAAATCACTGACGTGTTACAAGACGACTTCAGATATAAGATGTTGGACAGACTGGACCAGGATAGAAAGTTAATGCTGTTTCAACACTTGGGTTTCGTCCATTGTCCCATCCGAGAACACTGTCCCGCATTTCCCAATTGCATGGACGCGTTGATTGAGCGAATATTAGCAACCAAAGCGCACCGCCCATCATCCTGGAGCAGGAGCACACAATGGTTGCTCAGTTCGGACAATAACCAACTCAATCTAGTGCTGTTGGGCGCCAATCAACTGGCTGAGGAACTAGCGGCCAAGATCCGGTCTCAATGTGAAGATGACGAATATGAAATTGACTGTCAGTTCTACAGTCTAGACTACAGGATAATCACCGGGGATGTAGGCCTTCCTCACAACTCCTTTCGAACAGCGGACTTTGTCCCGCATGGAAGTTTCTGTGTGTATTCCAATGCAGAGTCGTTTGAGTACATCCGCGAGAGTTTAGAGAAGACACTCTTGTCTAACCTGGAGCAGGAGGACAAATTACCCTTCCAGGGACTACCTATAGTACTGCTGTTCCTCCCGGACGCGTTTTTGGAAGAGAAGGACATCTTGAAGTTAAAGGAAGAGGGACAGAGCCTTGCGGATAGCCTACAATGTCCTTTCATGGATGTGTGTATGGAGCAGACGAGTGATGAGCAGATGGTGTCTGATGCCTTGCATCAGTTGGTGCAGAGCATTCATCACCGCGCTGGCTTTTTGAATATTTATCAGTCAGTGTCGATTGACTGCGAGCCCGATATTCGTATCATCATGTGTATGTTTTGTGGCGATCCGTTCTCCGTGGAGAATGTGCTAGCACCGTTGTTGTCACACCAGTGCTGCTTTTTGTCGGCCGAACGCAGTATTATCTTGGAGACTTATTTAGGTGATTCGAAGAGGAAGGTAGAGGTGATTATTTCTTCATTCCACGGAGCCAATGCGTTTCGAGATGAGTTGGTACACGGGTTTATTTTGGTGTATTCGGCGAAGAGGAAAGCGTCGCTTGCTACTCTTAAGTAAGTTGATTTTATTATTTTCTGACCATAATTCAAAGTTGGTATAGCGGTGTATTATATTTTATATATGTAAGAAATTGAAATAATTAGTAATTTTCGTAGCGCGTTCTCAATGAACATTCCAAACCTTCCAATTCAAATCATGGCAGTATCGGAAGGCAGCAGCAACGCATTTTATAACAACGACATGACTCATATGCTGCTGCAAGAAGGCAATGCTACGGCGGACCGATTGCACGCGCACTTCATCACATCCAATGCGTCCTGTCAGCAAAAGAGTACGTTTTATTTTATTAGTTTTCCCCGAGTTTGCAACTTGCATGAAATATGTATAGTGTAGCGAAGTATGTACAGCGAAACAACGTCATGAATGATTGATTGACTTTCCTCGCGTTGCGTTGCAGCCGCGTTCTACACGCCGTTTTTCAAGGAGGTATGGGATAAGAAGCCGGAAATTGAACAGGCGTTCAACATGGAGGAGCCTGCAGCGATGGTGGATAGCGGAGAAGGAACTTTGGAGCATCCGCGCACGCATCGTGCACACGGTCATCCATTACCTCCGCCTCGGCATGAAAGTTACCATCTGAAGTTGAATGATGGGTACGTCGTTTTATGTTATTTAAGGTTATGTTTTGTGTGGTTACTTGTAACTTTTGTGAATTGGACTTGTGAGTTTCATTCCGGGTTATTTGTTGCATATGCTTATTTGTTTTGTTGTTTTGTGTGTTTGGTGCGATTGATCAAGGAGTGGCAGTGAGAATTACGAGCATCTGCCTGATCTGAATGGACCTGAGGAGAGTGACCACAGCGATAAATATTCGCAGATTTATATGTATGGCAGTGAGAATGGCGATATTATGTCTATGAAGAAGCGACATCTACATTCAGGTAAACATTTTCAATATAGGCAACACACCGCTTTAATTGTTATAAAAACCAAAATTTTGATGTTAGAAAAGGAAATTGATAATACGGATGAGTAGATAAGATAAATTCTTATCATTACTCAATAATTGTAATTGTATTATCAGCCAGTAACCCATTTTATAGGATTTCAAGTTTACCCACCACCAACCACACCTCCAGAACCAGCTCCACCCGACCACCTCATGAATTCCCGCTCAAAGCGCGGACCTATCCTCTCTGCATCTCAGACTAGCCTGGATGAGATTACATGTAAGTTCATTATCACTAAACAATGCATTAAAACTATAGTACGTATCACTAATTGAATTAAAATGTGTCTTTTCGCTTTATGAATGTGAAATGCTTGAAAGCTAACCTAACCTTACTAACTTTAAACCTAGCTGACATAAGTGGATCGCGCGAATCTCTGGCAACACACGATTCAGGTGATTTATGGCGTTAGTATTACTATAATGTGTATAGAACAAATCAGTAAATTGGTGTAACTGTTTAGATGGGGATGAGTCACGCGTGCCACTTAGCACCGGTTGGAATAACTATGGCGGACATGCGTTTACCACTGGACGACGACATGTGTCTGCCCCCAAAGCTCGACCAAAAGGAGTATCACAAACTCTTAAGGTAAATTAATGTTCCATTTATACATATTTGTTTTTGGGTGTTTGTGGATGTTTATTACGGGTTTCGCGCCGGACTCCAATTATAATGCGTTGCTTTTACAGCGTAATCCTGTGCTAGGAGAAACTTGGGTAAACGATTTGCTGATATGTTCAGAATGACTTTACAATTTCCTACTGTTTGACTTCTATTTATTGTTAACTTCAATTCTAGTGTTTCAGTCGTTACAGGAATTTTTTTAACGTTATATTGTAGTTGCTTTGCGTACTTTTAGTATTTGTATTAATTTTGATGACATTTTAGTTTTTTTTTTTTGTGAAGGAATGAGTGTAGTTTTTATTCTTTTTGGTGTAATTTACCTAGTTCATGAAAAATAGTTGTTTAGCTTTATAAATTCGGAAATAGCTGTAATTTGGTACTGGTATTAAGAATAGCATTTCAATGAAAATGTGAAAAGTCCCCAACGATATGAGGAGAGCTTAAAGTTTTATTCAAGGTCAAAGGTGACGAAATTCGGTTTTTCGCATTTATATTGAAAACTGTAACAGCTATCGTTAGAAATGTTTTACAGGGCAGGGTAGCTACTCAACTGCGCGAAATTTGTTTATAATTTTTTGCAAAATGGGGCTCTATGGTATAAAATGCCAAGACACGGGTCAATTTTTTTGACCCAAACTACCACTTTTAATTTTTTCAACAAAATCCGAGAGATGCTCGCCTCAGCCTCGCCTTGTTAGTCTCACATGTGATGTGATAGTGATCATAATTTATAACGCAAAATAACTTTTATGATTGTTTTTGTCAACAAAGAAGCGTCTTTTATTTGAATGTGTCTTGCTTATACGGTGTTTGTTTTAAATTTTCGTGTTTCTTCGTTGGTAGCGTAGGTATAGTAGAACTCGGTTGTAGCGTCATCGCAGGGACCCCCAAAAAATAGTGACGCAATAACCGATTGTCCGTACACGCATATTTTTAATGTCTCCCCTCTTTTTAAACATTACATTATCATAACCATTAATTTCCATACATATGCATTTTTGGAAATTAATACTCATTGGCAGTACATACGTAAAATCTACAATAAAAAGTAGGAGTGTAGAAATCTATATCTGGTTTTCAATGAAAATATCGCCCCTACAAATCATAAATGACGCAATAACAGAGATGCGAAGAAAAACATGATGTTATAAAAGAACTAAAATACAATAGTTTAATAGGGAATTAGAACGTATTTTTAAAAATAAACGCAGTAACCGAGTTGTCGCTCAAAGCGAGCACGTTATAACCAAGATCTATTGTGAGTTCAGGTTACTTTATTCTTTTTCTTATAGGTAAATATTATTCTACTTTAAATACCTTGTTTTTCAATGTGAAAACTCACTTATTTGAAAATATTTTTGTATAAATTCTATTATTCTCACGTTGTCTTGCATTATAAATTATATCTGAGTAAGTAATAATCAGAATCGAATTTAAAAATATTTTATTAATCCATTTTTGTTCCTAACAATACTGTTTTCTTTATCAGTTTTAGACAAAACTATATCATTTGTTTTTAATTAATTCATAAATTTTAAAATATGTTCAAGTATACATTTCTTGAAATTATTCATATTGAAAGAGTTGCTTATCTTAGTAGTTATCTAAAATCCAATATATTTATTTTTATTTTTATATCCAACTAGTTTCGATCTTATTACGATCTTCTTCAGGAATTTATTTTTGAGTTATTATGATTATTAGTCACACAAAAATATATCCCTTTCGAAATTAACTGTTAATGACGAAGAAGTTCATTCTCTAGACAAAATTAAAAAAAAATTCTTTACCACAATATTCAATCAATTATTTCAAAAAAATTTCTTATGGCAATTTTTTTAGAAAAAAATGACAATTTACAAAATAACTATTCTTTTATTAGAGAAACTAAAAAATATTTTTCATCATATAATTTTTCTGACTACAAAATTAAAAATTTGTAAATTAAATTTTAAAAAAAGGATAGGGCCTTATCTAAATCTGATAAAGGCAACACTATTGGATTAGTAAAATATTTTTAAATTGGATTCTGATTATTACTTATTCAAATATGTTTTACATATCAATTTTTTTCAAAATTTCTCTGATATTTTAAGTCAGGGAAATTTTGAAAAAATGTTCTGGAAATCAGGGAAATGTGGGGGAATTTTATAATGCGAAAAAGTGGCTATCCTGCAGGGTGAGTCAGAACTCCAGTAACAAATGGTTGTTTAGGAAATTTTCTTAATATAAATGTACACGAAGATTGGAGTTAAGCTTACGTCATTTATAAGCTTGCAATAACGCTAACTCAAGAATGATGCTGCGTTCGAAGACGAAATATATACCTTTTTGGTAAAAAATTAAGTTGCCTACAACTTTTAATCAGACCTTATCACTATAGCAGATGTACTTCTTAGAAATATATAATTTCTGGCGTAATTACGTATATGAGACTAACCACTTTATAAAAATCTTTAAAGTTTAAAATAATTGAAATTTCACACTGAACGCTAAAAACAACGCAACTCTCTTAAAATAAAACAATGTAAGAACAATTTGTTCTAACAGCTAAAATTTATACTAGCTAGAATTTATACTTCCGCTGGTGTCACAACTATTTCGGTAACTCGAGTTAATATTAATTTTGAAATGTTTAATTATTGGTTTCCCTAAAAAACTAAAATACTGCATCCATTATGAATTCAAGATTTGGGAAATAAAAGATTTTGTATGATTAGATTTTGAATTGCTATTATCTATAAAACAAGAATGCATTAAACTAATTATGTAATCTAATAAGTAGATATGTCGAATACATAATTTTAATCCACTTGCTGCATTCTCCAATTGCACGCCGTTTACAATTCCATGGCTGCACTGATTTTTGGAAATTTCATGGTTCTATTTTTCCATTCTTTTCTATTTTAAAATTCGAAAGATTAAGGAAACAGCAGAATTATTTTCTCTACAAAAAATCTAAATACACTTTTGCTCTAAAATAATTAGGGAAGCCAATAATTAGACATTTCAAAATTAACATTGAAATCTCTATGGTGCGTCTGTCACCACCAGGTATATACGAAAATGAAATTCGTCGGGGATTTTTGACATTATTAGCTATATCCAATTACATCCAATGTTTGACTGGGTTATACGTTGTACTTCTGTGAAAACGCGGCAAATCAAACCCGCTTATATCTAACCTTAATTTACAGTTTCTTTTTATATCAAAAACATCTGATAGTACAGAACAGTTCAACAAAAGTATATGTTTAATGAGTGTGTATTAATACTTAAACCCTTACTTAGTGTTTTTCTGTTTTTGTTGCAATTTGTTGTCATCTTTCCTTTTAAATATGGTTAATATAACGGTGGCAATATAATATGTGCATGAATCAGTGTAAAATACTTCATAATATTCTGTTAAATTATGAAGCCATGTTAAATTAGTATCTAATTCCTTACTTGTGTTATAGCAACCGGGAAAGTTGAATCTGAAGAACTTCTCGGTCGTCACGGAGGCGATCGCTCGCATGAACGTTAGTGGTAAGGACAAACGTAGCACTAAGTATGGCAATGCCCCTTTAGCATCGGCGGAAGTTGTAGACCTTGGAGCGGAGTACGCGCAGGTGAAGGATATCATGTACCCACACGGCGGACCCGACGCCGAGTACATGTACACGTTGGTACAGGACGCCGTCGCGGGCGGCAAGAGTAAGCTGCGGCAGCGGCGTGAAAAGGGCCAACCTTGTACGGCAGCCATTGCACACATAACCTCAACAAAGTCTTACAAACACATTGTTTTACAGCATACTCCGAGACGGACAGTGAATGGAGCAGCTTAGAACGGCGACAGCGGGCCAGTGAAGTACATTCCAAGGTTGCGCGTAAGACAGGAACGCATAAACGCACGAGGAAGAAGCGCACCGCTATCCCGGTGCAGCCTCCACGTGTACCTCAGCTTGGGAGCGGTGGGTTTACGTTACCATCGGCACATAGTGCGCCTACTACTGAATTGGAAACGGAGAAAATGAACGGTATAGGATTTTATAGCAATTTATTTACAAGTTATCATTTGTTTTTTCATATAGTTCCCAGCGAATCAAATTCAGATTCATCTGAACAAAGTGATCCGGAGCCATTTGTAGGGACAGCCGATCGTCTAAGGTTCCAGAAAAGGTCTCTCAGTTTAAAGAAACGGATGCCTATTCCTGCGATGGTGCTGCTCCCTCCGGACTTACACAACACGCACAATATGAATATTCAGCTTAACTCACCTGATTTATATGCTGGGAAGGTAAATTCCTACGGGCTTATTCATGAAGATGATAGCAGTTTAGATGTTTCTTCGCCTCGAGATAACCATTCACCTATGGTAAGCATTTTCTTTTGCCTTTAATAGACTGTATATTATCAATGTTAATAAATTTTTCATATTAAAGCTCAAAGACGAGAAGTTAATGCGCAAACGTGAGAAGCAAAAGGCGAAGGATGATTCCAAACTGGAAAAACGTCGTTTAAAAGAAGAGAAATTGAGGAAAGTCGCTGATAAAGAGAAGGAACGCGATAAGAAGAAAGCTGCCAAGTTAAAACAAAAGTCTGGTTCGTCCAGCAGCAACGCGCCGTCAAAGTTGGCCGACTTCATTCAGTCCGAAGCGAATTTCGTGCCATTATTCCTAGAAAAATGTGTCAAATTTATCGAGAATGAGGGGCTGGATTCCGAGGGGATTTATCGTGTTCCTGGAAACCGCGCTCATGTGGATCTACTATTCCAGAAGTTTGAGGAGGGTGAGTTTGAAACCGACTCGTGTTTTTCACTCTAATATTATATGTTTATTCTCTTGTATTTCTAGATCAAAACGTAGATATTCACGAACTAGACGTCCCAGTTAATGCCGTGGCAACTGCGCTGAAAGACTTCGTGTCCAAACGCCTCCCACCCATATTCGAAGAAGACGTGATGCTGGAATTAGAAGATATCGCAGGCACACGCATTAAACCAATGGCGACCACGACGGGCAATAGTGATTTTAAATCGGATCGCAGTTGTCGTGTGCTTGCCCTGCGCCGAATGCTCGAAAAACTCCCGCCGATCAATTTCCAAGTGCTGAAATTTGTGTTCCAGCACTTTGTCAAGTAAGTTAATATATATGAATTATTATTGGTTTAATAATGGTTTACACTTGGCAGGGTGGCAGAGAACTCGAAGTTAAACAGCATGGACAGCAAGAACCTGGCGATTTGCTGGTGGCCTACATTGCTGCCCATAGAATTCAGCGACATGGGTCGTTTTGAACAGATGCGGCCGTACTTGGAAGACATCGTGCAGACGATGATCGACCAGTACCCGTTCTTGTTCTGCGGTAAGGAAGCAGTCGTGATGGTCTGAGGCCGGCCGGCACCCGACGCGCACGCTTCCATAGCCACGCTGGCCTCGTTCCTGTCGCTCGCGCAGCCCTAACCTCAATCCTCCTTTGCGGTGAAGCTTGAAAGGTATTTTTTTAATCCTTCATATACTTTGTGATATATTACGGGAGGATGGGTATTTTTAAAGCAGAGAAACGCGATGGTAAGAAACAAACCAAAACATGTTGCGCTGAATGCATATGAAACCAAATAGCGCTGTGAGTGCGAGGAGCGAATGCATTGTATGTGAGGCTTTTTACGAACAATTCGTGTTTTCGATGTTAAGCAGTCATGCATAATTATAAGCCGTCAATGTGTGCCCCGTTAGTGTAGCCACTCAATGTTGGATCCGTTCATCATTTGTTGCCCTCCTGTTCGTCCTATCAACGAGTAAACTAATGCGCGGGTGTTATCATTCCAGACGCAGAATGTCAATACGTCACATGCCATATGTTTTATTCAGTGACACATTCTGTTTGATGTTGTTCATATTATTCATAGTCTAGCAATTTTCTCCGGTTTACAATAGTATTGACACTTGTGTCACAACAGTATCAAAAGGTAAGATATATAAGCAGGCAAGGAACTGCTGAAGTTTGATGTTTATGCAAAGTGAAACGGAACTAGGTGATAATAAGTCTGATGTGATGCGTTAATTCATTTTTGATAAGTATAACTAATGCTAATTATTGCACGTGTCAACAAACAGTTTCTCTAGTCTGAGTGTTTTGTTGCACTCTCAGGACTTTGATGGCATTGCGCATGAGTTTTCTACTGGTTATGAACAATGATTCACGATATTGATATTTTAGAATTACAATACAACGTCGCCGCCATGTTGACTTAATAAGGTGGGCAACCAACTATACCTTAAACAAGTAAAATTCTATTAAGTAGATATTTTCAATCAAATTTCTCTCGTATTTGGAAGTGAAAGACTCATGCGCAGTGTAATTACTAGGTTTACTAAGAGGTGAGAGGTAATTTTCGATTCAAGTCATATGCAGAAAGTAATATATAATGAGAAGTAATGTTTAAGTAAACTAAGTAAGAGCTAAGCTAAAGGGCTAAAGATAACCCTAATATATTAAGCGGAACATATTTGCTAACAACATAAGACGAAGATCAAGTGCGTGATAAATCGTAAATTTAAATTTTACTGTATTTTAACGTGGAAATTACTCGAATGATATTATGAAGTCCGGAACAAAGTATTATTTTATGTATATTTATGTTTGTGCAATTGGAATTTTTATTTATTCACTCTAGGAAGGAACAAATAACTCTGCTTTCAGTCCACACTCCATACTTTCCAAGCAAACCAATGAAGATACAACAAAAAAAGCTTGAACTTTCAAATGAACCAGCTTGTCGAGGGCCTCGGTAGTTGTACATACAATATGTTTGTGTCTGCTACGTCATTCCATTGTTTCGAATTGTCTATGAATTAATTAATTGCATGTTTGATTGATGTTTCGATTAAGAGGCCGAGGTCCCTCAGACGATGTGTTTCTTAGGCGATAACAAATATTTTACATGTAACATATGTGGATATACAAGTAGACTATGTTCGACGGGGTCATTCAGTGTAATTTGCACTGATTGACGCCTGCAATTCGCAAGCGTTGTGAGAATGTTGGTGAGACGATGCTCTGTTTTTTGTAACGAAAAGATTTGTATCAATATTTATCAACTGCCTAATAATAATTGTATGCTAGTACACAATTGGAAATTTAATTTTCAGCTTAATCTTAATAATCTTGTTATTTATTACAAATTTAAACCCGCCACATTTTCAAGAAATTTAGAGTTGAAAATTATACTTATTTACGAAAAAAGTAAATTATAAATTAAACATTATTCTGCTTACAGTTCTGTTTCATCTACTCAATGTTTTGATTTGCGACTGCGTCGAATTCTAAAAACGGAAATGGATTGCATTATTATACTTTTCAATATTATAGGTAATGGTATAATTACTTTTTTGGTCCTTTAACAAAACACCAATCCACGCCAATTGTCTGACCCAAGACTTCAGAACCATCTAAAGCTCTCCTTGCAGCCTCAGCTTCTTCGTAATTTTGATACTCAACTAACGCGTAGCCTTTTAAGAACCCTGTACGTCGGTCCAGGTTCAAACTGATGTTCTTGATGAGTCCAAACTCTGAGAATTTCTCATTTAGGTCTTCATCGGATGCTTCTTCATGTACTGATGTTACGAAGAGAATCCAACCTTCTACAGCTAAGTAAAAATGAGTATTAGTAATATAAAAATTAGTAATGATATTTTATTTACATTTCTGTGGTCCAATTGTATCTCCGCCATCCTCACCATCAACACTTTCATAGTTATTCACTTTTTCTGCTCTACTGCTAGCATCAGCATCGAAACCTCGGCCTTTCCGTTTAGTGACTTTGTCTTTTAGTCGGGCAACGGTTTCTATAGATCATAGAGGCGTTTCAATATAATAGTGTTTAATATAAATTAATAATTATATAAATGTAATAAAATACATAAAACAACTTACGGTCTCCCTCTTCATCAACTTCCAGCTCAACTGCATCGTTAATGTCCAGAACATCAGCCATTATTTCTCTTGATATTGATAGTGATAATCAAATTACTCTGTAGAATTTGTTGATATTTTTTACTTCAACTGTTTAAATTTAATAACTAGTGCAATAAATTATTCTCAATTGTACCTAGTCAATACAGTAAATGAAATTTACTAAAGTCACTGAAGTGCAAGTTATCTTTTAGGAAGAGAGGTTAGCTTGTGAAGTAGGGTTGCAAGCAAATTGATTCTCTTACCTCCTTTGACTTGAATAACATTTGCTGCATTGGTTTATGCCAAATTAAATAAAAATATGTACAACACAAAAATTTCCAGATTTAAATTCCTATAACTGTGGAGAAGGTTTCACTGTTTTAGAATGTTATTAAGCACAGAACAGTCAATATAGAGAAGTGCGAACTCCATGTATTTCGATGGCAACACCGATGAC
>JAODVP010000004.1:626573-647127 GCA_025400035.1 Tetradonia laticeps
CCGTACTACGCTTTCAAGATTGAAGGAAACTTCACAATTGTAGTGCTATGCCGCTGTGCCGCTATATACTTATGTAACGCTTGCACTATAGTGTACCATGAAATTACTCCAAATGTATTACTAGCTCTGCACTGCTTTGTACACTATGTACATATTTCGTACCTTTTCACGTGCACAAGTAGTACATAGCTAATTTGGGGATGTAACAAGTTATACACAGTTGCTAAGCCAATCTACACAGTTAGCTCACATTTTGTACAACATTGTACCATAGTGTACAAAGTATGTATGAAATCACACGGAATGTACCACTTCCTGTACACATCTGTACACACTTTGTCCAGATATCGTACTGCAAAGTGTATATAAGTAGTACATATTTATTTTCGGTTGGGCCAGTGAGGCTGAGCCGAGCAGAGTTATGCGTACTGCGCTGAAAGCTTCGCACTCTGTGAGTATGTGATTCAACTTGCAGGGTCCCGTGATGAGTCCTACTCAAAGACTGTTTAACCTACCATCGGGCCCTGGACGCTGCCACTTTAGGAGCACCTATTCATTGATGTGTTTAACAAAAAAATGTGATAAACAAGCCCGAGAACGCTCAAATATCTCGAAAATGGTTCACAGTAGTTAATAGTTGTAGGGCTTACTTCAAAAACATGACCTTGGATGAAGGATGGAGGAGATATGAAGATAAACATGATTCTTTAAATGGGAACCTCCATTTTTATTCCATATTCTTGTAGCGACTTTCAAGTGCCTTCCGAACACGTATAGATAATGAATATTTTTGTATTAAAAATAACTGGTCTTGATAATTTATCTATAAGTTCGGAAATAATCAAATATCTCAAAAAAGCTGTAGAGCTTAGCGAAGCTCATGTTATTATTTTGAATGGGACCCACTACTTTAAGCTAACATTCGCTACGTTTTATTAAGCCCTACAACTTTGGTTGTTACATATTTTTCGATAACTTCGAGTATCATAACTCATAAGTCTTGTGAAACTTCATACAATAATACGTTTTTGGAAAGCACTTCGGAAAGCACTAATTCATTACAAGAATATGGCATAAAAATGAGGATTTCCTTTTAAAAAAAGCATGTCTTTCTTGGTATCTCATTCGTCCTTTATTCAAGGTCAAATTTTCAGCCACCAATGTAAGCTCTACAAATTTCAGTTATTAATGTATTTTTCGCTATTGTCAACCATGTTTGAGCTATTTGATAATTCCCGGACATTTAAATGACGCGGTATATAATTGTTTATTCTGCAAATTTGAGAATGAAATTTCGAGTACTTCTCGGCAAAACTTACAGGAAATCTTGGATTACCTGCAGATTGCAAAAAATTGCCGAAAAACTAGTAAAACTAGTAAACTAGTAAAAATTAGTAACCTAACCTAACCCCGTGGTCCAAATACCGAGCATATCTTGTAATTGAAAGAACAGGGTCTGCGGGCACCCTCCAGGACCGCACCTGGGCGCCCGCCCAATGCGCCCATAGGACACAGATCCCACTAGTTGTTTGAGTCTTGTCCTTCCTGAGTTTTCCACCAGTGTTTTGTTGGTTTCGCTCGCTAATTAGCACCTCGGCAATTCGAGGTTATATAAATGCTCGCTCCCTTGAAATAACCCCTACAAATCATTAAAAAAATTTATTTTAGCATCCCCCTACAAATCGTACAAAATTCAAAGCTCGCACGAGCGTGTATAATAGTCATCACCCTCCATAAATCGTACGTAGGTCGCCGAGAACTCGCTATTAATCGTAACTGGACATGTTTCTTCATGTCTGTTTATCTGTAATGTGCGTTAGCCACGACGATTATTTTCTTTTATTGCCATGCAGAAGTACAAGCTCGTTGGCAAGAGTCCTTGACAATTTTAGTGTTTAGGATTTAATTTCTATTGAGAATGTAATTACTAGTAGGCGTGAACAACAGATGCAATCAAAAATTACTGATTATTATAGAAAACCACAGTGATGCCAGTGCCAGTGCCAGCAGTGATAGCGAACACTCGATAATCTGGATTGCCAATTCGAGGGAATCAGTTAGGGAGAAATTGTTTAAGCAATTTATCTTGTAGGGTAAAACTACAGTTCTTGATTTTTTGCTGATTTAACGAACCACTATTGAAGATGTCAAATATTCTAACGCTAATTGTAAGTTCCCGCCTAGGCTACCGTAAAAACACATTAATCCTCTCGATAATTTAACCCACTACTGGCCGTTTGTTCGTAATTCTCAACGATAATTTGAGTTGGAGTCGTGCTAATTGACAGCGGCCCTTGAGTGACGACCTATTCATAGTTGAGTCGGCGTCAGCGATTACCTATTGTTACCGATTTTTATTTTGTTTACTGTCCTGCAACAACTTTTCCAAGATTATCCTTCATATTTACGAGCAAATGATCAAAAGTATTTTATGTCGAGAAGATCAATGTGATTTTACAGTTGCACAGTGGGCGCAAAGGGTGTTTTAATATTTGCCAGATTCAGTGCCTTTCACTAATCCGTGCCGTACGCAACCCAGCCATGTATCGCATAGTATTTATTTGTGTCTGAAATTGTTGTTTATAATGCATAAGTGTTAAAGAGGAAGATAACTCGTCAGCCTACTATCGTTTAATTGGAATTTTGAAATGATTTGCTAACAACAATTAATACTACAACTATTAGTATCCATAGACCCCAATTGTGGCCTTATTGGTAATGTATTCTATGTGGCATTGGAAACTCAGCCTGTACCTACATAGACCCCAATTTTATTTGTATGTTTTACGAGATGGGAAATGCTTGTTATGCACCATGTCACCCACTACCGTGTTGGCACGGCAGTAAGCCGTGTGTGGGACTCAGTCTCACGGCCGGGTCATGCACGCTGACCACCAACCGGTCTTAGACCATAAAACCCATCCTCAGGATACCCACCCGAAGGTGTCTGGTCCCATATGTAGACCCCAAGGTCTTTGGTCTCCTTCGCCACGTTCAGCTTGGGCCCGTACATCGGTAGCTCCTTAAATATAAATTTTAGTTCCTTGGTGAACGGTACTATCGCTGTTTTCGCTGGGTTCACTGGCTTCACTCAGTGCACCTTTCATGATTCTGCCGAATTTTCCTCGAGTTACAATAAGTAGGTCATCGGCATTGGCGATTTGGCTATTTGATCTAGTAGACTGTAACTAACCACGCACACCACAAAATGACCGCTATTTTGTAATATAACCGAGTCTTTTAAGAATTTCTGTTTTCAAAGTAGGATTTAAATGATTTATAGTGGGACCCAGCCCGATTCAGCAGATCGGGTGTACAACCGGATCCAGAAGTGGCTTAAAATGCGTATGTATCGAATTTTAGAAGGAATCGATATTATGACTGAAAATTGCGTATGATTAAAGGCATTTTCCGGGATCGCCATAGGCATAAAGCATAAATTGTCGGATGAATTAGTACGAGGAGCCTAAAAACTAAGGCGAAGTGTTTACGCACGACGATTTTTCAATCCGTCAGTGAGGTGATCAGTTATCTGCGAAATAACTAATAGGGTTCGTTTCTTCCAGAATTTAAGCAACACGCTACAAACCCTGGGCAGTTAACTAAAAAACCATATCAGAAAAATATTCATAAATCGATAAAGACCCATGTATAATCATTTTCGGAATCAAAAAGTTCAAGTTCAAGCCACTACTCAGTATCTTTTCATCCAAAAAGGGAATACCCGCACTTGCAGAGACGCCTCCCAAATAGCAACTCATACAACGGTTCCATATCTATTCAGCATTCTATACAGCGAATTACAACATCCACAAAGCGCGGATGTCTCTAGCGCGGGTAAAGGCACCAGTTGAAACGCACGCAGGCGGATCGTGATTTATTTGTTTTTTTAATGAGCGAGATTCGTCAACGATTTTGAAGTAGCGTGATTCGTCCGAGCGAGATACGGACACGACACCGGTTCAACGTCAACATAAATAAATGTTAGGTACAAAAAAGGGGTAATCACGCGTGAGGAATATCGAGCAAGCGTGTAAAGGGAATTATATGTTTCCCATTCGGAATCGCAAACACGCTAAAGACTATATTGGATTATTTGACAAATAACTCCAGTATTGACAGGTGGAAACATTAGCCCTTAATTTATTTACATAACATGAATCCCTCAAGCCCAAGGTTGGTATATTCAGTGGTGGTCTAACTTGCCTGAGACGAAGTGAGACGTAAGGGGAAAATTACGTCACTGCGCAAGCGCTACATGCACGCTAGGTGTGCTAGTAGTAAAGTTGTTTTTGCAATGTATACTAATGTATATTAATGCGACCTCTAACGTGATTATCAATACTAGCCTACGTGCTTACGTAATGACCTTGTTCCCTAATGGTTAGATAGTAAGTGAGACAACCTCTAATAAAAAAAACCTTGACCTCAAGCCACCCTGGTCACAGTCCTGCATTCTATAGCGAAACCTAGGCAACTCACAAGACACGTGAAATTTCAAACTAAAGACAGGGTATATAGGAAATCAATTTTAAATAAAAAAGATTAATATAAATAATTTAATGTGATAGTGTGGAAACAAAGATTTTATTGGACATATTACACTGTTGCTTTTCTCCATTAACTTCAAAATCTCCCCAATCTCATACACATTTCTCACATCTCATCACCGTTGAGATAACATTATAAAGAATTTCATTTAATTTACAATATGTATAAAATTTAGCAATTGAAACAGATCTTATCACTTCTCTGTACATTCTTACATCGTCGTATATGTATATAGAATATAGACTTCAAAATATCTCTGTTATGTTTTCAACGTTTACAAATACCACCCCCTTGCATTAGCTTCACATGTGACACGTCATTTTTGTGTATAGTGTACACCGCATCAAAGTTTACATCTATTTATCTGCCAGACAGCAACCAACCGCAGAAAAATGGAAACGAAACAAACGTAAATGTAACAAACAGTATTTATTTGGTCTAAAATTTAATACATCTCTTCATCACGTCGTCACATCGCCATCTAGTGAATTCATCATATTGCACGTAAGTGAAACGTAAAAACTCAGTCAATTGAGGCTCGATAACCAGAATGCAGTAATACAAGCAGGGGCGTCTCGTGTGCGAATCTAGAACGTGTCCAAGCATCTGACAAACAATACAAATACACAGCATGACCTAAGCAGTCACCTGCATCTGTTAACAATCGTTCCTATTGCACTATAGTTAAAATATGTATTACACAGTTCAATTGTGACTTCTCATATCGCAAACAGATAGTAAACAGATCTATAACTTCATCATGGTGCAAATTGGAAGCCAGGTTGTACATTACAGTTTAGTTTTCTTAGTTATCTCAGCAAAGGTTTACCTTTGACCTTGGTTTACAGCATAATTTGTGTCTGTAACACAACGGATGGATCGACATGACGCAAAAAACTGTCCTTCAACTTAACCTAATATAGCACACGGTTCGCAAACTTAAACTCGTAGATAACATTTAGAAAAAGAAATTTTGGTACATGCGTTAGGAGTTACTCGATACGAAACTTACTGCCGCCGTATATAATCATAAACTATGTATGTACAAAGAGTCATAGACATAACCTAAAACGCGGATGATACAAAAGACGCGCAACACAAACTTCCATACGCATTTTTGCATGCCATATATGTAATATATTGTTTCAAATGTTCAAAACAGTCAACATTTGTTTAAGTTGCGCATGCGCGGTATACAATACTGAGTGACATCTAGTGTTACGTCCAGTGAGTTACAAGAGGGCGCTGGTGTGGAAGTATGAGTGTTGCGCAATGCGTGGGCGTGAGTGGAGCGGTAAGTGGGCGTGTCCCGGATCTGAACCAATCGCATCTCGTGGTCGGGCGGCGCGCGGACTATTCAGACACGTTCGTGAAAGGCGTGAAGGCACAAGCAGCGGTTCGGAGGCGGGAGTGTAAGGCTTCACAGAGAAACCACGTCAGTTCGGTGTTTCACAGATTAACAGTTATATGCAGCCTGTTAAGAGTTGACATGATGAGTGTGAATGTGTTCCTTGCGGTGGTCATACAGAGTCAGTATTTTTTTAAGACATAACGAACAAGATATATACGTACACAAATATTGTCAGGCACTGTGAGTAAGGCATTCCTACAGTAATGTTGACTTGTAACTTTCTGGAGATGAAAGGGTCTCGTCTCTCTCATAACTCTTCATTTTACTTTCATCATACTCGTATAAACTTTAAAATCTATGTGCAAGGTATGTGCACACAACAGTAGATAAAATATATATGCATGTATATAATTAGGTATAATATATCGCGTTATTTTGTCAAATGTTCGTCAATATATACGTATTTCCATATGGCTACGTGCAATAGATCATTCTAACATAACCTCACAATCAAATATGACTAATTTTAAACAATTATTCACTGAAATGAACACCTGATCTTAAGTGTTTATATTAGAAGGGCTAAAATAGTGGAAAATGAAGTAAATGTAAATCAAACCATAACCTATTTATTCACTTTTGTATGAATTGATTGCAAAACAAGTTAGAATGATCTATAAAGGGCTCAAGTGATACGACAATGAACACACGCTAGGTTCTCTCTCTTTATCTATTCATACCCACGACTAGACGCGAATAATCTCCGCCACACAGTCGATGGAAGGGAAGCGGCACATTTAAGAACATCAACGTGGGTGCTTTGTATCTGCACGTGCAAACAACCCATTGGACATGACTGAAATGCCGCGTAGTCATTGTGTGGACAAGACACAATTAGGTTAGGTTTTAGGTTAAATCTAAACACCATATCTACTCTCTCCCTCCTTCAGTTGTACTGATGTACGATAAAGTATCTGTTAGTGACTCTTGAATTCCCGGCCACCGGGGCCCAATTCGCGACTAAATTAACAAGTGATATACAATAATAGAATAGAATATAAATATATAATAGGTGTGTTGGTTACGATGCTACTGAATCGTTAAAAAAAGACATTACTATCAACAACGATCCGAATCTTACACGAAATTAATGGCACTATGATAATATGTGTAGGTGGTGTGTTTCCTCGCGTCATTTGTTCCCCTTCCTCTTGTCATGTGTACGATGACGCACGACGACGCTCGTCAAACACCGCGCACTAAACTCACGCGCGCGTAAATCGCTTCCCTGTCTCTGCGCTGATCTTTGTGAGGACTCGAAGTTTATCACAATTTGGTGGATGACAGAATTGGCAATAGCAAACGAACTATCACTATGGCACTGTGTCAGTTTTCCTAATTCACTGTGTTCTTATGCGTACTCCTCGCGCTGCACGTATTTGGCCTACGTGTTCCAGTCGGTAAGCCGCGACCGTTTCAGCATGGGCCCCGTGTCATAGTCGGAATTAGGGGGCGGGCCCCCGGGCGAGGGCATGTTGGTGGGCGTAACGCTGCCATGCGCATGCGTGGGCGTCATTGGTCCGGCCGAATTAGGCCGTTGATGGGCGTGCGGCGCCAGGTTGAGAGTGGAGGTGAGCGAGTGGTGTAGGTGGTGGTCACTGCCGCCTCCGCCACCGCCGCGAGGCGGTGACAGAGGTTCGCTTTTTATCTTGACTGGATGCGGGGATGACGAGGACGGAGGTGGAGGTGTGCTGCTTGAGACGGCCAGATGCGGTAAACCACCGCCGCCCCCAGGACCATGGCCTAATGAAGTAGGTATCTGATGGCCTGACCAACTGATCTGGTTGAGCGTGATGTCTTGCCCAACCAGACTGGTGCTGAAGTCTTGCGGTGCGAAAGTGCCCAGTGGGGGATAGAGACTCGTGTTCTGCAGGGAAACATACTAAATTACGAAATAATTAATGAACATATTATCATATTATCAATCAGCAGTTGATAAAAGATAAATACTTACTTCTCCATAGTGTATGTCGTCTGTCAGATTATTAGGTATAACCACGCGTAGATTAGATCGGGGCGTAGGCGAATGTTGCTTGAGGTGTTTCGCGGACGCGCCACTAGCCCCTCCCACTACCATGCCCGGGCCGGGGGAGGGTCCCGGCGAAGGAGAGCCGCCCATAGGCGACGCTGAGTTGGGATAACCATTTGACATCTCCAGCATGCCACCGCTCGGATATACCGAGTCGGTTTCGGATGACGATGGGCGTGGACTAATGCTGGTGTGTGCCATTTGGGGACTAGACTGTAGTAAGACAGCATCGCCGTAAATACCTTGGCCTGATACTGCCTGGGGATAATTCCCACTCATACTTCCCTATATTAAATATATAAATTTAAAATACCATATGTTATTATACAGAATATTGGTTGACTATCCACTCACTCTCGATTGGCCATTCATCTGATTACGCTGAATCATCATCTGGAACTCCTCGTCAATCTTCGTGTACTTAGCTTCAGTGCGTGGCGTCAGCTGGTATTCCGTTTCCGGCTCGGGACTGTCAGGACTCATCACTCCGTTCTTATGCTCCTTCTTATTAAGTGCCTGCAAGTGTCAGTGGACCAGCTCAAGGTGATAAGACTATGGGCGAGTGTACGCTCGCTCCCAGAAACTAATCTCATTCACACACCCACCCATTCAATTATACATCCACATACAGTCACATCAAACAAACATGCACTTGTCCGGTACATAAAGACAAGTATAGAGGGCGGTACGGTGTCTGAGTTTTAAGCAACAACCTGGAGGGATTGGCTTACCGACTAGAACAACCAATTGCACAACTGCAACCCAACTAACACGACAAGCAACGTTTTCATTGACAAGTCGAGATGAAAAATAAATTAAATCAAAAGAAAATCAAAACACTTGGTGTTAATATACATAAAAAAAAATGATTCATTGAACATTGTTCACTGTTAGGAGTGTATTGCATTGCTATCGCTTGTTTTAGTTCACGCAAAGCCTGCCAGAGTTGCTGCTGGATTTGATGTACCTCGATAATGTTCTTGTTGGTGAGCGACTCGTGCGGCTCGTTGTACTCGGTGTACTTGAGCAGCACCTTGTCCATATCGGTGCTGGCATACTGATACAGTTTGTTGCTGGAGCTGAAGATGATGAGTGCTATTTCGCAGTCGCAGAGTACGGACAACTCGTAGGCTTTTTTCATTACGCCAAACTTCCGCTTATTGAACGTTACCTAGAACAATATTTTACAAAATATTTCTAAACTAAACACTGCTAAACTAAATACAAGCTAGTAATACAAATTAAACTGTTGAACTGATAAGAGTCCTACCTGACGATTACGTTCGTCCGTGATCCGCGAAATCTGAATTTTCTTGCGTCCCATCGTGATATTAAGTAGTAGGTTTGTTGGTTAAAAATCAAAATGGCTGATAGTTGCAACTGTTACATTTACGACGTCATGGGGTTGGAAGCTGTAACATGGAAGATAAATTAAATATAATTTTTTACATAGAAATTACTTTTTTAAATTTATGTAAAAATTCTTGTAACACTCAGTATATTACTTTTTACGATTCAAGATTCGTGTTAGTTCGCATTACAATCGGAGTAATTGCGCATGTGCACAGGACGTTCGGCAATCTTCGACAGAACGTGTACTGTTCAGCATACCGAGTGTTAGTATGAATTGCATCTTAAGCTATATTATTTTTTAGTTATTCCGCACTTAAATTATAATTTAAGGTGTGGTAATATAAGCTGTATCGACACTATACAACTATATGTGACTAGTGTGAAAGCGTGTACGATGCAGTTCTATGCATTAAGAGTATTGAGGATTTGGCACTCATTAAGTGCATTGCGTTGTTCGCGCCGTGTCTAGGGTCCACCCAGCGCCTGCTACTATTTTTGGCGCCGCGACGCTGAGCCATTAATTAGAACGCTGTGCAAACAGTTCTAACACGCTTCAAACACGAGTACAGATGCTCAGATGCAGGGAACAATAAAAGAAAAAACGTACTGAGACTAACCGAACTTAACTTAAGCGATAGTTAAAAGATCAATGCAATTTCTATCTCCTGATTACCTACCTAATCAGGTAATTGTTAATTACGAAGTGTAAATAATATGTATTGGTCACAACCGCATCTAAAACTCCCTAACCTCACCTAACCTACTCGCATACGTTAGTAATACGGCAGCAGCGCACACGCTCAATAGTCCTATGCGCGAATTGCACGGTGAGCAGGAGGCGGCATAGAATACATCAAACGAGGAAGCGGGCCACCCGCAAACACAGTGACCCGATTCAGCGTCAGCCGAGGGGCGAGCGAGTGGGCCGCTCAACGCATCGATCCACCACAACTACCATCACAACCACCACCTGCACCGCCGACCGTTGTCGAGGGCGAAACAAGGCCAGCGCGTGTGCCCTCCTACGCGCGCCGGCAAGGGCGCAGGCACCTGCCGCCTCCGTCTCCGCCGCCGCTACACCGGTTGCTGATACCACGCGTGATGTGTTGGTTGTCCACCCGTCTACCGCCCCAGGTATTCTGAGAAACAGTGGATTATATTTCTGCTGTTGGTTCTCGAATTTTTCCTTCAACATATAGCGCGAATGTCAAAAGTCAAAACACCGAAAGACCTGGGGAGCGGACGTCGTGGATAATTGATGTGCGAGTGGCGGTAGGGTAGAGCGTGATGTACAACTAAAAGCTTCATGGATGCGCTTGACGAGCGTGGGTGGTAGCTGCATTGGTAGATATATTTGATTAAAAGTGGCTAATTGGCGTTTGCTGTTTGAATAAGTTTATATATGTATAAGTTTGTATATGGTAACGTGTCAGAACTATGCACAAACCAAATATATAATTCAAGTGAAACCTAAGTCCCTTCACGATACAGTGGGACATTTGCCAGCTTCAGTGGGGTTTGGATGAAGAGGGTCAATTTCGAGCGAAAAGGTCAATCCCAGGAATCGGGATTCGATAACTGTAAATTTCTGGACCCCGTGATGAGTCGTGGAAGTGAATGTCGGATTACCGAGACACTGAATTATTTATTCTGAACAATTAAAGAAAGGTTTTAGGTACATAAATACTACCGAAAGTTATATTTTTAACATAGTTTCTTATTTGAATTAATATGTAATTTCCCTTTGAAACTGATTTCAAAAATTCACTAGAAATTCCAAGTATTTTCTCAAGATTTGATGCCGGACTATTACACGTTCCGACTTAAGAATCTTTTACTGTAATAAAACTTGTATGTCAGTACTTAGATATTACTACTAAAACAAAAACAATATCAAACATAAAAAAACAAATCTCTTATGATATACATTTAGAAAAACGGTTCAAAACTATAACGACGTAACCGCAAATTCTGCAGGAGAGCACTTTTCTGCCGAACTACGCCGTAAGGCAAATAATATTTTAACAACAATGTAACCACCCTGTGGCCTCGTTGACTCATTGGGTGTGTCTGTGTGGTGGTGGAGAATAAATTTACCGGAGTCGCCAAGGGGCGAAAGTACGGCCCTCGGTCATAGAATTGAAAAATCTTTGGCTTGCGGTGGTTGCAGTACTCCTGCAAGGGAGTATGTAAGTACAATGGACCCCCAACCTAAGGTGGCCCCAATTCTACCAGACAGTCAGTCTGGCATCCCAGAGGCTAGATAGATAGAGCCACCTTGACCTATGCCCCCCGCCTATCTAACTTTTATTACGGAATAAACAAATATTTTGAAGATTTACCTTTAGTCGTTATAGTCTCGAATCGATGATATGTGCTCTAAAATTGAATATAATCAATGACGATAATCCTATTACATTAATTTTTCGGTATTATAAAAGTTGCCGGAATCCCTGACCCCGGGATTGTCCTCTTACCGTAAACCAACATACGATGCAGATCATTTTAAGTGCACTTGAAGAGAAGTACTGCCGTCGTTTTTAAACAAAACAAGCATTGTTATAGCATTTTCTAGATGTTGAAAAACGTATGGTTGGCTTTTTTGTACATTATGTTTATTCAGGGTTGCCGCTTTTTCTGTTCCAAAAAATTCCCGGACATTTGCCCAACAACTTTTTTCTAAAATTCTAATTTATTTCATTCGCCATATTTTTAAGTATTGTCAAACAAACAGTGATTTCTGGCACCGGTTTTTCTTGTGCTTTTTTGTGACGAAGGTCCGAAAAATGTTTGTGCTTCGCTCTACTCCGAAATAACAGAAATGTTACAACAGAGCAATGTTTCCTTGATTTTTTTCGAAAAATAACGTTTTTACTAGACTTTTCCTGATTTTCAGAAATGTACGAACCCTGTTCCTAATTAAAGGCACAAAAGTCGTATCTACCCAGATACCACCATATGTAGATACGACTTCTGATCTTATAAAATTAAGAAAAATGGAAGACATGCTAAATAAGTGAATTAGGCGTTAGTGAACTGTAAATTTCGCAACATATCGAATAGTTGCGAAATTTTCGGTTTTGACTTTATTTTTATTAGAGTATAGAAAACCGTTATATGCATCCTTGGACATCAATAACTAAAAATCGCATTTTTGCAGACACAACCTTTGGTATTAAAGGAGGGACAGTAGGCAATGGGACAATCTCCAAATTGTAGAGAATAGGAAATGTAGAGAATATTATATTGGTATAGAATTTACTGAGATAATCCCATTGTCCACTATTGTCCCCTTCAAGTGGGCTTACAATGAGCTACGATGCACCTAGCCTAACCCAAAATGCATTAGACCTAATGGGATTAATTATTCGAAACTTTCCATAACTTGAAGTTTTTCACTCAATAATTCGAGGCCCATCTAGAACTATCTGTAATTCGTCTTTAAACATACAAATCTGTGCAAGTATTTTTGTGCAGAATAGAAAAATCTGATTTAGAATTTGTGATTCACTTGTTGCATACATGTGCTCGTGTAAAATCAGGAATGAACAAAAATACAATCCCCTTTATGTAAAAAATAAAAAATACATAATATAATTTAGAAATTTCAATATTTTTATATTCCTCTCAATAATTAGGATCTCTTGCTAATTAAGAAATAAAACTCGATAATTCAATTTCGTTTGTGTCGTCAACTTCAAACTACAAAAATTCAAGTGTACATATTTATAAACGCACTATAATGGAATAGTAAATTATACACAGATTGAATTAGTCGCATTTAAGTTCACTAAATATGTATATCTGAAAAGTCCCTTCAATAAAGAAGAAGCGTAAAATTACAAATACGGTAAAATGGGGGAAGACGGACATACGGGAGAGAAGAAACAGTCGCTATATCCTTCGTTTCCTTCACCAGGTTGCTTTGAAAAAAATCATAAACGTGCAAAACGGTATTTAATGCAGGTATGCGAAATTTGAGCAAACATGGATAATTGTTGTGAAGGCTAAACAATATACAAAATTGGTGTGTGCCCAATGTAAAATACCCATAACCGAAATTATCGATTAAGCCATATTATAGATTTTTGCTTCTACAAGCTTCCGCGGGCCATATAAAAATGTTAAGAGAGCCAAATTCTGGCCCACGGTAGAGTTTCAATGTCCCATGTACTTTAAGATCTCCTTATGTAGCGTCAAGAGATTTTAATAAAGTTATCACTTCCCTTCATGAGATATAACGATTTCAATCTGCATCTTATTTATATTAAGGTGAGATTGGACAACACGCTGCAGGCGCACGGCTCACATGCGTTTAGATATACGCGTTCAAGATTGTCTATCGCCTGTGACTGCAACTCTATTCTCCAAGTTTGCGTTAATATTATTTTTCATGCTTTCATGCTATAACAAAAATAGCAATAATACATAACTCCTCCTATTCAACAAGGTTGATTTTTTAATTTTAAAAAATTATTGATTTCCTTGAGAATACACTGATTTAGTTGGGTGGGATGAAAAAACACGTCTTGGAAAATTCCATTTTATATGATGTAGAGAGATAGTTAAACTAGTTACTCTAAAAAATGCAATTTTCAGGCTTAAAACAAAGCGATTGTAATTATTTCTCAGAAAGCGGCCCATGGTCCCACACTTTACTCTACATAAATATGTATTTACATTGTCTTCACATATTGTTTCTATATTTCTACCTGCGATACGTTACGCTGCAGTGCGTTGAAGCTACCAACTCTTATAATTATAATTATGATTCCGCCGGCTTAGGTTACAAACCAATTTCTAATGATAGATACCTATCATGAGATGAGATGCGTGAGTCAAGAAATTGACAGACAACCGGGAATGCGACATTACGCACAACTGGGAACTACTCAAATTTGTACCAACATGTGTTCCCCACGTTGCACCCACACGTCGAGGGAGAGGAAGAGCACTTCGTCTGCATACGAACATAATCAACGGCAAAACCAAGTTAAGCTATATAACATGGTAATGAAACATTTAACATCAAACGTAAAATTTAAATAAATATACTGTGACAAAGCGTATGCCATCAAACCTAAGAAAACCTAACCTAAGCTATTGTAATTAACGCCAGGCTATGCTAATACATAATAAAATAATGATACATTACACATGAAAAAAATCACACTGTGATAGCACCGAGTAAATCAGAGTATTTGCTGATATTCCTCGAATTGGTTACTAAAATTTTGAATGATTGTCACAATGAATATAAGAAGATAATTAAGAATAATGAAAAGATTTGTGAGTGATCAAGACAAACAAAAATCTTTTGATTCACAATTTGAATTTTATTGTTACCTAATATTTGTTCCAAATCGTCTACAAATACATATATTTCATTCAGAATTTTAAAAGTTTCCTATTTCGATTCACATTGTAGTGGCTAACAGATTAATTTAAAAGGGGCTGCAGACCTAGAAACTGGTATTAAATACGACCATTTTTAATTATTGTTAGTTGGACATGCAAAGTAAATTCAAATAGGGAATTTTAAAATGTTATATGTTTAACAAATTAAAAATGTACACTTATTTCGTTCGAATTGGTAGCTAAAATTGTGCCGAATTTTTTCGTATCTTTCATATACTCATCTCATTGTCAGTATAAAGTTTCTTTAGTAAAAAAACAACATGGATGGACAAAGCTTATTGCTTGGTCAATTTTAAGACGAAATTACAATATACACTTTATCGAAAACTCAATAAATAAAGTATAGGACAACAAAGTAAAAATTTGGTTGAATAAATCCACGTCATCGTATTTTGCACATGTTTTTTAATTTGAAGAAAACTTTAGGGGTTGTATAACGATATTCAATATTCGATATAAAATCTTGGAAGAATAAAAATTTTTCAAGTTATTAAGACGTGACAGTGTTAGGTGGGAGGGCAATAAATGTCAACCTAAATCAAGAAGAAACGAGAGTGTCAAACTGATTTGATATCATTTACGCAGAGACGGGCCCCACATATTAGTATACCTGGTGTGACGGGAATAGTAATGTCTGACGGAAAATAGCCGCCGCGTAAAATTACAGCATATCGCTATTTTTAATTGATCGATACGCTATGTATAGTAACACAACAAAACAGTGGGAATTATAAATAAAACGCACATTGCTCCGCCATCAAACACCACATGCTTGTTTACATTATTGCCACCAAACTTTACCAGTTAGCAAATTATTAAATTAACAAAATGCACCACGTGGTTAAACATCACGTGCCAATTTCCACAAAAATTTAAAAAAATGCCTCCATGTAAAACTATTTGTAATATTGTGTAAATTGAGTTGCCTAGATCTGACCTGGAGATACATACTCTCCATTCTCTATCCACTGCATAAAAAAACAATCAGATCGTTAGCATCCAAGGTTGTTCGCACCCAACAAGGTCCCGCTCTCAATGCGAATGGGCCAAGAGGGCGCGAGATCGACCCGCACCGAAATTCAAACTCACCTAGATTTCCATTCGTTCGTTCATTTCCCAACATCACAACACAAACGTTTAATACTTTTGAAAAGCCAGTTTGAAAATCCTTAATTGTACAGTTAAACATAAACTTATTCATAAACTTGTCACATAAACACTTTAATTCTTAAAACTCGTCATTAAACATTAATAACCGAATAATTTGAATCTTTAGATATTTTCGTCGTAAACACGTCACAAATGACTTGACAATGCAAAGCAATGGCTTAAGTAGTAAGTATTCTTTCTTCACAGCGCGTCGCGACGTCGCGGCGTGCAAAGGCGTTCTGGCCCGCGGCCGGCGGCGGTGGCGAGGACGTCGGCGCCGGCGGCGCAGCGCGCGCACGCGATTGGTCGATACGACGGCGTTGCGTCACCGCCGCGCAGTGTGCAAGCGCCAATGGGGAGGCAGACGCGCTGAGCGCGTGAAACGCGTGCGGCTTTGTGCGCCGCGCGGCGGCAAGACGCGTGGGGTGAGTGCACGACGTCTTCTGCGACGAGTGGAGGTCTTGCACGCACATGTGCGTATCTACACACATGCACACATAATAACATACATAAACAAGAACACACGGAAACATACAATGAACATTTTATTGGTTATGTTTCTTACTTGAAGGAATAATGCCAGATGTTTTTGGTGTTTTTTGAGGAAGAACACTGAAGAAAACTAAACACTAGGGATTTGCGTATAAAAAACAATAAACGTGATTGTGGATTGTTGATTGTTGATCGATTTTCGATTAACCTTTTCCGGTTACCTTCAATTTATTCATGGGCGCAGCTTTCCTTTTGCTGTCGGTCTACTACATTACTAATACCATAATATATCTACTTTCCTTTTTTTCTTTCCTATTGTTATTATTAGTAAAGCACTGAAATACAGCTAATACACATCATTTCTGTAAATTTAATGATGTGTACTCTCTGATTGAAAATCTTTGTAACGACCTGCGCATTGGAAAAGTGTGTAGGTGCGTGAGAGGCGGCAAACGCCGCTGTCGCGCAGTTTACTGGCCGCGTGCCAAACGCGCAGCGACAGTGAATCTACTTGAACTACAGCTGTTGCTATATCAACCCCACCGCATTTATTTTAATGCAATATGCCCAATTACATGCATAAATTTGTTAAGTGAATATTTACGATGAGGTAAATTCAATCAAATGATTAGCCTTGTAGCTACGTCTAGAAGATAAGTTAGGGTGCGCATCACTCCTGAGGGTGACGAGTCGTTCCCCCGCGCAACAGATGTACGCACACGCGTCGGGAGGAAGACATAGCGGAAATCCGGCGCGATTCCTCAACTCATCTCAACTCCAGCTCGTCTACGTCGTCGCCACCTTCGCAGACATCGACAGCCGGCGATTACTTCTTGTCTCCGCACACTTCTACTACTACAGTGTTATTCGACGTCAAATCAACACATTTGGAATTAAAATTTTACCTCTCGTCTTCTGATTTGAATAAACTTGAGCACATAGTAAGAGAAATTAAAAACAACTTTTATTTTACCTGCAGGTAGTAGATATATTTATTTAACCCTGATTCTATCATTGCTTTTTGGAAATTATCCTTTACGTACTTTTTAGATGAATCCCTACATAAATTTAGATTTGGATTAAGAAGGAATAATATTTCCTTATTGTTAGAGTAATGATGAAGAGCTACAAAATAATACCACTCCCTTCACTGCCCTTTACATAGCTATATTTTGAAACTATTAAAGATACAGCACATCTCGATTATAGCGTCATCGAAGGGATCATAAAAATAGTGACGCAATAACCGAATGACGCATTAACCGTACAGGCAAATTTTCAATGTTATGTTTTCATATCACTTGCTAAATATTATGTTGTCTTTACCTTTTGGATAAACCGCACTACAATTTATATTTGACCATTCATATACATATGGAAATGAATACATATGTAGGTACACTATGTTGGATTAATAAATATTTACGTACTAATACATACATAAAATTTACAATTAAAAAGTATGAATATAGAAATCAGTAATGTTTTCTGATTTTTATTTCGTAAAAACTGCGCACTTTCGATTGTTTCTATGTCATAAATAATTTTCTGATTTTTCTAAAGCAAATGCTGTGGCGTGCATACAATCGATCTAACCTCCTGTTGTACATACGAAATCATCATGATTCAGAAATTTGGCAAGTTCGTCTGCTGTTAACTTGAGTAAAGGACTTAGAGGTACATTTTCATTTCGTATTTTTTAGCCACATTAATAAAGCTTTATCAACATTACTATGATTTGGATCTCATAGCCTCTTAATTCTTATATCATTGCACTCAAACGCACTAACAATCTCAGTTTTATTCTTCCAAATCGTATGCACCGTAGAATTAGCTAAATGAAGTGCATTCCATAAAGTCGCTATCATCTCCCCACTATCAATTTGTTTTATAATCTCAACTTTATTAGCCACGGTCAAAACTTTCCTTTTCATCGTACTTTGCTCCATCGCGTTTGAAGTTAGCACCTGCACTGTTTTGCTCGAAAAAAATTGTAGGCAGTGTGAAAGTCTAACTTCCTGCATACATGCGTCAGGGACAAACTCTATTCATCTATTGCACAACTTCATTCATAGACCCTTTCGGCTGATTACCTGCTTTGACGTCGGGTTGCAACCTTGAAACGAGATTTGAGCGTTGCAAGATGACGCAATAACAGAGTGCCGTAGAAAAAACATGACGTTTTAAGAGAAATAAAATACATTGGTTATATAGGGAATTAGAACTTTTTTTTAAAACCTGCGCACTAACCGAGTTGACGCACAAAAGGAGGATATAACCTAGATCCACTGTACTTCGATATCATTTTTCAATATATTTACATATTTGTTTTAGCACCTACAATGAATTCAAATAGTGGTCAACTGTGGAAAGTTGCTTATATTTCTTAGACGCAATGTTTAATAATTTTATTTTATGATTATAATGCTGAACCGGATTATTTAATGCCAATTAGGCAAACAGGTGAAAAATGAAATTAGTCTAATTCCAAGGAAATCTAGGAATGAATTTTTTATTGTTGATAAAATAAATTCAGGGGAAGCTGGGGAAACAGTGCGCATTAGATACCAGTACGTGGTGGTTTATAAGAAAGTAAAAAACTAGGGCGTTGCTTGGCGTCTAGGAAGTATCTTGTAAATACGCCCGCAAATAATGTAATGTGATTGTAACAGCGACCATTTGCCTACAGTTTTTTTTATAAAACCAGGGAGATCCAAAAAGTGTGATTTCTTCACTGGCGATTTCTTCACTATCTGCAATTGACGCATGTTTGATTCCGATTTTAATTAAAATAAGCTATCATTTAGCCCATTGGCTTGCTAAACACGAAAGATATCAATCTGTCGGATCAAGAGATTTTAATAATGTTATCACTTTCCTTCATGAGATGTAGTCATTAAAATTAGAGTCCGAATGAAGTGTTTCGATCGTAGTTGCGTTTTCGGCCAGAAAATCGACCGAACCTTTGATCCCTTTACATCTTATTACTGAATTTTAATCTAATCAGCTGATCAGCCGTATCTAAATACAAAATTAGAGATATGCCAATGACGACATTGAGTTCATTTATGGCAGGTAATGGCAAAAAAAAGCCAAGCCAAAAGGTTATAATTGTTATTAATGTTTATTTTGTCTTAAATGTTCTTTCTTCTTCAATTTTATGTTTATGTATTTGTGACTTTATATTGTTACAATTTAAACAAAATAATTATTGAATGTCCGAATTCATGTAAACGAAATGGAAAACTAAGTTTCGGTTGCGGATTCGACTGAAACTAAGATTGAAACCGATGGGTCGGTTCGGTTTCGGCCAAAAATCCTGTTTCAGCCGGACACGATTTAATCTCTCTTACATCTCTTACATGAGGTGAGAGTGGACCACTGCATGGCAGTCAGAGCGATCACATATCTTTAGGTGCGTGTCGACGTTCAAGGTTGTCTGGAACTCTATTCTTTCGATAATATACTATTTTAAATGCCTTGCTATAAAAGAAATAGCAAGATTACAGTTCTGCTTTATTTAACAACGTTTATTTTATCAATAGAAAAATTTTGCCTTGAAACTAGGCTGATTTAGTTGGGTGGTCTATTAACCCCATGTTTCTCGTAGTATGGGGCAATTGGAACGAAAAACACGTTTTGGGAATTCGCATTATTTTTGGTTTTATTGTATAGTAAAAATTCTGAAGAGATGGTTAGAGTAATTTTTCTCAAAAATAAATTTAAAAAAAAGAATTTTCAGGGTTAAAACAAAGTGGCGATATTTTTCAGAAAGCGTCCCATGATCCCTCATTCTACTATATGCACTATAAAATAAGTGACTTTTATTATATTGAAGTATATATTTTAAAAAAGATTATTGAAAGCTTCACGGGTAGTGAAAAATATCAAAATGTATGTCAACATTTTTCGATTCACTTTTTTATATTGATTATAAATTGTGCAATCAACGATTCTAGCAACTTAAGCTGATTTTCAGCAAGATTTAGCACCTAGCTCAAATTTGGACACCAACTTCAAAAAGGTTTTGTCATTTCACATTAAAATATTAACTACTGATTTATTTTTATAGACAAACGCCTCCTATGCCTACAGTAGGTCCGTAATCGCTTTTAGAAGTCATCAGCATTTGTTCCATGTGAAAATTGTGC
>JAODVP010000004.1:647227-698880 GCA_025400035.1 Tetradonia laticeps
CGTTCCAAAATTATTTCTTACTTAGAAATGAATTTCATTTCGAAACAGTATTGATACAATGATCGTCTAATATCTGCCTATATTCAAATTCTACATATTTTATTCTATACCAGCAGACCTCGCCACGCTTCGCTGTAGCTTAAGAACTCTTTCCCTCTCCATGTATCCCCTCCCACCCTTTCCTCCTCTATCCCATTCTATATTCCCCATTCCACTGTCTCTAATTTTTCCTCCATCCATCTTGCACTTTTTACACTAATTACCATTTTCGGCACTTGTGCGTGTGTGTTCAAAACATACACCCTTCATAGTTGCTCCGAAGGAAGTATACCAAGCATTTGCACTTTTTTAATCAACTTACCATATAGTTGAATGATTAATCACATAAGGAAGTAATAAATAAATAATTCAATCTTCCCATATTGCGTTGCAATTTTGTTAGGGTTAACAATGATAACTTTTGATTCATATTCTGTCACAACTGCAATTGTCATATACGTACATAAAAATCTATCAATAATCATAACCAAAGCAAATCAATTATTGATTGTTGCTAAGCGACATGTAGGCTCACGCCCCAAACCATTGCGCTTTTTTTTAGTAATATCTTGGGAAAAGTGAATCCTATCGGTTTAGTTCTTTAGAACAAACCACCCTTGTAAATTCCTTAACATATTTGTCATTTACACTAATGCTTTATCTGTTTTGGTGTCTATAGACAACATACATACAAACATTTATTTTTATTTATACCTGTAGATAAAATAGACTCACCCATATTTAAGCAATAACAATGATAAGAAGTAAGGTTATGTTACCTGGAACAAATGAAACATAATTAACATAAAAAAGATTTTACAATGTAAAACATGAACTGTAAAACAAAATTCACGTTCCTGTTTCGTGATTGAATAAGTAGCTTGGTACCAAATATACAATTCGAACCAATAATTCCTGCATCTTGACTCTTGGGAAATTAGAAAATTATCTCGAGTACTCTCTTAAATACACATGGGACTATGCAGTTCCTTAGTTGGAATATTTAGGTATTTGAGTACAGTAAATATTTAATAGCAGATACATATATTATTTAATCATTCACTCAAACTGCAGTGCCTACAAACAAAATTTAATAAAATTTTGAGGAAGAATTAAATATGTAACAATATACATATATTTGACAATGTAGCAATTCATGAAAAAAAAAATTAGCTAAATTGTTAAATTTTTCGGGATGTGAACGTAGGCAACTTTGTTTGCAAGCACTAAGATTTAATATAATTAAGCCAGTAAATATTATTATTAAACAAAAAAATTGTGATTATAATATTTTTAAATTTATAATAATATCCAAAAATAGTTGGAGTTTACATCAGCATAACTTTATATCTAATAAAAATTTAATTCCGAAATGGCGTGTACTGTAGGCAACCCAACGCACGCGTCACCCACTTTCATTCCTCGCCTGACTTTCCAAATTTAATTTGAACACACGCATATTTCACACGTATGAAGTTTTTTAACTTGTTATTTTATATTTTTCCAACTTATATCGAAAATGCGTTTGTTATTTAAGAAATAAAAGAATTTCGTGACCATCTGTTGCCTTATTACAACACACGCTTACTGTGCAAGACCAACTTTTTCTATGGGCAAGAGACTGTCACGAATTATACATATATAACATTCGATATAATATGCAGATAGATGAAGATTTACAGATATGTAGACTATTTTAGGCGCCTGTACCTTCCAGTGTCCTCCGCGTTGCACGCCAAGTTCCCGCTTCTAAATATACTCCTACTCCAGCTTCTGGACGACTTCGACTTCGCCAGCGTGTCCGGTGAATCGATAAGCGTGTCTTAAACAAGAGGACGGCGCCAATGATGTTGCAATCCACAACACATGTTGCTATTGCAATCCGGTGTATGCTTCGCTTGCCTTACACTGTATCGAATCGACAAATTGACAAAAACAAAGTCAGGAAGGAAGTCATCAAGTCTTGAGCAAGTATATCCTTCGACTTTGATTCTTCACGTGGGATTTCAGATTGCGACAGTGAAGACTTGCCACAACTGCGTTTATTCAATCTCGTGTAATGTCTATTCCATAGCAACATCTACGCATAAAAGCAGGGCGCGTAGGATTTACACTTTACAGTCATTACATTATTTCATAGCACTTGTATTCTTTAAACAAAACATTATTGAGCGTTCACCATTACTTTAAACACACAATTATTGTTTATCGCCTTATTACGTGCTTATTGCGAATTCTAAGAGGCACTACACGTTTGTTGATATAACTTTTAAGCCAGGTAGTGATTAACTTAACACTATATGAAAACTGTAAAGTCAGCTTGGACCACCTCCTCGGAACAATCCGAATGACGTTATCAATTCAATAACTAATTAACAACAGCACTCACACGTATGGGTTTACAAGTTGACTCAGCTTCTTATTTATCATTAACACTTATTGTTTCTTTATATCGTCTATATACATGCAAGTAATTCAGCACATTCACTTTAGGCGTCTTGGCGCAGTATCTAGTGTTGTGTAAGACTAATCTCCCAATGTAATAAATATGTTCTCGGACGTTTTTTAATTATTGTAAGGACGTTTTACGGACGCAACGTAGAAAATTGGGCGTCGTGCATGGCGCTTGCCGCCGGCATGTCGAGGGAGTGCAGGCTGCGCGTCGCGGCGCACGCGTGCGTGCCACCCCAGCAAGCTTGCCCCTTTTGAACGACAAAGGAGACGCGTTGGCGGTCGCCCCAAACAGGAGCTGCTAGCGTCCCTCTCGCACGTGCATGCTTGGCGGCGGAGACGTAAAGCAAAAGTCTCGGATGGCGAGGCTTCCCACTTACCCCTCGATGGTTTCCCCACGCCGCCTCCACCAACACACTGACAGGCATAATATTTATGTGCACAGGCAATGACAACGCAATTGTGTGCTGCACTGGATATAAAGAATTCACGACTGCGAAATCTAAAAATGCATATTTCAGGAGATTATGTATTTTACTTCGAACATTAGAGTCCGACCGAAGTAAGCGCATAAAACATCCTCAGGAAATGCAAAATGGAGCAAACGCTTGCGGCTATCAACCCCGAAATGCATTTAATTCCAGTTCCGCGTTTGTGGCTCTGCTTCATTTTAGGCTTTTTCTGAATGTTGTGTCGAGGAACAGAGTTGGAACATGTTGTGACATTGGACTTTAGAGTGATTCATTGCCAACCAACTGTCTTTTATCTTCTTTCTTTGTGTAAGAATAAGAAATTAAATTATTTTAAAAGAGTATAAATTTGGACGCAGCTGACCATAGTTATTTTCCAGATAAAGATATTGACCCTTTCGTGGAAATTCAGTTCTGTGCATGATGAGAAGAAGTGTGACAAAATTGTTTTTAGATCTATGACGGTTAGTAAACGCGGAACGCTTTGCCACTAACACGCTCCTCATAATCATCATAAACGTACCGACACTTGGGACCGTGGAGTTTCGTTTCTCAAATCCTAAGCATCGCGACGCGGCGCCGCTGTGTTTCATCAACACATGTGCAGTCGCTACGACGTCAATCAACACCTTCTCGTTTTTCGCAAGCAGAAATTACCATACCAACCAAAAAAAAATTCCAAAGCTAAACACAAAGAACAAAACTGGCGAACTGAAATATAATTCCTGAAACTACCAACCGCAAGATCAGCTTTAGGAAGTTGCTATTGTAGTCGATGTGACTCAATTATATTTCTTTATTTTCTGTGTTGTACACAGGGAATAAAAAATAGAAAGCTGGTGGAAAGAGACAAGTGGCCTTAGCGTGGGCCAATATGGCGACGTTCCCTACACATGCTTTCCATTATATATGCGCCATGTGCATTAACTGGTATAAATATAATGTTGATTTCTACATTTTAACATAGAAGATCCTTAAGCTTAAATAAATTCAAAAAGGTGTGAATTCAAATACGGATATTGTGCATAACTATTGTGTCTCTCTAATATGGACGGATATCTGATTGAGGAACGGATCGCTATGTCAAACCAGTTCAAACCAGCTGGCCAGATATGCCAGTCGTCATTTGATAGGTGTATGTAACATTGCCTTTGCTAGAAATCACTTCCTTTATATAAATACTTTTTACTTAAGTTAGTGATATAATGAGATCCCAGTGAGCGTTGGTGTCTGTCTCTATTTCTACTCTTCCATTGTAGCTGCTTTTATAATTAATTAGTACGTAATAACTCGCACGCTCATTTCGAGACTAGGTCACTGCCTTATTGGATGCATTGCATTCGTTGAGTGTTCAAAGCAAATACAGCTCAGTCTTGCTGACCGACTCCCGACACCCAGTTGAGTAAACTACCAAATGCGGAATAAATGCTCTTTCCGCGTGAAAAACTCTGCCAAGTATAATAACTGAGTAAATTAACGATTTAATGAATATAGTGTTTTCATGTTAACAAATACAGGGTAAATTTATGTCATTATTTATTATTATTTGTTCTGTATTTGTTACTATTGTTACCCGAAATAGGTAACCGGACTCTTCCGTAATAGACATTTGAGAACTATATGAGAGTATACCAAAATGTCCTTGAATCCTTTAACTCAATACAAGATGTGCGCGTTTGAAGCTTGTATGCACGTAACTTACGTCAGGGCCGTGAACCAAAGATATATGTATAAACAAGAAGACCTGGCTACGCTTCGCTGTAGCTCAAGTTCTTGCGCCTTTTCCTTCACTCTCTACCAGCTTTTCCTCCCCCTCCTCTATTATCTTCCATCCCCTGCTCCCCTTTACACCATCACACGGCCTTCTTCCCCAACGTCCCGTATACGGTCCACCCAATCTCACCCTCTTTCTCCTCCTTCAACCCCCTCTCCCTACATGGCCCGTTTGTGAATCTAAACCATCCTCGAATCCATGCGAAGCTTCACTGAAAATTTGATTTAAATCGGTGCAGGCGTTTAGAAGCAGTTCAATGACATACACACGGACATCGGTATATATGTATTAAGATATAATTTAATTGAACTACTAGCAGGCCCCGCCACGCTTCGATGTTTCTACCCCCCTCCTGTATCAGCCGTCACACGGGAAAACCATTTCACACAAAATTTGTATAAATAGGTTAGGTTATAATAAACTTTTAAAAAAGTATTTACAATTATTTCGTCTCTGATTGTTTGGTGTTTACGATATGAATTACCATTTGTAACTGATTCGACGCTTGCTTACGTTGATATAGGGATATGAAGTACATAATAACAAAGCTATCGTCACAGCCATCTATTAGGTTTTCCATTATTCAAAAACTTTGGAAATGGTCTAAAGTACCATTTTGTCGGTAAAATAATAATAAAATTTGTGGTGGTTCACCCTTATCACTCAGGGGTGTGAAAGTTCGGCGAAACTCAGACGCAGGACATCGCATTTTATTGCTGAAAACATTATTGATTTCAATTAAAAACATAGTACCTTCATCCATCCATTAAAATCATATACGAATATATCAAATCTATAACCAAAATGATAATCAACAGCAGTGATCGCCAAACCATCATTCGGGGCGAATCCGTTGACGCAAAACGGACAACGAAGCATTGCAAAACACTATTGTTTTAACAAATCATGGCTATAACCATGCCAGTAAATATCAAATAATTGTTCATATATGTATTAATAACCAGTTTAACATCATGACACATGTATTAGAACTAGTTGTTCCAAAAGAGTTAAGTATCCCGATATGCCCCCGGTCATAAGTGCTTATTGCAAATAACTTTGGCAATCAAATTATTTTCCTACGATTGATCATCTTTTATACCAAGAAATAAACATAACAAGGAATGCTATATCTTATATGCATCCATCTATACAGTGTGCACCAGAACTCTACTTTCAGCGGTTGATCAGTGATCAGCTGGACCGCTGAGTCCTTATAACCTTATTTCACTGTCTTTATCTGTAGATTTGCGTAATTATACAATTACATATAATGTGGAATAAATCATTGCAGTTTTCATGCTCCTCATATTAAAATAAACATGCCTGCAAATTTGTCGGTAGAGTTGTGGTTCACAGTATAACAGCCCACGGCGACATGCCACGGGTAAATGACTACATATTAAACAAATTTGTGTGGCCGATTTTATGCTGTGGTTAAAGTTACTTTATTGGGAATGAAATAACGGTCGCCAAAAAGTTATTGAATGATGGATAGCTGTGAACTAAATGATGTTATTGTTGTTTACGTCTGAAATATATAAACGGGGGCGTATTGTTTATCATAGTTTATTGATTGTGTTTATCCAGTGAACATTACTGTAATAAATTTTTAGTCATATGTCGACCACAGGACTATCCTGCCTAGTATTACAATACAGTACTAGGACTTGTACCGACTTCTTTTTGTGTACGAGTATACGAAGTCAGCTACATGCAATAAAAATACTTAATATCTGAAGCTTCCGCTAATATCGTTTTGCTGCTCTTCTTTATAGAAGGAATTCTCAGCAATTCTGGCTCAAATTCACAATATTTACTAACTGCTCCTACTTTATCTTCGAATGAGGTCCAAAGTAAGAGAAAATGACAAAAACCTCATGGGATATTCCACAAACTTTAGTTCACGTTCACACAGCACTTTATTGAATAAAGCAAGTTCCTGCTCAACCGTCTAAAAACCTCTTCCTTTTTAACCTGTTTAATTCCTTTGTGGCATTACGTACGCCCTGAACAATCCGCATAATTACTGAGAAATTAAAACTAAGTCAATTAACCACTTCCAACCATTTTCATTTGAACTTCCACGCCACCACAATCACCGTGAACGTAATATACAACAAAACGTGCACGATGTTCACACAAAAAACATTTACGACGTACCAACACAACGTGTGGCAACGGCGTTGCGTGCACCAAGATGAGCCCCCCATTCCATTAATTTATAATTATAATATTCATGCTGAACAACGTGCGTAGAGCATCAGCACGGAATGTGGGAATCGGCCATTATCGTCCGCATTGTCCGGGAATAATAAACGTACATATTTTATATTATAACAATTCGTACGTACAAATAAATAAGCGAATTAAAACTCTTTCCCGTAATTTGGGTTGCATACTATTCGCCCGCATGCGTTAGGTTAGGTTAAGTGCATCTAGCAGTAGAGCGTAAGTACATGACCCGGCTGGCCGGGCTGAAGGCATTGCACCCAAACAACCCCAACCTAGATTCACCTTCCACTGCCCTGAAACCACCTCGCACAACGTCAACGAGTAAGAATACCAAACCGGAATTCTAATATTGAACTGGTGCTCATACACTCACGCACGTCTTTGTTTGTTTATCCCAACATACAATGTCGCAGGACTCGAACGTGTTAAGAAATGATGATTCATACTCAGCCCCGACCTCGTTTTGTTTCCAAGACAACCCCCTAGCATGCGGCGCTTACCTTTCGTCTTGCAACCGCTTTAGCTCCACCATCTCCAATTCGAAGCGCAAATTGCTGTTTTCGCAGAGGAGAAGATCGCGCTCGCTGGCGAGGCCGTCCAGCTCGCGCTTCAGCCGCAGCAACTGGTCGCGCTGCTCACGGATGACGGTGTCCTTCTGCGCTAACAATGCGTGCACGTCCTTTGCCGCCGCCGTCGCGGGGGATGCCATGGCTAAGACACGCCGCACACTGCCCGGTTGTTATTGTCTCCCACACGTTTGCGGGTTGTTGTCCTACGGCACTGCCCAGACCTTCGTTCGCGCGAACATGCTGCACTCAAACCGCGCGCGAAATAACTTTGGAGGCGGCGGTGCGGAGTTAGAGTCGGCAAATTATGCGCGAGTCAGCTGTATGTCGATGCCGACCGGCAGCCGGATTCTGGCGCTGGGTCGTTGATGCCGTTGCTGCGGCCGCTTGCCGCTTTCAAACACAACGAATACAACAAAACGCGAGACGTGAGTAACACAACACACTGACAGTTAACTAGAGCGAGCCATCTTTAATAGTACAAGCGTGAGTGAGTACAGTGCGTGCAGCGGCGAGTGCGCTAAGCGCGGTAAGAACGCAGCTTGCAACGTTTGTTTACGGAAACCAACGCTAGAGGCATTGCAAGGGTTTATTTTCACCATTCCCCCAATAGCTTTATAGTCATCTAGGTCTTACCTAGGCAACCAAGAATACAACATTTCACCAAAGATCTACAGAGCGTTTTTATTAACCAGAATATGCCTCGTATTAAATAGCGTTTTGTATAAAACTATAAATGCAGAGTGATAGATATCTTAATAACTAATACACCTGTGGTTCTAGAGCTCTCATTTATAGGAAGGAAATTTTCGGAGGAATTCTAGCTTGGTTGCGTTATAATTACCATGTCGTATACAGGAAGATACGATCTAAATTACGAAGAAGGCAAAGAAATAAGTTTTTTGATTCCTCCATTTATATTATTAATGTTATAAAAATATTATACATACATACTGTTGTTAAAATATATCAAGTTATAGCATCATTGTAGTCTCAACATCACACAAATTACTTCTCTTTCTATTGTTTTTGACATTTTTCACATCAGTTTGAAATTTGTGATTTTTCGCATCCACCAAATTTGAGTGTTTCGTATCTTTTGTATTGTCTTGTTCTGATGCGATAGTCTCAATCAAATAAACAAAAGCGTTATTAATGTTAAAATCGTTTTTTGCAGACGTATCGAACCAACTACGAATGCCATTTCGTGAACAAAACTCATCAAGTATGGACATATCTGCAGTAATATCCGAAGCATCACACTAAAAACAAGGTTATGTTAAATATCAACATTAAAATAATTTCGAGTTATTTATCACCTTATTTGCTAATAATAGGAAAGGTATCACTCCAATTTTGTTTTGTTTAGTTTTGCGTTCTAATAAATGTTTCCATTTTTTGATAGAAGCAAAACTTTCAGAATCATTGACATCAAATACAATTATTGCACCAATAGTGTTTGAAATGCACGTTGGAGATAGAATAGCCGTACTAATATCGCCTAACAGATAACATATTAGAACAAAATTATGCTTAGGAAAATAGCAGACAATCAAAGGAAATACCGGAAATTTCAAGGAGATGTATGATGAATTCTTTTTGGTCCCTAAGCTGAATTACTTTTGAAGCATAACCAGTTGATTCAATAAAATCACCATCACCTTCAAATTTGTCATTGATAAACCGACGAATAATTGAAGATTTTCCTACGGATTTGTCACCGACAATCAATATTTTAATGCCGACTTCGCACGACGGTTTTAGTCTGATAAACTGTAAGTAAAGTTTTAGGTTATCCTAGCAGCGTAACCAAATGCTCTTATTGGTTAAAATTCTGACAGCAGTGACAGCATCAATTTTTTAACCACTCATGTTTGATTATGCCAATTATCGTATGGTTATGTTAGAATCATAACCCATCTTGGTTAAATTTAATTAAAGTTTGATGTAATTTGGTTCTGAGGACGGTATTTGGTTATGCGTATGACGATCCTGCTTTAAAAGTAGGGTTAGAATAGCTTACCCTTCTTAAATGTTTAGCAAAGTAATCTTTTGCCTTGTTAAAACTAGTTTCACTAGTTTTTCCAAAATCTTCTTCAGCTGTCAAAGTTGTTCCCAATGGCAGCGTTTCCATATCATGTATTTTTTCATTTTCGACGTCCTGTGAGTTGTTTAATTGAGTGTTTGTTAATTCTAAACATGGTGTGTTATTTGTGGCGAGATGAATAAGTGGTTTGATATTAAGAACATTCGAGCATTGATCAGTTGGGAGCTCCCAATATCCACTGGGCGAGGGAATATCATCATACCAACCAACTGTAAAGAAATTCTTGCGCCGAAAAACGTTCAAAATCTTTTTGATATCGTTTAATTTATAGCAACCACTCCCTGTATCTGTTAATTCATCGGACTGTTCCTTCAAATAGAGGTTTACTTCGCTTGGCAACAACGATTCATCTAACATTTTGTAACTTCCGGATAAATCCATTTTTTCGAATACACGACGATTTTACTGTAATTGATTGTAAAGTTGTAGTGAATATGGCGGACAATTTCTTCTCTTTTCGTAAATACAACTGACTAATTTCACATTGATCCATCGAATTTATAGCTTTCTTATTCCAATTGATATGATTAATCGCATGATTAATCAAATCAATGAATGCATGTGTTGGATACCGGCAGTCTTATTGTTAGGAATAACAAATTAGTGATTCGTTCATAAAAGAAAAATATATGTGAGTAAAGTATGTAAATATAGGAAAAGTCATAACAATGGCTCTTTTATCATAAAACCTAAGGTTAGGTTATTTCCCTACCCCAGTATAATTGGCACACATTCAACGTGAAATTTAGTTAGAATTAGCTTAAATCATTACTTTATTTCACCATTGCATCATTTCGCATTGCGTGCCGCGCAGTTGCATTTGCGCTTAATTTCATAATTGTTTATCTAAATCCTTAATTCTAGCTTATTCGTATGTAATATGTATATTATATGCATTATAAAACAACCTAATAAAGTCCTCCGTCTTCGTATAATTACAATTATATCGTATTCATATTCATAATTTAAATTACACTAATCTGTATCGGTATTACAAGATGTTTACAAGATAATTGTTAAGATTCAGTTCGATGCACTTCTTTCCCGTCACAAGCAACACTTATCATTTATGTTAATTTTCGCAATTGCATAAAACGACTACATGACTAATTCAGAAACAGATCATACAAAAGTGTGAGGTTAGGTTCACGTCAACATCACATCGTCAGCAAACCAACATTTTAAAGTTTAAATCATGTATATGTAGGTGCAGTAACGTAAAGAATTCTAATAGGGTTTCAAATGGGGAGGCAGTCTTAAGCTTCCAACGTTTTGATCAGGCATGAATTGATATTTAGAACATTCTTTGAGCAATATTCACAAACCCGTCGAAACTTATTCACTTCTACTTTCAGACATCTCATAGCTGCATGTCACTCTCTAATAAATAAAATAAATGAATTGCGGGGCAACGTACAATGTTATAATATTCTAAATAAACAAAGCCCCCTGAAAACACGTGGAAATGGAATTAAACGAATGTCTTGCCAATGTGGAAGTGCAATTTAACCTCACTTCCTTTCTTTGTTCGATGCACACGCATATTGTACATAAAGTGAGGTTAGATTGAGAAATATGCGCCAATTACACATCATAAGAAAATTGTCTCGAATTGCAAACCACTTTTCTTGAATGACATCAAGTATTGGTTTCTGTTATTGATCGGTAGTCATTTGTTGCCCGTGTCACTAAATTACTCCATGTTTGATTGCACATTGATTCCTATAAAATTCCACGCCAAATTCAATTTTATAGCCGCAGTCATTCAGTGCCGCGTGTTTAAAGGATATATGAAGATTAAATATTTCCAACCAATGTTGAGATCATGATTTCATTGTTTCGATTGCGCATGCGTTTCAAATCTATGTGTAGGTTAAGTACCATTGAATATCATCACTCCCTATGAGATTGTCACTAGTCATTTGCTCCATCTGTTTGTCTTACAATTAACTTCCTTCAGCGAGAGTGAATTAATCTTATTATTGTTGACTCACTTGTTCGTGAAATTTACTCGTAAGTTTATTATTCTGTTGCAAATACGAAAGAAACGTCTGAGCTGACTGACGCTAGCAGGTGGTTTCCAGGATGGGGCACCGGCAGGCGGTGACGCACGTGGATACGCCGCCGCCGTTGCACACGGGCAGGGAGCGCGTCGCAGTGGCGGCTTTGGGTTGCGCACGCGGGGATGTCCGCGTTGATGCTGAGCGAGGCCGCTCTGGTAGGTGCAACGGGGAGTGGTCGGCGTGGGCGGGCTCCGGCCGCTCGGGAGCAGCGACGGCCGGGCCCACCGGCTTGGGCTAGAAGAGCTTCTCGCCTGCGGGCGATTCCGATGTGCCAGAGCCCGCGCCCGAACTCACGGTGCATTCGTCTGCTGCAACCCCTACGCCACCGCCACCTCCGCTGCCTAGCTGATGTCAGTTGACCAGCTCTACGTTCACGAATTTCTTCAGCCTGTCTAGGTAGGCCGGGTAGAGCTCTACGTCGTTATGGCCTGCACCCTGGAAACACGATTTATATTTAAGTTTATGAAATTCAAATGTATGTTACAATACGAGATATTTCATACTTACTTCTACCCATAAGGGCTCCACAGCTTTAGGGCATCTTTCAAAAATTGTCCTTCCATGTGTAAAGTCTATAATCTCATCCTCAGTACCATGAATCAACAGCGTAGGAGAATTTACTTTGGGAACTTTATCAATACTAAAAAAATCGGTAATAATTATAAAAGTGATAACGTTTTATCTATGATAAATACAGGAATTAGAACAGTACAACGTGCCACTATTTTTAAAATTAAAGTGGTGCATCCCCTGAAATTGGGTTTACGTTACCTTAATGTTGTGTTATATCTTACCTAGGAAATGCATCAAAAAACCATGTCCTCTTGGTGTTTGGAAATGCAACCCTCATCCCAGACATAAGCGGCGAGTGCAAAATAACCGCTCCCACTTCATAGCGCGATGCTAGGTCCACTGTAGGCACAGTGCCAATACTCTGCCCATACAAAATAATATTTTCTGGACTGATCCCATACCTTGTACGCAATGCTTGCCACGCAGCCTCAATGTCTGCATACAAATTCTTTTCTGAAGGCTTGCCTGCACTCTGCCCATAACCTGAGTAATCATACGCGAAGACATTGCAGTTGATGCTGGAGCCCAGATTGAGGTAGAACGTGCTCATCTGACCCAAGTCGACGGCGTTGCCGTGCGAGAACAGAATGGTGAAGCGTGCCGTGCTGCTGCAGCGCACGAAGACGCATGCAATCTTGTTGCCTCGTTGTGTGCGCGTGTAGAAGCCCTCGACATTCTCCTTGTCATGGTCGGAGAACTGCCACTCGGCGCGCGCTGTCAACTCCACCGAATATTTGCCGTTGACTTCAGCGATGAAGTTGTACGTAGGCTCCGGTGGCAGGAAGGCCAGTTTGGCGGCGATGCGGCTGGGGCACGGGGGGCAGCAGAGCAGGCAGCACAGCTCACTAAAGCTGAGTCCGTTCATTGCGACACTGGGCTTAGCCGATACGTATACTTATCTTCTACCAGTCTAGTCTAGAAGACTAAAGAATCGGTGCAAATCGCACGACGTCCATTGTTGACAACGCCATTTCCTTTTCTTCCTCTACAGTCGCCAGCCAGTCTTCGCGTGGCTTGTTTGATACGCCTGAAATGTGAATTCCACGACGGCTAACACTGATGTGGCTGACTCGTACCGTATAGCTAGGCGTGCATTAATTTCGCCTCGTTCGCACCTTGATGACGAGCACCGAACACGATGCGCCAATTCCCTCAGCCGCTACTTCACTGCTGCGAGTCACACTGCGCGAAGTGCACAAAGTTTACTTTCACGCTTGCACAATGATTTGCTTCGGGCTGCAGGCTGAGTGCGCTGTGTGCGGTAGATCGGGTGTATCATGCGTCGCTTAAGAATATGTGGTAGTGGGTTTTACTGCGCATGCGCTGTCTGCAAATTTAAATAATCGCTGTTCTTTGGTTCCAACTTGTTAAGTTATAAAATCTATTAATTCTTTGTATAGATTCAGTATTAATAATGCATACCAATACAGCTACCAACCACTAAAAGCAAACGAATGTATTAGCATGGGTAGCATTATCATCCACACAGCTGAGATAAGAGTTGGAAATAGAACGTGATAAATTCTGATAAGATGTATCTAATCACCTGAACTAGAATACTGGGTATGATATTATTTCGTTATTTTTACACGTTTAACCTACAAAATAATTTAGAAGTTCAAACGGGTAATAAAGTTTTAAAATTAACTGACAGCAAAACTTCATCCTACTTCAACCTTGTCCGTCTGCCACTGGTATATTAACATTTTTGTAAATTTACAATTACTTGTTTTTGCATATCAGTTCATTTTTTATTAAACTTAGATATAGTGGAATGTAAATATTGTATGTTTTGTACATAGATATGTTTACTAAACCTGGAAAACCTGAGTAAGCGACATAGGCAACCAATTATCCAGTCGAGGACAAAATTGTTCTCGTTCCAGAAAGAGGAGATCGATTCGATACGGTTTAACTATTTGGGAGCTTGTGTACCCTGGTGTGACCCTAGCACATTAACAATCATTTGACATCAGCTGGAATGATTAACGAGCCATCGGGGACTTAAGTTCTTTATACCAAAATACTCAGACAGTGTGTAGGTTGAGTTCTGCTTCCATCATCTTGTGCAGAGAAATTCTTATTAGCGAAATTCTACACGTAAAGGAGTTTGAACCAAGCGTTTAGACCAAGAGTGCTTTTAATTTTTTTAGCTTCCAGGAAGCTTCGAAAATCATTTGACTGTATCCAGAATCTGTTAGCATCATAGGAAAATAAAATTCGCCATCCTATGTACAGAATCGTTAAGATCATTTAGATGCTTAATGCAAATGTATTCAAAATCATTTGTGTTGTAATGAAGTTGTTGCTAATTGATGAATACAAAGAGAACTTTTTAGTTATACTACTACATCTTACTACATTATCTTATTCCGTACAATCTCAATTTTCTTTGGATTTATGAATCAATCAACAAAGAAAGTGATTTTTAACATTGTTCAAAGGTATTTTATATTATAACCAGCCAGTAACTAATTGTAATTAGGAAAATTTAATGAAGCAGTATAGCTATTTGTGTGTGCCCTTGCCAATTAACTTAAAGACGTTTATAATTATGAATACCATGAATTCGATGAATACTTTTTCCATTCAACATAAAATTGCTGGTAAACATAAAAATTGTTAAGTAAAATAGACAACCCAACATACACTGAAGTACAAAATTGTACGCTTACTGAAGACAGTTATATAAATATATATTTATAATAACTTAAATCATTAAGTTATAGCCAATTAGGTGATTACTTAAAAGCATACTTTATTTTTATTGTTAAAAACTATACTAATAAATAAATCGTGTATATTCGTTATTGTTCGGATTATATATACAAAGTAGTCCAAATTTTTAGTCACACCTAAATAAAAGTTTACAAATCTTTTATACTATAGCAAACTATGAAAATAATTGTGGAATATAAATTGATTGATTTCAATTGTACATACAAGTGTCTACATTCCTTACAAATACAAAGCTTAATTCAAAAAATTTGCACGATAAATAATATGCATACATACTGTATATTGTGTTTGGGATAAAACTCAAGGTTGTACCATGCCATCTATAGTTAAATCTTGTAACGCTGCTGGAGGTCTGTACTGATGGCACAAGCGCTAGCAAACCTCCCGAACCTCCCAAACCTTGCAACAGTCAGCGAGCAGCGCGAGTTATCTACGAACAACTAGGAACATCCGTGTTTTGTTCCAATCATTGCAATTGCGTTCAATTGATTCGATCTGCGTTCGGTACGATTCGAGGGTTTCGCGTGTACATCAGCTGTTCGTCATTTAACAACAGTCCGCTACTGCGCCCGTAGTGAAAGGTAGAAAAATTGTGTGATCGGGAGTTGTGTACAACACCACACGCAAAACAATTGATCAACAGCAACAGCCTAGCTGCAAGCCGCAATCAGAAACATCATCCTCTTCGTCAAACTGGAATTGCTAACATTGAGTTTATCCTATTCTTAGTTGGTCCTTTAAGGTAAGATGTGAACCAGATTATTTAAAATTTTTGTAAATGGGCAAGCCATTTATGACAAGTAATTAAGTTTGCACCTGTCCTCGAGTATTGAAGGCATATTCTATGATCCCCTGCAAAATTGTACAAAATTGTTTAGGTTGAAAATTTTAGGATTAGGTTAGGTGATATTCTGGAATATGCCAATAACTAAAATAACCTTGATATTGAATGAATCAGAATATCTCCTTCAAAATTTAGGAACGATATTAAATTTGTCGACAAATGAATAATAGATACTCAGGAAATTATAAAAACTTTTGCCTATATTGGTTCTGGTTCATATGGATGATGTTTATGATAATTCTAGTGGGTGTACCAAATATGTTGCATAATCTAATCAAAATAGAGTATGCACTTCCACTTTGGAAACTGAATGTACAGAAATCGGTAAAAAATTATTGTAGGGTTATGTATAGTAGTCAACTCCAAAATAAATTTAAAAAATATATTGGTGCATTGACTTATTCATTCTAAAAATTAGAATAATATACGAAATTATTAATATAGTAATATTATTATGTACATTTATAAAGGAAAAAGTGCAAGTTGCAATGGAAAGTAAATTTTACATTTACATTTACACGAATAACGGTATGAATTCAGTTAGACATGGACTACATTTATTTACAATCAATCCATCTGTTTAATAAAACAACCATATCGCCACGCAAATATTATGAGTCATTTTGTAGATGGGATATTATAACAGCATCTATTTATATACAGTAGAACAACGATTATCCCAGCGCCGATTAACCGGATCGCCAATTATCCGGATAATTTTCAGACAATTTAATTATGCTTTAAACGATGTAAACTAGGAATTCTGCGAATGTATTGAGTACTACTAAATTTTATATGGTTTTTCCAACCAAAACGTTTATTAGAACAGATGACAGGTATCTGACATTTTTTATTACCTGAGAAAGTTCTTCTTCGTAAACCTAACTTATCCTCATCTGACTTATTGGAATCTTAATAATATCCAAACTTTATACGTATTTATATAAAGCATTCTAATGGATAATTCAAGGATCGGTTTTCGTTCTGTTTGTTTTTATTTATGTTAATTTATTAATGAAAACTTGTATAATCTAAGTGAGGCTTTATGACCAACTTGATATTTAGATATCATTTCAAAATGTCATGGGTTGCGGTTTAGACTGGAACATTTTTCAAACGATTTCGGTAGGCTGAACAATGTAGGATTATATTGAATTTTAGATTCCTACATGCTCATCATAAATTTCGATATTTAATCGTATTATATTATTTAAACTATAACTTTAAAATCTTGCATATATCACACTAAACCCTGGTGCAACGATTGCAATACCAGTTTCAATACCTCATAGTTTTAGATAAAACGCTGTGATGGGCAGCCAGAGGGAGGCTGACCAATTAACAAACATCGTGGACGGAATTTAATTCCGTCGTACATCGTATTTTGTATATACATAGCACTTGCAGCGACGGATTGTGGCAATTAGTAGGGTTATAAATAGCTCTCAGTGGTTTTGAATCGTCTTAGAATTGTCGCCTACCACACACAATAGTAAATCGATATAGAGGTTCACTCATGTTTCATATTGTTTATATTTTTGTACTAGCTTTTCCACTTTCTTTTCCCTATTCTGGCCAAACCTTACACAAGCTTAACTTAACCTGATGTGGAAACATATCTGTTTTATATTATTCATGTCTTTGTGCTAGCTCCCGGATTAGATAGGTATTGATTCTAAATACAACAATTCTTAAGGAACATTTCTAACTTAAATTCATGAAATTGCGCTGGTTTCTAATTTATGGTGGGAGGTTGTATAAGTCTCAGGTCAATGATATTAACGATGTGGCCATAAAATGGATAGAGTTATAAAGCTGTTGTGATCCCAAAGAAGGTTGAGGAACCCTGGTTCACATTCCCAATTTTAAATTAGTTCATTGTTAATTCCGAACAAAAAACGCAGTTTTACTTTCCTTTTTCCCTTCAAATAAAAACAATATCGTACCACATTATTTGGTATACCAGCTTCTTACTATTGTGTTCTTAGGATAAACTTAAAATTTACGAGGTTTGCCTACATTTAATAGTATAAGGGTTCTAGGTCATATAAGCCTTGCGTGGGTGTAAAATTTTCCAATATAGAGTGGCGTTTCGTAGAAAGCCGTGGGTTGATGTTAATTTATTGCCAGTTGTAGCATGTACGGGTAGTTTTGCGTGGGTGGTTTACACACATTGGTTCCATGCTTTTGATCTGGTGTAGTTTCCCCGGAAGCCGAGTAGGCCGAAGTGTATCAACTAGCACGCGTTTGATCGATGTTATTCCGTGGAGTCGAAAGGACAATTGGCTATGCCGTTAATTAACTTATTAATGGAATAAAATTTTTAGTAATTAAGCCTTCCTGCACACCATGCATCTGCCCGAATTTACAGTTGCACTATGGCTTTTCCATAATTAACTGTATTTTATGAAATGAATTCATTTAACAAGCCCATATTATACATTTAATATTTGGTGGTCTGTCTCAGTGTCTTCTCTCAGAAAATACTTTTCATCAACCGATTCAGTAGGGTCTGGTATGGTGTGCGCAAAGTCAGAAACATCTGTTTCGTTGCAAAAGTGAGTCCAAATGCAAATTTATCGTAATTTAGAAAGAAATCGCTGAAGTGCCGAATCAAAAATTGTCCAATGCTAATCACACAAGTTCATTCCCAAAATATGGGCATCGGTTAGCCCACAAAAGCCTATTTTGCACGTAGTCGGCCGACGCAGTCGCACGCGCTCACATGCACGATACATGCTAAAATATCCGGGCGGATTAAGTGGAGAGCGACGCCGAATTACCGGGAGACTACTGTTTTACCTTCCGTTTAAAATCAATCATTCTAAGAATTTCTAGATTTCCCATATTGAATCGCTGATTCTAAATTCAAAGATCCCCTTGTTTTAAGAAGTCTCGTATAAGACATCATGTTCATGATAATATTTTAGTTACACTGTGTCTACTTATTTGATAGTTTTATCACTTTATTGCAGACGAGCGGATTTTCTCGTTGCCCGCTATGCTGTGATAAAACGTGACTGTCGTTGCATTGTACTCTAAATACGAATTACACCAGTTGCGCGTTAGATTATTCTTTATTTATTGCAACACAACATGTACAGTAGGCCAATATTCTTTAACTATCAACTGACAATTTAACATCAAAACATAATAGGGTAGTAACGTCAATAATAATGTTTAGTGTTGGTCAATGATCAACTAAGATTTAATAATAAATATCAATAGAAGTTAGCGAACTTATACAACTTAAAGTTTTGTCCCTTCGTCATTAGTTAGGGCATCAGATTGCAAGTCCTGGAAGTCATGTGTGAGTAGACACTGACTTAATTTCTCATTTCGTATCATGTGGGAAGCTGAACAGAAGCGCCCTCTAGGCTGTGACGCTTCGGCGGCGGCAGCATGCCCTGCGTTTGGGTATCGATAGGTGCGCGATAGGGAATGCGCGTCGGCGACCCAGCATTCAAGCGCAGTCGATATCCAACCTCGTACGGGTTGCAGGACTTGCAGAGTCGTAAGTCCCAAAACCCAGAACCTAAAACCGCGCAAATCGGTTACTCAAATTGTGGTATATGAAGAGAATGAAAGCGGAATACAGTTACTAGTTCAAGCAAAACTGGACTTTTATTCTATCAGTTTGTTCGATTGGATAACCTTGCTGGTGGTTGCAGTTAGTACTAGTGGATTTTGGAGGAGGTTGAAAGTGGCGGAACAGTAGTGGAAGGAAGTTGTGAATTCTGGATGAGGTTCTCATTGGGAATACTATAGATATCTTCTTTTAATAGAAGGTAAGTATAAATGACAATCCGATGTAGTGTTGTAAAAAAGGCATGAGTGTCTTAGGGGTCGAGGCAAATTCATTCATGAATATCGAGCTGCGTTATCATTACTACTTCATAATTCAAGTGCGGACTAATTATGTAAAGCGATGTAATAGAACGCGGATATTTACAGCTGGTCGTTATAAAGTCCTATAAGGAAATTTGTACATCTTATCTATGTTTTACTTATCTACATCTGTTTTACTTCTTTAATTTAACTTATCTTTACTTTCAGTAACTTTACTTAAATATTATTATATTTTATTATATAAATGTTATGTTCTATGATGAGCAAAAGTATACATTTCTCTTCTTGCTGTCTTGCTTTTTTCTTTCTTGCATTTAAGTTGCTGTATAACCAAATAAATTCCTAATTGAATTGTGATGTGTTTCGTTTCGGCGTTGTCGACCCATTTTTAACACTCTGCCACCACTCTCGTGCCGTAAAGGAAATATCGATTTTTGCGCGCCGCGAGCGCAAGGGGGCGGCTGTAGCCCCATTGTGCGCGACGCCGGCACAGCCGCCGTCGCGGCGAGGTTGGCTTGCGAATATCTATCGTGTCAAGGTGACGACCAAATTGGGTCAGTGATGATGCGTGCAGCTGGACGAGAGATAAAGATGTTCTGCGTGCCAAGACGCACCATTCAGTTGGGGATGAAGCAGATTTATGATGGGGGAAAATGAGGAAAGTTGAAATGGATTTCTTGAAATCCAAACATAATTGTGAAATAAATTGGCATCTGTTGCTGTAATAGCCATTATCTGTAGTTGATTGAGCAGTGACATAGTCTTTCTCAAAGTTGGAATTGATGTTTGGCACTGCTAACTATCTGATAAATAGATATTCTTACACAGGTCCCTAATTAAGCAATAAATGTGTATTAGCCATGTCTAGAAAATAATATATATCTGCATGTCAAGGGCATGCATATCGTCCTTTTCCGGTTTATGACAGATTCAGACAGGAATTGAACATCCGTTGCTTTTGTGTAGGAGATCAAAAATTGGAGCTTTTCAGTGCAATGATAGATATTGCATGATATAGCGTTGTTTTTGGTATTTCTTGTGTCTTCTTCGTGAAGTCAATTGAACGGGTGACCCAATTTCTCTACAAATTGAACATCCGGCCAGATCTCTGATAGAATTACTCCTTCTGAACGAATAATTAAAATGGAGATACAAATTGAAAAGTGAGGAAATTGCTTGGATGATTCTAATCGACTTAACCTATTATATAACGATGAATTGCAGTAGAGACATTAAAACTTCATTCATTAATCTTTTTTAAAATGAGATATTGTATTATTTTGCAACTTACATCTAAAAACTCTCACCCCACATTCCCTAATTCTCCTTCTTGATTCAACTAATACATTATCATTTTTCAAATTATTTGATCAAATCTTAAATTGTTTCAATCTTTTCTATATAAATGGTAATTCTAAGGCCATCAAGTTTGCACTAGTTCATATTATTTACAAACTTCCTGCGATGCAGGAAACTTGTCTTGGTGTCCTTCCTGACCAGTGTTGGGCTGCTTAGCACTTGACTGGCGTCACTATTGTTACGCTCGGTGTAGCTCAAATTAGTGCACGTTGCTGTAACAGCGAGAAAGTGCATTTTACATAACAGAAGCAACTGAATTATCAAAAACAATGAACAAAACATTGAAGGTGAAAATTGCGTTTGTAATTGGCATGGTATATATAACCATATAAAATTAGTGTCAATTTTAGCATTATATTTCTGTTTCAGTGTATAAATAATTAATAATAGAAGCTGTAGAAAAAAGACTAATAGAAGAAAGGCAAGATGGCGTTCGCCGGCTTAAAGAAACAAATTAACAAATGCAATCAGGTATATAATTTAACTTATTTTACCTATATTTCTTAAATAAATATAACACAATGATTACTTCAGTACATGACGGAGAAAATGGGAGGCGCGGAAGGAACAAAGCTGGATATGGACTTTATGGAAATGGAAAGAGTGAGTCTCACTAATCTGACCTATAATACGTTTAATTTATATAACATTTGACTTTCGATAGAAAACCGATGTAACTTTCGAACTGGTTGAAGAATTACAATTGAAAACAAAGGAATACCTCCAGCCGAACCCAACCGCTAGAGCCAAAATGGCGGCAGTCAAGGGCATTTCGAAACTGAGTGGACAAGCGAAGCAGAACACGTATCCGCAACCAGAAGGTGTGCTGGGCGATTGTATGCTGCTGTACGGCAGGAAGTTGGGGGACGACAGTATGTTTGGTCAGGCAATGGTCGAGATGGGCGAGTCTCTGAAACAAATGGCGGATGTCAAATATTCCTTGGATGACAACATCAAGCAGAATTTCCTTGAACCGTTGCATCATTTACAAACCAAGGATCTTAAAGAAGTCATGGTAACATAATTACTTAAAATTTGTCCAGAATCTAACCTAGTTTTCAGATATTCGCATTGCAAGAAACTTACAAGTTTATAATGATGTTGCAGCACCATCGGAAAAAATTGCAAGGCCGCCGACTGGACTTCGACTGCAAGCGACGGCGTCAGGCAAAAGGTCTGTATCCTTATATTACATGGAGTTCTGTCTCGGGGATTTTGAACTATTGATTAGAACAGTGTACACAACAATATCAAACGAATAGTTAATGTATTTTACTTGTGGTTTGTTTGACGAATTTTCTTCTTTATTTGGAATTGTTGATATTTTCGGACAATCGCACACATGATGCATGCTTAGTGAAGAGTGGGCTGAGTCCTCACTCGAGCCCAGTTCGTAGGGGTTCGCAGGGTCGCGTCAACGGTATGTTTTCCTATACCCACTTATTGATTTCAAGTTGAGTGGTAACTCCTGCGCCCTAAAGTTTGCACCACTGTATGCTGTAATTTTATTGATACCAGATGTAAGATGTACGATGTAATCATAAGTTTTGTAGATAATGGCTTTTTAATAGTAGGTTTATTTGTTAAGGTTGAAATTCCTGTTTTCCTTTGAGTTTCTTTGGTTATAATTTACTACTTGTTTTGTTTGCGCATTTTGCATGTGATGTTGTCTGTTCGGATACATCACAACAGGTTCGCATATTACAGATGACGAGATCAAAATGGCCGAGGACAAGTTTGGCGAGTCGATGCATCTCGCGCAAATGGGAATGTTCAATCTACTGGAAAATGACGTGAGTATAGACTACAGTGTCTCAATTTGTTAAATAACCAACGCATTGTATTCTAATCAAATAGTACCTAATATTCGGTTGTGGAATGTGTAGGTCGAGCAGATTTCTCAATTAGCCACATTCGCCGAAGGACTCTACGAGTATCACAGCCAATGCACGGAGATTATTAAGATTTTAGTTGAAACACTGCATGAAAAGTAAGTACTCATTCATTTAATAACCATAATAGATTAGTTAGAGCATTGGTACAACTGAAATATTTGTGGTTGCAGGAAAGACGATGCTGCAAGCCGCCCAAAAGCCGAGTTTGTGCCGAAGGTCATCACCGATCTGCATCTGGAGGGCGACGCAGACATGAACGGTACACACCATCATCAGATCATTCCCATCGCTCCGCCACCGTATACCCCGCATCCGCCACCGCCTGCGTATGGCTTCAAGCAGCCGGCGCGGGTAATCACCCGCCCGGCTCCTACCAAACCCTTCAATCACAACTTCAACCACCCGCCTTTAGCTTCCAAACCGCCTTCACAAGCGTACATCCTTGATCTTGACCCTTGGACTGCAGGTATTCATATTGTTTTTTGTTTTATTAATTTAACCAGACTAACCAAAAACCAGACAAACAAAAAACTCGTCTCTCAAAACGCTAAGCCGTAAAATGTCTATTTATGTACGGTGAGTGGGTTTACTCACTAATGATATCTAATTTTAAAGACTGAGTATTATTTACTTATTATAATTTGATGAATATTACTTTTCGTTCCATTTCGTTTCCATTCTGTCAACTCTCAATTGTCTTGTCATAGCTTTTTCTTTGTTTACATTTCCTAAGGTTACAAATTCCCTTCCGCAATCTGAACAGTCCACCCTTGTCCCTGCTGCGTCTTGACCTTTAGCTTGAATGTGCGAGCTGGCAATTATCGCCTTCCACACGCTTTAATTGCTTAGTCTGTTACAATGTCGTACGGTATGCTTCTGACTTGTTATGTTTGATGTGAATGTAATGCGTATAGGTACACGTCTATAGTTCAGTGATTATATTGGCAGGCAGCCAGAACTTAAAATTAGTTCCTACTCCAAATCTATTTAGCATTCATTCTTCACGCAGTTCAGATCACAATGTGCGACACGCATACTGTGACTGTGGCAATTTCACTTTTTTGCTTGTTTAGAGCAATGTTGTAAATAGTCGTAGTACATCATCGTCACTTTATGATATTTATTGGATTCAGTGCAGTGATTCCATTGATGGTTTTCATTCGTGAATGCCTTGCTTGCGTAGTGTGTGCACCCTAACCCCACTTTTACTCTCTCTGGCCCTGACGTGCGCGGCGCCATGATGGCCGGCGCGCGTCTGGTGCGTTTGTTCGACTGCCTCAAGTGTTCTCACGCCGATGTGTTGCTAGGCTCATCACAGCAGTCTTCGCCGCAAAACAAGCCGCATCATCTAGAGTTGATACCCGGACAGCATTCCACCAATGGTAAAAGCTCTATCTCTGTCTCTCTTCTACTGTAACAATTTTCAACTCTTGTGGTGATTTTTGGTCCCCGTTTTGTGTTCTTGTTGTGATTATGTGAGGACGATGTAAACGCTAAATGTAATATTCATTGATTTATAATTGATGTTTGTTTATGCCATCACTAGCGCCATTTTGGACGGAACTGGTGTTTAATAGATTTGTTTGTATTATAGCGTCGCCATTGCCGTCCCCAATGAAATCTCCGGCCAGAACGCCCATTCCGCGTGCACCTTGTTGTGTGGCATTATATGACTTTGAACCGGAAAATCCAGGCGAACTTGGATTTAGGGTAAGGCAGTTTTTCTAGGTTAACATTGTACTGGTTAAGGGGTTGTGCCATAATGATTGAAATAATGAAATGTTGATTTTTAGGAGAATGATGTGATAACGTTGATTAACAAAATCGATGAGAACTGGTACGAAGGCAGCGTAAACGGTCGCACCGGCTACTTTCCGGTATCGTACGTCCGGGTGGAGGTGCCTCTGCCATGAGTCACCGGCTAAGTCTGAGGGACGCGGATAGTGAAACCCCATTTGCCGATTTCTTAGTCACGAATTGTTGCAGAATAGCTATGATTAACGGCGGTGAGCTGCGCATGCGCGCTAAATCGTTTTGTACATATATTTACTTTAAATCAAATAATTACGCGACCTGCAATTTATGAGATTACGTTCGACCGACGATTGCGTTTCATTTTTGTCTACATATTGTTCACATTTAAATCATAATGGGGTTCGACGAAACCTGCACACATCGAATTCTGGTTTTACATGGCACACAAGATGGCGGACACTACCGGACAACCAAACACATGAAGACAAAACACTAACTTGCAGCGGCGGGAATGGCGAGGTTTCCTATAAACTTAAGTCTTAAATCAATATTCTTTCAGAGATATTACATACTAAGCTAAGGTTATGAATATTCGACTGTTTTTATTAAGTCTAGTTGCATACTAGTTATGTCGGAAATTGTGTTGATCAGGTTGGTCAGTTGAGTAGAGCAGGCACCGGTTGCAAATTACAAACTGGCATTATGGTTTTGTGTACTATTGGTTTATTTAATTGTGACAAACGTATATAACCTCACTTTATGTTTATGCATTTATTAACTTGCGTGGCTTCCACATCATGTAGAACACACGCGTATCAGTAACACATATTCTCATCAATCTTGCTGTTTTGGTTCGTGTCGATCGTGGGATATCAATTACAGCATTTATGATACGGTTTATAAATGTTATATAAGTAAAGTAAGGTTAAGGTCGTATTGGCGATAGTACTGTGTACATACGACGCGATATGTTTAAATGTCGACTGTTTAACAGGACACAAGCACAATTTGCGTGCATATCGTTGGTTATGTTCGAATGTTCTAAGGGTGTTAAAGATTAGAGTCGCGATCATATGAAGGAGCGAGTGTTTAATGTTATTGATGTTCTATTATGAGATGGCGTCAACCTCAAAGAGAAATACATCACGCGATAGCATCACGAACATTGTGATTGTTGTTGTAATCTCTCGATGGTATTGTTTGAATCGTTCTATTCCAGTCGATTTGTCATTTTTAACCTTTAGACTTGCTATAGATGTATCCCGTTTCTTCATAACTAATCGTGTGAATTGATAGAGACAACGTTAATACACAGACGACATGCAATACTTGCCGATTATTTCATGCTGAACAGAACAGACCGGAGAATGAAATGGTGTGATTATCCTATAGAAAGATACAAAGTGTACTTGTTTGGGTGGAGGGTCGAACGACTTGTATGCCTTATAATGCCATAAACTTTGTATGTCTATACTGAGTGATAGTTCCACTTGTTCAAGTACACTCAACTAACACACAAATAACATTCGTAGTAGGCACGTTTTTAACGCAGGTTAAAGTAGATACATGCAAATAACAACGGAATGGTGATAATGTTCGTTTTGCAAGGTTATGTTTACTTTCTTTTTTTTATCTGTCAAACGTTAGTAACACGTATGTAATCACTTTGAAAATTTTATTATGTAGAATTTGTTTTGTTGTATGTACATTATCGACTATATTTTCTTCGTTTCTTCAAATTAATTTTTAAACTTTGCAAGACGAATTGTGCTAATGTTGATCACGTAACAAAACAAAACTCATCAATTACTGGAAGATTCGAGGCAAGCGATATTGTAAATTGTGAAATTGCGTAAAAGTACTTAACATATGTATATCTGGTTCAAGACAATACATTAGATATAAAATAATATAAAGTTATATAAGTAAATAATATATAAATATAAATATATGAAGACAGCGGGCGACAAAATTATTAAGGCTACTACTGTTATAAGTCGTTTTAATTAATCTGTTGAACATTCTGAACAAATTATCGCATTCACTACGAATATAACAATTTGAGTCTGTCTAACAATAAGACTCACGTCGATTTATGTACGAAACAACTGTGCAACACACTTCTTGCTGTCAATCGACAATTATTGATCTCTTAAACGTAAATGAAGAATAATTTACAAAACGATGATATTCCACTTTGCGAAGACTCATTACTTTAACATGTTAACAAAGGCAACTGCAAACTTGACAAACTTTAAATGGCATTACACATAATTCTCTATGAAAATGCTCTGCATGTGTTGATGATATTGCAAATACTACAATGCTACATGACATATGACGATATTCAAAAATACAAAGAGCAATAATATTTGCGATTGAGTTCAAAAGACTCGAAACAATACTGAGACATAGATAGGTTTGAATAATTTTCTCGCTACAATCGAAATAATCTGTGCAAATTGCTACAACCTAATCACTGGAAGGAGAGTGCGGTAAAAACTATGTGTCTGATATTATGTCTGATGTGAACAAAAGAACAAAGCTTTGCAATGAACTGTTATGAGGAATTTTCTTATGGTTGCAATCACTAAACTAACTCATTATCGCTGCGGGTTACTCTACTTGATACATTCTGATGTAAAACTAAACGTAAATTGTAGTCAATTGCCATATTTTTATTATTTGATGATACAACAATTTGAAAATGATGCAAATATAACAAATGATTAAATACAAAGGTGTAGCATGTTACCAAATAATAACTTGTTAATATTATACATGTATACAATTTAAATGTTACCGTATTTGTGCATTAATAAAAAATTGGCGCTAGAACAACATTTGTCTAAAGTCGGTCTTGCAGTTATATAGGGTGGGGCAATTTAACTGCCTTATTTCCAATACATAGGGATGGGTTCAGTCAGTTAACCTAACAACAGCGCTATAAGGATCTCGTTGTGAGAATCTTAATTTTGTTAATGCTCGTGGACCCTAAGGACTAGCGAAGCATCTTCATCTCCATTGCATGGAGGGTCTGTTCATGTTTGGCAGTGGCTTGGTTGCATTCGGATCAATAGAGTGCCACAGGACGGACCATGATTTTGTTTACCTTTGCCTTGAGGTGGGTGGGCATCTTCTTGTCACAGAGAACTCCTGTAACCTGCCGCCATTTTAGCCATGCTGCATTAACTCTTTTTCGAGCATCTGGGAGAGTCTCACAATCAGAAGTAACAAGGGAGCTGAGGTACTTGAATTCAGTGGATTTAGAGAGGTTCTGGCCATTGACTTGAATAGTTCCGTTGGTTTGTTGGCCATATTCAAGGTATTCAGTCTTTTGACATTTAGGTGCAGTCCGTTTTCCTCCAGAACATAAGTCCAGCGTTGTACTTTGTTCTCGAGGCATTGACGGTCCTGGTCTACAAGGAGCACATCATCCGCATACAGGAGTAACCAGGGATGAGTTTTTTGTATGTGGGCCGTAGTAGTGTACATGCATAAGATGAACAGCAGTGGGGAGAGCGCTGACCCCTGGTGGACTCCAACTTTAATTGGAAGTGGGGGCGAGATTCCTGATGGACAGTGTACTACACTTGTAACATTTTGATAGAGAAGTCCACCTCATGTGATCGATGCGACTCCCAGTTAAAGTCATCTGGAATCCGATCGAATGCTTTCTCCTGGTCAATGAATGCCATGTGCCAGATATATTTTTCTCTCTGTGTTTCTCCATAAGTAAGCGAGTTGCATGGATGGCGTCCGTGGTGCTTAGGCCTTTCACAAATCAACATCGATTGGGAGTGATGCGAATGATTTCACGGAGGCAATTGTCTACGACCCGCTCCAAGATTTTCATTGTGTGACACTGGAGGCGGATGGGACGGTATTTCGAACACGCCCTGACATCGCCCTTGTTCTTCCAGATTGTGAGAATCTCCGCTCCTTGCTGCCCTAGAGTGGCTTCCAAATCTCGGATCTGATGTCATCGGGTCCTGTAGCTTTGCCATTTTCAGCCTCCTTACTGCAACTAATACTTCCTCGTTTTGATTGGTGGGATGGGTCCATTAACAGGATCTACATGGGGTATTCGTGGGTGCGAAAATTCTTCAGTGCAAATATCTGTGAAGTAATCTCGCCAGAGTCTCAGGATGGCAAGTGGGTCTCTGAGTGGTACATGGTTGGCGTCTATAAGCTGCATACATGGCCAATATCCTCCGTGGCACAACTTGGCAATCTGGTAAATTTTGTTGACTCCTGCAGGTGTGTCCAATTGAGAATATATATCCTGGTAGTGGTGGCTTTTTGCTGCAGCTACTGCACGATTTGCAGCCGACTTGAGTGACTTGTCGGTTCAAAGATCATCATCAAGGCCTGATTTCCGCCACAGTTTGAATGCTGCCTTCTTCTCTCCGATTGATGACTGTACATCATCTTTCCACCACCAGGTTTGCTTATCAATGAATTTTTGTCCAGATTTTGTTACCCCTAAAATTTGTGATGCCTTATGAATTTTGTCGACAATCGCTATCCACATGTCTTCGCTCGAGGTCACAGATATACCAAAGGGTCTCCGCCAATCAGGAGGCGTTCCTCTGGACCAATCGTGCGAATACGGGTGCTGAGTGTTTCCCAAAAATCGCCTTTCTCTTCCTCGAGGGATCCAGTTTCCGGAGCATAATAAAAGAGAACCCGTAAGGCCATGGTGCCAGAGTCAATCCTGATGGAGATCACGCAGTCCGATATCCGGTCGACTGCCACCACTTGGTCTCGTAGTTTTGGATTTGCCACTCCATTCCTGGTCGACTTTGTGCCATGGTATACCTATAAGCTTCTATCCTTATCTATCTTATCTTCTATCCAATATCTCTTTACCCTTTCCATTTTATTTCCTATATACAAGCAATGTCCACTCTGTATTTTTCAGGTTATCTGCCAATAATTCAGTTATTTTTATATTTAACTGCGAATCGCATCATTTTTGGTTATGGAACAAATCTCCAAAAATTGTGTTCTTGCAATTTCTTGCAAGGGCCACATAAAATACATAGAGAAACATATATGTACCTAGTTTTGAATTATAATAAAACAAAATTGGGGAAATCTATTCATCTTTAAGTTATGAAGTATTTGTTTTAATTATACTGGGTGGTGACTTGACTGATTATCTTAGAGCAAAAGTGTATTTAGATTTTTTGTAGGGAAAAAAATTGTGAGTTCAATCCATGGAAGTATTAGTATACTAATACTTCCATGGTTCAACCATACCATTGTTTCTTTAATTTTTACGATTTTAAAATGGAAAAGAATGGAAAAATAGAAACCCTGAAATTTCGTTTGTGTTTTGCAGATAAAAACAATTCGAAATGTAATCTTACAATATCTTTTATTTTCCAAATTTTGAATTCATAAAAGCTTTTTAGGTCCACAAATTAGTTATACAACACAATCAATTGCAAATGATAAAGAATGTTGTTCGATTTTTAAAATCTTTTAGTTTTGAATTATTTAGCAAGAAATTATTGAATTCAAGATCAGCAGACATAGTTTTCCCTATGCTGTGTTATACAATTTCACGTAGTTACTTGCGCTAATATTACCATGGCAACGTATATTCTCCCTAAATTAAATTAACCTAACCTAACCTAAATACACTTTTGCACTAAAATAATTAGGAAAGCCAATAATGAAACATTTCAAGATTTACATTGAAATCCCTATGGTGCGTCCGTCAAGTCACCACTCGGTATGTGTGTTTAAAACAAATGTTCCTCTAATTATAATTTCAATAAATTATTTAAAAAACGGGCATGCATACTATTGCTGTGAAAATACTATTGTATCAGTTTTTCAAAAATGTATGAAATGCATATTTTGTAATAATTTGTGCATAATGGTCAAAAACCATTTTAGTGCATACAAATTCGAAGCCTAGAAAACAAATATTAAAATCCACAGAATACATAAACTACAAAGGTGATTTTATTCTTGGTTGCACGGTAGTGGCAGGGATACATTCCTGATAAACTTCTGTGCAACTTTCCCTGGAAATGCTGTTTCTGTATTGATAATGAACCGAAAACTGAGTTATAGTCAAGTTTTCATGGAAACTAAAAATGTACAAGCAATACTCTCACATTGAAGTTCATGCAGTTACATCTAGCAAAAATAAAAATTCAGATGATACTAGTTGAAGTTCAACTTAAATCCTAAAAGAAAAACTTAAACCGAATGATATTAACCGTTATTTAGAACATAACAAAACCGATATTATAGGCAAAAACAATTTTTTAGGCTATAATTTTGTATTTTCTTGTAGAAACCCGGGAAGTGAAAAATATATACGACTGGATAGAGCACTTCCTATCATTTACGTATTAAAATTTAGTGTATTATATGGGTAAATATCTCCGAAACTTACTAATACACTTATATTTTCAAAAGAAAAATAACTATTTAAAAGTATATACAATAAGAAACATTTCATGTCGTTTCTAACGCAAAGCCTTTAATAGATTTTGAACTAGGAAGTTCTTTTATTTTTCTACAAATGGGAATAGCACTTGAAGGGTTTTTGAAATAAACGATGCAAATATTTAGACCTCATTTTTGAGAGTTTGAGAGGTGACAGTAGAAATGTATCTCAAAATTAAATCTTCAGGGTACAGAATATTTTTTTAAATTTTTTTCCCATCACTTTAAAAGGCTCCTGGAGGCAGCGACCTCTTGTAAGCTTTGATATGCCCGTTGCTGCGATTCTTCTGAAGAGTACATGTAGGCCTAGTTATTACACTGGGCGACTCTTTACTTATTTCCTATTATCTCTGGATGGGCGATACATTAAATTGCATTCGTATCACTCAGTCTATATAATTCTTAGATCCTAACCTCCACAAGTTTGTTGTGTTTGTTGGAAACTTGTGTTATTTAAATCAACATAATGCGAATTTTAAACTATGTTAAGAAGCAATCTGTATTAAAACTATTAGAAAATGTTGCACCTATTAGCAGTTTTTCTGGCCGTCAACTAATTAGCAATATACAAGAAAATAAACAGATATATCGTCAAGTTTTTACATGCGCCAAAACATGCCAAATATCTCAAGAAAATCCAAACAAAATTCATCATTTATGCAAGCTCCCATTGCATAAACATACAATATGTGCACTTGCATCAGGTTTATATTATTTTGCTTTATTAAATTTATAAATCTTTTATAATTTTCTATTATATTTTATAGGAAGCGGTGCTTGTGGAGTTGCTGTTATTCGAATATCTGGCTCAAATTCAATGACACTGTGTTCATTGCTTACAAAAAATAAAACGCCTACACCTAGATACGCGTTGTATTCAAAGATATATCATCCTGTACAAAAAGGACTAGTTGATACTGGACTGGTGTTATGGTTTCCAGGCCCAAATAGTTTCACAGGTGAAGATGTTTTAGAGCTGCAAGTTCATGGAAGTCCGGCCATTATTAAATGTCTACTCAAAGCAATTGTTGAAACTAATTTGGCAAGAATAGCTGAGGCCGGAGAGTTTACACGGCGGGCATTCTACAATAACAAAATGGATTTGGCTGAGGTTGAAGGATTGAGAGATTTATTGTGTGCAGAGACTGATGTGCAAAGGAAACAAGTGAGTTAGATTTGTATTTTTAGAATACATGGGTGTGAATTTATGCTATGACTAAGGTTTTATTTTTAAAGGCTTTAACAATGAGTAGAGGAGTCCAATCAAAAAAGATCCATGAATGGGTATCACGTTTATTGGATTGTACAACTTTAATTGACGGACATATTGAATTCGGTGAAACAGATGATGTTACAATTGACATAACCTCAATAAATAACCAACTTAGAGATATTCAAGCTGAACTTGTTCAAGCTATAAAGACAAGTACCAAGGGATTTACGATTAAGAATGGAATTAATATTGCATTGTATGGTATGACAAATGTGGGTAAATCATCGTTACTTAATGCTTTAATTTCCGAGGAAAGGGCGATTGTTAGTGATATGCCTAATACTACTAGAGATTTAATACAAGTACGAATCGATCTGAATGGATATGCAGTACAATTGACTGACACAGCCGGGTTTTACAATGATCCTATGCATCGCATAGAAACAGATGCTATGCAGAAAAGTATTGATATTTTATTTGATTCAAATACAGCGCTTCATGCGATAGTAATAAATGCGGATCTGTACTTAAAATACGTAACACAGATTGATGGTGAATGTAATCCAGTGTTAATAGCCTGCGAGGTTCTGAGAAGATACGTGGAAGATATGTTTCTGTCAGGTATAACACATGACAGAAATTTAAAAGTGAATAGCTTGGAAGAGTTATTTATAAAAAATACTCTTGTAATAATTACTAAATTAGATTTGATAGATAAATATAATATGAAATATTTCATACCGCTATTTGAAGTTAAAGGAAATAATGTAATTGGAACTTCAGTGATGAAGCATATAGGGATTGACGGCGTCTTTGATTGTTTATCTCGACGAATAACTGAAGTGTAGGTTTATATTGCTCTGCAAAATATTTTGTGAGTTATACTTTCCACCATAATCTATGCATAATGATTGGTTTCAGATACAACGATTTTAGTCCGGACGATATACAGTTTAGTACAATCAGAACTTTGGAAGCTGTAAAAAGAGCAGAAACGTTTATAGCGGAAGCTATTGTATTGAACAATAGTGCAATTGATACAAAGTCTCAATTTCTCCGCGCGGGGGTTACTCAGCTGGGAAGTATCTTAGGAAAAAGTTGCACATCAGATATGTTGGATGATATTTTCGAAAATTTTTGTGTTGGAAAATAATAAAATCATTTATAACAATTCTTTATCTATCATATATCGTTTTGGGGGCCGGGACATGGCCCGGTAGCACTTGGGCCGTATTAAGATTAGGCCCCTTGTATTTATCCCATATCGTTGGGACGCACCCTTGCAGTGCCACCAAAACTTGCCTCGAGAACCTCAAGTGGGAGTTCCCTTAGTCGCTTAAGATTGGTGGACTCTACGTTTGCAAAGTAAATTCTCATACTTGTGAACACTTGGCACGTACATATGACATGGTCCATCGTTTCCCCATCCTCCATGCAGCCTCGGCAGGTTGATTCCTCCGCGAGTTCCATATTATGGACTAGATATCTTACTGGTCCGTGTCCGGTGAGCACTTGGATCAGCAGTCTGAGGTTTGGCTTGGTTAAATTGAAGTATTTACACCAGGCGGTGAGTTGAGCGTAGTGGATGGCTCCTGTCGAGTGTTTATAGCTCATATCGTACCTCCTAGCCTTGTGCTGGTTGATAATAATGACCCTGGGAGGTTAGCCTCTCTCCTTGGTAGACGCTCAGAATTTTCGTTACCAATGTTTCCGCTGTGACCCTGTATCCATTGAATGGATACACTATTGCGTGCCGATAGCCTGTGGATGGCTCTAGAACAAGCTAGAATTAGTAGTGACAGCACAGTTTACCTAGCGAAGACTTGCTGACGGTACGGATGTATATCCTCCTGTTGCGGATACCGCGCTTGTTGAGTTCCTCAACTCCACATCTGAATGTGGTGATGTTTTTTCCGCCTGGAGTGGTTCTTAGCTTAAAAGCCAGATCGATGTTCAACTCTGCGCAGTGCACACCTACCCCTACACCCAAATTCGTCTTGGAACCGTCGGTGGAGATATGTAACTCACTCCGAGCTTCTGCTTCAGTTATCTCTCCTTTCCCCCTCGACAAGTCACCAGGAGCAGGTAGAAAGGTAGGGGAGATTTTGTCCAGGGTGCATCCAGAGACGAGTCGGTTCATCCGCTCATCGATCTTCCTGCCCCCTGGACGTCTGCATAGAGGAGTGACTGCCGCAAATCTGGCACGGAACGCCGCGGGCGCCTCCCAGATATAAATATCGAATGGAGACAGGTGCAGCACCGTCTCATTCGCGGCAGTAGGAGTTGTAGCTCCAGAGATTAACAAACATGCTAGTTGATGGATCCTACCAAGCATTGTCCGGCCTGTCGCCAGGGCGGCTCTAAGCCACCATACAACCGCAGCATATAACAGTGAAGATATGATGATGGCTGTATACAACCAATGAGTGATCCTGGGGTTGATGCCCATGGTGCACCACACAATGGATCGTCTGCAGGCCCAGAGAGTATTAGTCGCTTTCTTGCACACATTGCACGACTCAGTTGAGTTTGGCATCCAGCGTAACACGGGGATTTATTCGTAAATAGTATAAATTCCGTTTTCTAGGGGCTTGAGTCCGGTACTGTGGGCACCAGCTTTCAACTTCACTTAGTGCAAACTGCATCAGATCGCAAATCGTACACAGGTGCTTCCTTCGGATCAGTATGACGATATCACCTACATACCCCAGGGTCCAGAGGCCCGGGCTGTTTAGCCGTCTCAGGAGACTGTCGATCAGCACGGTGGAGGCTGTCCTGCGTAGCTGATGCTCACATTGTTTCCAGTATTTTCAGGAATACAGAGGTCAGACTGAGGGGATGGTAGAATTTCGTCGATGTGTAATTTTCCCTGCCTGGTTTTGTAATGAATACGACTTTGACGTCGCTCCAGCTGTTTGGTATCGTCGCAGAAGATGCGAAGTGCTGCGGTGTAGATGTGGACGAGTTCTTCAGTCACAATGTCAGCACCCCACTACAGGAGGGCGGGGAAGACGCCATTCAATCCTGCAAATTTAAATGGAGCGATCTTGTCGATGGAACGTCTCACCTTGTCTGCCTCGCAGCTCATAGCAGTAGACCTATGATAGGATATGGGAATATTCCCCTCCTGGGAGCTCCGCTCGGGGCGACGCTATTCTCAAAGTGCGTCTTCATGATGAGCTGTAGACTCTTCAAGATTGAAGTTGTCAACACGCCATCTTCTGGGAGATGTCGGTAGCGTTGCGTTGTATCCGGGTTCTTGGTAAGAAGCTTGCGTTGTCTTATTGCCGCATGGTTGTTTTCAATGTCAGTGCAGAAGTCGCGCCATTAGGACTCTATAATCAGGCCGAGATTTTTATCAACAAGGCAATGCTTTTCGCATTGTTGAGGTAAGAGAGTGCAGCAAGAGGCAGGCGAAGGAGGATCTGGGGGGTGGGGTGCAAACCTCTAAAAGACCTAGGAGTCAGAACGTCTGGCTCCCAGAAATGATGAAGGTCACAATGGCTCTATTGCAGACCAGACGGGGTAGTGTGACGGAAATCTAAGCGGCAGATGGGGCGTCAGTAGGGCCGAATTGGCTGGAGAGGGAGTGGAGGGCCAACATAGGACCGTTCCAAACCCCGAACTCAAGGGTGGGCACAAGAAGAAGAACACCGGGTCTATCCCCAATAAGACTCCAGAAGTCTAGTTGAGGAAAAGATAACGGTGAAGCATAGGGGGGTGTGCTTCGGCACTACGGCCCTACGCTGATCCGCCACCACAGTAAGGCGGCAATCAACGCCTAACACAAAAGGTTAAATCAGCATGATGTTTGGATACGCTTTCTACAGGAGCCCTGGTCACGGGCCTCGACGATGGTAGGTCTATCCGAAGATAAGTGAGCCTTAATCTTCTGAATGGGTTAACTATTTTCTTTGCACCTTAGCTGCAAAGGCTCTTCACTTGCCTCATTCCACCAGGCTTCTGATGGAAGACATTTGCGCGGAGACTTTTGTATTCCCTGCCCCTCCTCTTCATAATGCCCTTGAGCTTAGCGATGATAATATATGTTCTCGTAGGTGAGTTGCTGCCGCCTGCTTCGCCAGTTTATCTGCCATGGATTCTGCCTGCCAGTACATCTAAGGCCTTCTTAGATTCCCAGACGATTTTAGACATAAAGCTTTAGTTCTCCTGCTTCTCTTCGTGCACAGGACCACACGTACACCCGATATTGTCTGTCCGGACATATCCTCCTCTCTAAAACCATGCACTCAGCCATCAGTGTTGTTGTTGGGAACTATCTAGTGGGAATCCCTTCTCTACGTCTGGGCCCAACGACTGCGATAAATAAAAAGAAAGTTCTTATAGCTTTGTTGATGGTCACCTCTAAGTACAGTTTCCATGCCAGCTTTGTGGCAAAGAGCACCCCTAGATATTTTACCTTTCCGGTAGAAGCCACTATAATTGCATTAGTGTTTGTGTTGTTCCAAACGTCGTGATAGGTGTTTGCATAGCAAGGAAAGATTTTTTCCTCGTCTGCACCATTCTACTATTAACGTTCTTGGGTGGAGCATCATCTATGTCCAATAGATTCTAACTATACACACCACTTTTTTACCACTTTATTTTCATTGTTTTAGGCACACTTATAAAAACGTGGTTCTTTATATATGGAATGTGTTTTGCAATGTTTACACTTTGCATTTTAATTTCTAACTGACTGATAACAGTTAATATAAATAAACTTAAGAAAAATTTGGTGCATTGGTCAGCAAGCGCACACTGGCTTGGAGATTGTTGGTTCAATCCGGACCTGCCTTGCTGGTGATAGACAATGGTTTCCAGAGGGGAAAGTGCGGTCCTCGGTCATTGAATTGAAAAATTCTTGGCCGGGGTTGGTCGCAGTACTCCTCCTGCAAGGGAATTAGTAGAATAGGCCCAATCTTACGTGGTCCAAGTGCTGCCAGACAGTTGTCAGTTGTCTGATAGATATATAGTGAACTTAAGAAAAAAATCTGATAAATCATAGAAATTTTTCATTTACAAAACCTGGCACCTACAAAACCCCTAGGTACAAACTTTTACAACAAACACTGTTGTTAGTCACGTTATATACGTTTTACATTGAACAGTTTTTTTGGCAATTTCTGAAGACGCGGAGCCTTAGCGGCCTGTAACCAACAAATAATTATATTTTAATCAGCCGGATTCATGGGCATATATTTGTCAACCGGCAATTGATTAGTTTCGGTTCATGTGCGGATCATCACCTATCTTTTCTTTATAGTTTGAATAACACTTAAGAAATTTGGACCTAGAAATCTTTTTTATTCGTTAATTTAAATAATTATATTATTGCAATTCCGAAAGTTCTTGAAATTATCATCACATTATGTTGCCTAGAGGTAGTCGAAATTTCAATCGGAATATTTGATTAATATACAAACTTACAAATATACAATCAATTAACTGCATAAAAACATTTAAAACTCTGACTACGCAATTTTATATGTGAAAATAATAATTAGATTAAATATTTCTAAGATAAGACCTTGTTTCAGATTTGTTAAATCTAATTATTATTAACTTTTCTGAGTTCTGAACTTCAGAGTGGTTACAATTATATGTTATATAAAACTAGTTAATGAATACGCCATGGGACGAACTTCACAGGGCCTTAGCATTCAGGAAATATCTGAATAAGTTTTAATAGGTTCCTTAAAATATCCAATTAGTAAGTTTGAGTATATTGAGTATGTCTTAAACATTTAAATCCGTAATACTGTAGTATAAATTATAACATGCTATAGTACATTGTATTTCATTGTGTGCAAATTTGATTTTCCACTGTTTTTTTTATGCCCCGATCCAAGCCTAGAACAGGCCTAACCTACTCTAATCTACACTTGAATCCGCCGACACTCAAGTAATTAAACTAACAATAAGAAAGTACAGTAGAACCCCGTTTAACAGAACTTCGGTCAACCGAAACCTGGGTTAACCGAAACCGTTGTGACACAAAACGGAAGTATAAATTCTTGTCAGTTTTGTCACTTTTAGTAATATTTTAACACAGTTAGGCTTTTATTAGTATTGAGTGTGAAACTTTTAAAATTTTTTTAAAGATTTGTTAAACTTTAGGAATTCTTAAAAAGTGGTTATTTTCATATTTATACATAATTTAGTCGGAGTTCTACTGCTAGCTATTTACACGATAATGTATGTAGTTGGTGTTCTGATAATATAATTATAACAACATGGTGAGATAATCTGAGGTCAATTAATCTGCGCAGAATCAAAAATTTAATTCACATGCTAAGGAACTGGATTAAGTGAAAATCGAAATAAACGAGGTCAATATAATTTATTGCCATCTCAATTGACTGCCGCAAGATGCTATGCAAAAATCTATGTGACAAACATTCGTATTTTTCATTAATTTATTCTGCAAAAACCATCTGACGTTGCATTCTCTTTGCAAAAATTCTACATATTTTTAACTCTCTAACTTAAATTTTTCATTCTAAGCAGAGTAATTGATCCTAAATTATCTCACCGTGTAATTATTGTAATTATTCTGTATTAGCAGTTCCATTACGTTATTGAGAACTTGGTCACATCACCCGAAGTTCAGGGAGGTTTCCTTGCCTGTTGTGTTTATGTACACGTAGCCGGAGAGTTTCGTGAGTGGTCAAGATTAAAATCGTACAAATCCTGCCCCGTCGGTTTTTTAGAAAATGGTATGTTTTTCACAGAAGGTCTTTTTATGATTTCCGCGATAATTTTGTTGCCCAAATTTAGACCTCCATTTCAAAATGGCGAGTTTGGCAATTTCCCATGTAAAAATTAACAACTAATATATTTTTAAAAGAAAAATATATCGTATAACTAAAGTACATTTTTACTCGCTTCTAGAAACGATCGACATTTGTACCATACGAAAATTATGTGTAAATAAATATTTCCTAAGTAGCCTAATTTATTAAATTAGAATTTAGGACTTTAGGAAGGACATTATAAGTATGGAATATACTTGGCTGTATATATAGGGTGAGTCAGAAATCTACCAACAAACTACCAGAGGTTGATCAGGGATGTTTTCTGAGTATGGTCTCCGTTAGTTCATTAGGGAGTTATTGGACTTTCTTGTTGTATAGAATTGTGAGCAAGATAATATTTTTGGAAGCAGGTAAACTTTCAAGGATTGACTAGTGATGTTCCCTAACTATTTTGATATTAGGAACTTATTATTTCCGGTGCATCCTTCTTGTGTTATTTCAATTTATTGTTGCGCAGACTTGTCCTACCTAAAGAGAATTTACAAACAATACATGAAGAAAACACAACCCCGCCGACACACTTTCAGAGCTTGATTGGGGGATGTAAACCGAGTAATTTGGTATTGGGAACAAATGGTTTCAGGCTACACGTTACCGAGTTATTGCAATATGTTATAGGGTAAAGTTATATAATTACAGAACAACAAAGTGGAATAATTCCGCAATGAAGTACAGACACCATACATTCCTTATAACAAAATATTCAGAAAACATCCCTGATCATTCCCTAGAAGTTTTTTGGTAGAGCTCTGACTTGAAATAAAAAAAAAGTGTTGCCGATGATTGTCTAACGCGGCAGTGAGCAGGATCGTAAAATGGGCTTAAATTCAAAATCTCCCCATGGGAAACCTGAATTCAAGAAATTCTCACCGATTACATTATATGTATTATGATTACATAAGTCGACTAAATAAAAATTTATTAAATTTACTTTATTTACCACACATATACAGGGAGACTCAGAGTGACAACCTAAACGAGGTTGTTCGGGAAACTTTTCTTTAATATACTATGTATAAACATGTTATAATCTAATCATTCCAACTACCGTCAGCAATGATTTGAAGAACCTAAGAACAGTTCGACGCCATAATACATATACATATTTAAAAACCGTTGTGGCCCTAGACTTGCCAGATTTTCAAACTTCCAGTACGGGACAATTACCCTATATCTAGTGTGCACCATCGTATAGTGCGCAGGTAGCTTAAATCACTGGTATATAGTGCGCACCCAGAACTTCGGAGTTTTCTGAACCCGGAAATTGTAATACGGGATTTTTACCGGCCCGTATGATGTCAATACGGGACTGCGTTTTTTTAGCTCAAATACGGCCAATTCCTGTACAATACGGGACGTCTGGAATGTTCAACTGGTCCTATCATTGAGGTACCGTGGATGTTCTTCTAACCTAAAAACCCTTAAAGTGGTATTAGAAGAATATAACAATGTTATCAATTCATATCATGCGATAAGCCAGTGATCCATCTATAACAGAACATTAGTGTAATACGGGATATAACACGAGATTTCCAACTTCGAAAGCAGTAGTCACCAACTATTTTCATCGTAGGTCCGGTTTCACAAAGAAACGTGGCCTCCGGGACAAAGAAGAAATAAAGATGAGATAAAAATTACAAAGTGGCATATGATATTTTACATATGTTACGTATTTTGCAATGTGTAAACGAGCTTCGCACAAAATAGGCCTGGGGTCCGGAACCGTACGGTCCGCCAGTTGACGACCACTGTTCTAAAGGCTTGAGGGCGAAATTGAAATGTTTAGGTGTGTCGGAGGGTAAGACTTATAATAGATTATAATGGTGTACCAGAACTTTACCGACAAACTTTCAGAGCCTGTTCAGAGATATATTTTGAGTATGCATCTATGTATTGATATAAGAAATGACGCCTTGAAGAGTTATTCTACTTTGCTATTGTGAAATTGCACAGTTTTGCAACAAAAAACAAATTGCAGTAAGTCAGTCAGGAACCCTCAGAGAGGATACGATCCTGATAACAAAATATTTGGGGAACTCCTTTACTGAATTATACAAAAGAACGTAATGCAATAACTCTGCAAGACGTCATATGTCCATATATTCTTTATCAATACAGTAGAACTACGATTCTCCAGACGATTATTAACCGAACACCAAATTATCCGGATGGTATTCAGGTGCAGTGTACAGTCGCGCCGCATAATACTGGTCGCATCAGAAAAGTATTTAAGGCAATATTGATCCTTGAGGACATTGAAAGTATTGGGATTACGCGAAGGGTAATAATATATTCAAATACCAGTAAAAACTTATATTTGCTGACGGCGCCTACCGCGTGCAGACATGGGACCAGACACCTGGGGGTGGGTATCCTGAGACTCCGTTTGGGACACCATTCCAACTAGCACCAAACAGTACTGTAGTGTTTTCACATTGTAAATATAATAATAAAATAAATAATCCAATAGGAGAATGTTGGGTGATGCCTGTGACAAAGTTATTTGCATTGTATACTTGCATTTTCAGAAATTAAGGCCCAGATTCTTCTATGTAAATCTATTTTTTTCCGGAACAATTAATTTGATGATATATGTTTATTTTACATCTTATAATATAATGATTTAATTTTTCCGTCTTAATCTGTATTGAAAATGGGCGTAACCTATAAAAGCAATCAAAAGCTACTAATTTTATGTACATACATATGTGGGAATAAAATCCGCGTTCCCCCATATACGCGAACGTAAGGGGAACGTGAAACGGTCGCTATATCTTTCGTTTCCTTGACCTGGTTGATTTGAAAAAATTCATAGGCGTGCAGAACGGTATTTTATGCCTGCACACGAAATTTCAACGAATTTGAATAATTATTGTGATAGCTATTCGGATCCTCAATATTTATTTTTTCGCATCGGATAATTCTGCTAAACCAATAATAACGCATTTATTACGGTGGATCTTGAACGGATGGAGGCGATATCTTCCACTTTATGATGCATCATATTTCTTTACCTGAAGCTGTTGCGACAATTACAAGGGCTACTTATGGTTGTCCGTGTTTTTCAATTAGCTTCGAATTGTCACCAACAACGTACAATACTTGCCATGACCATTACGGTTTAGAGGCGCATTGAAATTCTTTGTAATAAAATAAAATGTATGTTTGAAATGCGGCTTTACCTACAACCAGCCCCGTAATAAAAATATAATTCCAATTTTTCGAACTTCAATCATACTCTATATGCTCGAAATAACTTGGAATATTTATAAAATTTCTAATTTGTTTATAGTTCCTACACGCACCGAGATTCGATCCCAGGACCTCTGGTTCAACATTCAGTTACACTTACAATTAGCACTTTGCTACGGGGCTGGTTGTAGGTAAAAACGCATTTGAAACATACATTTTATTTTATTACAAAGAAACCTCAATAGCCTCAATAATTTTTGCGCAACGTAGAATTCTGCTATAGCAATAATAACGCACTGCGGTGGATCTTGAATGGCCAATGTAGTTTCAGATCTCCTCATGTTGTCCCAAGTTATTATAATTATTTTATCACATCCCTTCATGGGAACTAGCGATAAAATTTACGTCTCTCATCCCGGCCGAAAGCGGACCACAGCATTTCAGTCGCGTCGATCTCATGTGTTTAGGCACGCAGCAACTTTCAAGGTTGTCTGACGCCGGGACTGCAAGTCTATTTGTCGAGGTTTCGATATTATATTTTTTTAGGTTTGCTATACTAAAAATTGCAATATTTCAGTTCCTTATTATTCAACAACGCTTATTTTATGAATAAAATAAATTAATTTCATTCGCTTTCTTGAAATTACACTGATTTAGTTGGGTGGTTTCAGTAACCTCGCTACCCATCGCAAGTCGTAATAATATGGGGCAATTAGGACAAAAACACGTTTTGGAAAAGTGAATTATTTTTGGTTTTATTGTGTAGTAGAAACTCTGAAATTTTTATATGATGAAGTCAGATGGTTAAACTAGTAATGTTAAAAAAATACAAATTTTATACTTAAAAGAAAGTGGTGACGAATATTTTTCAAAGGGCGTCCCATGTTTCCATACTTTACGATATGTATTTTTATTCGTTTTGTCACTAATTTTCGATGTACCTACGGTAAAATGGGTTTCTTAAGTTGACATGGAATGACCCCTGCAAGCCATATGTTGGAAACCTCTGAGGTGTATCTTATGTCTGTAGTGTCGCAATGATAAACATCCTTAAAAGTCTTTCTTGGATATAGAAAAAATATCTATATGTATTTCAATTTTTTAATGCTCCACTTATAATCTAGTATTAACCTAAATTTTACTGAAAAAGGCCTGATATGCATTAATAAATAATACTTACAGTTCGTTTTTGCTGAGTTAATAGACATACAACGCAATATATAAGTAGTGACATCCTGAGTTTATTCATAGTCTACAAGTAAACAAGGCTTTGGCAACATCAAGCAGCGCGAAACACGGCTGTCCATTTAAAGCATCAACTGCTCATCAATACACTCACACTCCGAGGTGGGCAGCAATCCACGGTAAATGCATCGACTACAAAATATTTACATGTCGGGCCCCATTGTCGGCTCTACAATAGCAGAAGATAACGCGCATAATTGCCGCCGATGATGACGAGGTGAAAACGAGAGGTTCTCGGCCAGATGAAACACTATAGATTGCAGACACGGACTTATGATAGTGTTTACCTACCTGAGTAAGAAAGTAAGTCAATTGTACTAGTGTAAATCAGCCGCAAGTCCAGTTCTGTGCGATAAAACAATACATTTTGCTGTTTTTATGGACTGGTGAAGGAAGCGATGACTGGGCATTGCGGCGCATCGTTAATTAATGACTGATCGGCGTGTCATGTGTTATTTATTCCGGGCTTTTATGCTTTTATCCGCCTTATCGCTGTCGACTTTAGAGTGCCATCGCGCCGCGGTGTGTAATTTTGAGGTGCCGATGCCTCTGCGCCATTTTGAATTCGTGCTTATCTTACGTATCCGTATCAACAAGAAACTCTTGGAATCGGATAGATTGGATATAAATGTGTTATAAATTAATGGAACAGAATTCACTTGTCACTTGTCTTTTCTTATTTATCAATTTTCCAACGTTTTCCATAATTTTCATTAGCATAATGGATTATTTTCCGTAAACAACGCGCAGCAAAAACTGATCAACAAATATCACAAACGCAATTTGTTTGGAAATGCGCGCTATCGACATTTTCGCAGCGAACGTAAAAACATTATTTGTGCTTCGTAAGTAACACGTTGCTAATAGACTTTGCATCACATTAAAACCAGCAGCGTGTTGTTGCCGATGCTGTCAAAGATGTGCCTTATTATAACGCAGTGCAAACTTGTAAACCTTCTGTTCACTGCGCTCTCGGCTCCTTCCTCGTCCTGCTCTCTCCACGCCGCATTTATTTTGCTCGCCATGTCTCCAGGGAGCGGCAACGGTCTGTAATTAAACCCCCCGCTTCGATCCGTCTGCTCAGCGCTTCCACCCTCGCGGCCACGTTTCTTCGATTCGAAAATGCCACGTTGCTCATGATACGTCCGTGGAGGAGGAGGTGGAGACGAGGATAATATTATCGAAGTTATAGAGAAATTGATTCCTGCCGCCTAGGCAACCTACGAAGAACCTGCAAAGCGCCGGCTAAGCGGATGAGGTCGAGATTATGGATTTTGCTATCCGATTTTATTCTGCAACGAGCTGACTTTCTTTTTTCCATTTTTTCTCAATGCATTTCTGGGGCCAACCTGCTGAAGACAATGGATTAAAGGCAATTGAAAAAAAAAGAAACAATTATACTTAAGTAGTTAAATTTACGTGTTTTGGAAATGATCAAATGTATAGTTAAATTAAATTTCTGAGCGTTTTTTTAAAGCCGATTGTATCCCATCGACTCTTCATTGTTAGCGTCCAAATTGGACTACTCGCTGACTGCTCATTGTGCACAAACCGAATGCGCAACCCATCCCCATCAGCATCCACTTCATTCACTTCAACCGGCATCGGAACCCAATCGCTTGCAACCACCTCCGATCACCTCCAACCACCTTCGGTCGCCGCTCCCGAGCACCCCGAGCACTCACACTCACCACGCCACCCACCAGCCGATCTATCCCATCACGGCAATTGGCATTGAGAGCGAATGCTTTGTAAAAAAACTTAAATTTGGTCCATTTGCATTTCCCCGCCATCCGCAAAAATTGTGTCGACAAAAAACACGCCGACCGCCAGTAAACGTTCGCCGCGCAATTGCCCCGATGCACGATGGCGAAAAGTTTAATTTGAACATTGCCTGTTCATTTACAATTTACAATCTACAATTTGCAAGCGCACATTGTGGCGCTATTGTTCGCGATGAACCGGTTTCCGGTTCCGATTGGCATTGCTATATTGGCGTGGGAGTCATTCGATCGATCAACAAGCTTTGTTTTTCAAGTCCCCGTAACTCCTAATATTCCAATAACTTCTAATAACCCAAAACAATGAAAACTATTTTCCTTATTTAGGTGAATTAAATCTATATCCCTAGCAGAGTCTTAAGTAAGTATTCTCACGTTTTATTCTTTGGCCGATGAAGTTTTATTTTTATTTTTCTATTTGAGAGATTATATGCTCACATGTTGGCGATTATCTCAAGGGGAGAGTCCCGACCACTATCGAGTGTCTTTGATAGACGCAATCAGAGAAATGTACCCAGGTACTCGTCGAATATGTGACATCGAGACTAGGAGAGAAAGTTGAAAAAGGAAGCACGGACGTCGCCGATCACGCACGGATAGCCAGAAAGTTTTCCAGCCTCTGAGACTGCATCACGTCCGCAAATCATGATAGCTATGTCTTGTATCTTTAACATTCTTTTAATGTCTTGATATCTATACAAGATATCTTCCACTATCTATAAAGATGAAAATAGTATTAATTTTTCGAAGACATAGTGGTGGTTCGTACAAAAATGTTTTCATGTTTCATGTTAAGTTAGGTTGTTTCCTAGAGATAGAAAAACTTTGTGCTTGTGAAGACTATGTTTCTCTATAGATGGTAAATAAAATATTGATGCATAAATAGATGTTAGGTTAGGTTTCACTGTTTAGAGAGGTGTTGTGTTATTAAGATCTTGTACAACTCGCTCTGTCGCTTTAGTTTTCGACTCAGCACTTCGATTTGTTGCGCCAGCCGACTCTACAAGCCACTCCCTTCATATCCCCTACCCTTTTAAGTTGAGCATCGCAGAGTTAATGGCGTCTCTCTCCACGAACCTCTCTTTCTCTTTGGTTTCTACGGTTTCTACAGTTTCAACCGTTTCCACTCACTGCTAGGTTTCATGATTTGTTGGCTAAATATTTGCAAGAACATCTGGCAATCGATACCACAGAGCAGACAAACAATTGGCACCAAAACTTAGAAAATCAAACGATACAATATTGTATAGATACGAGGAGACATCTAATATTTATTGAACATTTCATTTTAAGGTTATTGTAAAGTTTTGAAAAGGTTAGGTTAAATGGTGTTTATATGAATACACACAAAGATTTTTACCATGTAGGTATAAGCTAAATATTAATTACTTCAGAAGTAATTATTACACGGCTAATGTTTATTTATGATTATTTGTTTAGTTTTGTTGTATTATTTGTATTTGTACAAGGTACGTCGACACCAACATTCAATTCAAAGTAATAATTATAATCAGTGAATCAATCCCGGACTGGATAGGAGCGAGATGGAGTGATATACTGTGAGCCGAGTTTGGGTACAACATGGCTGGGCGGAGTTTCCGCTTTTTCCGGAAGCAAGCGGCGCGCTCGGCGCTCATTGGCCGCGCGCCACTCCACGCCGCCACCACCCTGAGCCGGGCCGGCTCGAGAGACGCCGTGTGTTGGCAAATATTGGTTCACAAATAGACCTGTTTGTGCGTGTTTAGAGATGCTCGCCGGGGCAGCCAACGGGCCGACAGTTACAATCGGGGCAAGCGCCTACACGCAACAACCCTTGGGTCTGGATGCACTCCCGTTGTCCCGTTAATTGGGAACAGTGACCAAGTAAAACTATAGTTTTCTAGTTAGTGTTGAGTGATCTGGAATTGTTGGCCTTCATCATGTGCAGCAATGAGACTACGCCGACGACGCCCACGCCTCGACTGCCCATGCCTTTCGCTTTGGAAAATGGTCCACGGGCTCTACTCCCAATTGATCAGTACCGGCTGCAGCTGTACCAGTATGCAGTCGCCGAACGATTACGTTATCCCCTCATTAACCCATTTCCCACACCTTTGCCTTGCTATCCGGCCCTATTTCCCAGAGTATTACAGCCTGAAGAACCCAAACCGCAACATAGCTATATCGGTCTGATAGCGATGGCGATTCTTGGCGCGCCGGAAGGAAAGCTCGTGTTATCCGACATCTATCAGCACATCCTGGATAACTACCCGTATTTTAGAACACGCGGACCCGGTTGGCGCAATTCCATCCGGCACAACCTATCGCTCAACGACTGCTTCATCAAGGCTGGACGATCGGCAAATGGCAAAGGTCATTATTGGGCTGTGCATCCTGCTAATGTGGAGGATTTCCGTAAAGGAGACTTCCGCCGACGGAAAGCTCAACGTAAGGTCCGCAAGCACATGGGGCTGGCAGTGGATGAAGACGGTGCTGATTCTCCGTCACCTCCGCCTTTGTCAGTTTCCCCTTCTGGTATTGCTGGGCCGTCGTCGACCGCAGTTTTTCCCACAATGCCCACGCTGACCGGCGGACGCGGACCGTCGCGCAAGAGACAGTTCGACGTGGCATCGCTGCTCGCCCCCGACTCTGGGGACGAAACCGCCGAGGAAGACATCGACGTGGTGTCTGCGGACCAGCAGCAGGAATTGCCGGCGGCGGCGGGTCGGACTTGGCCCATCTTCCCTATTGTTAACTACTACCAGGCGTTGTTGCAAGCGCGGCCGGCGCCATCCAACGAAGCCAGCAACAGTGCGGAGGAAACTAATTAAACAAAAAGTTAATCGACAATTAATTTTAATCGAAAAAGCAACTATTAAATGAGAAGAGCAACCACTAAATGTAAAGACATACAATCCCGAACGTTACGATATTCCAGCAAATGTGCTCTTATGTGATTTAGTTGAATAGTCTGCGTCAATGATTTACTTAATTAGTTTAATTTATTCGAGTTGTTTACGGAGTGCGTAGAGTACAATTGGTGCAATCAATTTTATAATTCGTTTTTCATCCGATGATTAGTTGATGTCTAACTGAAATCTTGCAAACTTTTCTCATTTTGAGATTCTAAACACACAATTTAAAATTATTGTACATAAATAATGTAAGGATGATGAAGAAGAAGAGCTGGTGTGATGGAAGAGAATCGATTTATGTAAATGAATGTAAGATCTAATACGGGATAATCCTGGTGGATCAAGTCCTGTAATTGATAATCAAACAAATATATGTAAATATAGTATGTATCTATCTACACATTAATTAATAACTCTCTGTGTTTTTATTTGCCTTGATACTTCAATTAATATTTGAATATTTCTTTTTTAAACTAGGTAAGTGCATACCTTCAGCCTTGGAATCATAAATTAACACCCTTGTTACGAATTTCGAACAGTCCTTTTCTTTTTGAAGCTTACACACGATGGAGCATAGCGCAGAACAAACGCGAGTAAAATGCAACAAAACATTTTCTAAATTCCTCATAAATAATAATTGACTATTAATACATGTGCCATCTGCCCTACATTTACAGAAACATATATAAAAATTCAATTTCCGGTTTTTTCCAATGTTTATATATATGTAGATAGATAAGTAGGTAGGTAAAGTCTTCACCATCAAGGAATTTCCACATTTTCTAAAGCCACATCATTGTACTTGCTTCACTTCCCAACATTGTTCCTTTTTCATCTTTTTCTGAGGCTTATAAGGATAATCCATGTTCATCTTTTTAAAGTAAATATTCTTATGAGTGCGTGCAAAGATGGTGACTGCGATTGTGTTTGAGCGTGATTATGACTGCGGATTGTGCACGTCAAGTAGATTAGGACCCCACGCACAAAGCGCATTCAAATCCCACACTACACCAACTTTGCTCTAATCTTCGCATGGGTCGTCACCCAATGTCAACACATGCGCACCACAAAAGGCATAATATTTTGGGCTATTACCTTCATCGGAGGCTTGTTGAGATAAGTACCATTAGCGGTAGATGCATTCTGTATGCCCTACTCAATAGGGGCTTCATTGATGGATATTTGATTAAATTGTGATTAAATTAATTCGACGGAGGTTACGCACGCGTCTCATATGGACATATAAATGAAATTGGATTAGTTTAGGTGTCAATTGTTACAAGTAGTGCAAAATAAAGTTAAGATAAACATAACACTCTTTACCACCACATCTAACTGGAACTCTCGAGGGTTAACCATTCATCTCAACCAGTAGGTAGCTTTCTCTCTGTATATTTATTGGACCAGTCATCATTGCGACCACCTAAGGCCATCGCCGATTCAACGCCTCGCACAATTATCAACGATTTATAACAATATCGCGGGTGAGGCGGAGTGTAAGTAAGACACCGCGGGGGTTGCACATTCACGTCCCAGCATTCGGTATTGTGCGCACCCGAATTCGTGCTCCATTCAAATCACACTTCAATCCACCGGGTATGCGCGCAGTCATTGACGACTCGACACAATTGCAATTATTTACTAATTTATCCACACTCCGATAAATACAAATGGTGGTGGTAGCAGCCGTAATTAGACGGCGTTTATGCATGCGCAGCGGAGCGGAATTTGGATTTGGATTAGAATTTGGATTTTAAGCCCGTTAAAGGAGAATGGGAAGAAGTTACTCTCATGAGTGAACATTGAAGTGAATCGAAAACATTTTCAGGTGGATGCACATTAAAGTTCGTTATTATTTTGCTGCTGGCGTTGTTTATTTCATAGCTGCTTGAGGTGTTGACTGTTTACTCTCAAGCAACTGGAATTAAGCAAACAACTATAGGTGGATACATACAGTTGACACTTGATTACGCTTGGTTGATCAGAAGATTGTAATCAAATAATGTACCTACATATTAAATATCAATTTCTGGGTAAATATTTTCGTTCGATTATGCGTGTACAACTCTTTAGGTAGGGAAATATATACAATATTATTGTATTGTATGCAATATTTTCTTTCAATTTTGCATTGTGAAATGTACATTTGTAGTAGGAGCAAAGGTAGATTATGGAACATCATGTTAACTGTTAATATTATGCAGAACACGGCCGAAACTGGAGGTTCGCTTGGAGTTTTAAAAGCACTGTGCTGATATTACTCAAGATAAGTGCAAATAATAAACACCTTCAGGTTCACCAATGCATAGTCTCACTATAGTGGCGTGGAAAAAGGTACAGAAAAATATAAATATGAGAAATAAATAGAAAGAACGTGGGAATGACAGCAGTTGCAAACATTTCCATTTTTAGTATTACAGCGAAATAATCAAACTTAGTAAAAAGATTTTATTCATTGTAATATATTGGATAATAAGATTATTTATGCAATACATTTAAGTAGTTGGTTAAAGTTGGTTAATATAGTATTAATGACACTGTGATTGATTGAGCGCAGATGGTAAAGAGTTAATAAGAACATAACTTCACCAATCGCTGGTAAAATGAATTGCACTACACAACAAAGATTTTGGTTCCTTGATGCTAATATATGATTCTGATGTGTTTGGGCACGCATGAATTAATATAAGGTACATGAATTATTATAAAGGTAATCAATGCAACATGCTTTACAATATTTTGATAATTTAATTCATCTTGATATAAAGTACCGCGATATATCTGCATAATTGGGTTAATAAAATTTGCCTCAACTGAAGATTAACGTTGACCAATTTATAAATTCTTTTACAATTTAAAATAACATAAACAAGTTGATATTTTGATTATTTCTCTGTAGGTAGGTATACCTATTGTATTTTTTCTCTACGATGTATTTACCATTCGATGAAAAATCTTCACAACGATGGAAACACCCGTCGTGTCAAGCAGCATGAGTGTTTTATTTTTGATTTAAAGTGTTAACATTCAGCGATCAGTCCAGAAGTTTAAAAATATTCAATAGATGCTTACTGAAACTAGGAATATGTCAATATTTTGCTTTTCTTTAAATAAACACAATCTATACCTACAAAAACAACAAAAGAAAATACCAATGGGCTACAGTGACTAACAATAAGTTTTCAATTTATCTACTTGGTGGAAAAAATAAATGCGTATCTATACAGGCCAAAAATTCATTTAATTAATAGAACTGGAATTGAAATATATAGAGTAATATGGGGGAACGCGGACATAGGGGGAACGTGGGACGGTCGCTA